>JAUESF010000016.1:10240785-10257870 GCA_032274765.1 Malacoctenus tetranemus | reverse complement strand
ACACACACACACACACACACACACACACACACACACACACACACACACACACACACACACACAAACACACACACAAAGAATGTTGACAAATCTTCGAAGTACCATAAGAATTATTCCTCTCGGAGACAGCGGGCCACGACGCACACAGCACACAGATAAAGTATCACCTCGTCCAACTGATAAGTGAGTGAGCTGCTTTGGCATTCAGCGGACATCCGAACTTGTCTTGGTCCTGCTGATTAATTATCAGTGTCTGACTTTGGTCCTGACAAATAATCTGATTTCCCCTTTTCAATACTTAGCAGTGAACTGTCTGCCTTTTGGTGCAGAGTGTGTTTGCAGTACATTTAGTGGAGTGTATCCTTTTTTTTCTTCTTTTTTTTTCTGCTGAAAACAGCAGAGAGCCGTTTTCAGCCAAACACTCGTGACAGCAGAGAGATAGTGATGAAAAATGAGAGTTGGAGACTTAAAACCAAAACCATACACCAAGAGAGACAGGGAATTTTTTTTTTGTTTCTCAAAAGGAAAACTGCAGAGTGGATTTGTAGCCGTGAGCCAAGCGCATCACGTGACAGATACGCGTTTAGTGTGCGGTTCGAAGAACGTATAAATCTTTAGGACTTTAACTATTTGTACATTTTAGCCACCTTTCTCTTGGCTCCACAGAGATTTTATTCCGTTAACAAAAAAAAAAAAAGGCGAACCGAGGGCTGAAACTGAAAGCTCCTTTTTTTGCGAGAGTAACAATGGAGCGCCCAGCGTGGATTAAGCGGCGTAACCGGGAGCGTTGTAAAACAAAGCAGTGTGATCCATCAGTCCCCCCCGAGGCTCAGCTAAACCCCGGTCAGCGAGCTCGCAGATGAAAAGATGAATACGTAGAATCGGCCGCTCAATATTCATCTGGCCCAGTTTGATCGCTGGTGCCAACTGGAGCAACAGCCACTCCACAACCAGGCTATCAATCGGCTGCAGACCCGAGTCCGATGACCCTTCATGCTGCCTGGTGAATGGGTTGGGGTTGGGGGGGGGGGGGGGTGTTGTACACGTTTGTGCATGGACCTCTGAGCAGCTACTGTTTTTTCCTCCGGAATACTAAAAGAATCCCTCCATCCGAAACTGTGAAATCTCATTTCGCCGTGCCCTTCTCATACGACTGGCCTGAAAACACTATTCTTCCCTCAAAACGAGACGTGAGCGCGGCTGGCTCCGGGCCATGTCAACAAATCAAAGCTCCAGCCACCAGACTGTGCGAGTGTGTTCCGGAGTGATTTGCGCCGCCTATATGTTTTGCGGTGGGGAAAGTTAACTTACGTCACTCGGAGACTGATTTCCTTTCTTTGCATGAAGGTACACAAATTGGACTTTTCCTAACTTATGAAAGCGCGCGGGGCTGTTCCGGCTCTCCAGCGGAGGAAGTCAGTATGCAGTATATCTTTTCTGCTTCAGCCACCTCTGCTGCTGTGGGCCTTGATCCTCCGAGCATTGGGGAAGTGGTAATTGCAGCGCAGGAAGAAAAGCGGGGAGGCTGCTTCTGAGGTACGACTGGAGGTAGAAACAGCAGCTGCGATTAGGAACCGCCTCCACTGCTGCTGCTGCTGCCGCCACCGGACCCCCGAGGCCCGTGGGTGCTTCCTGACAAACTGGCCTGTCCTTATTGATGACAGTGATTGATCACGGCCTCTGGGGTGCTATGAGCAATAAAGTTATTTCTAATTGAAAGTTCACACGGTGGCACAGTTACACACACACACACACACGCACACACACACAAAAGGTCCTGCGAGCACAGAAGTCCAACATCGGTAGAGGGGGGTAGGTGGTGGTAGACACAGATCTACATCTGCAGGAGGGTGCAGACACCACAGACAATGAAACAGGGACACTCGCATGACTTTGTGCCAGCCAGCCTACGGGTGAGGGTTGGCTGACATAATCAATAGGAAGAGGAGAGCCATGCTGGATGCGCAGCCTTGTCTGGCGAGTGCCTCGCTGGTGCGGCATGACCGACATACCAGATAGCAGCAGCCGTCCATAAATCCACCAGCACGTCGTCCGTTCTTTTAAAGCTATTCCTTTGACTTGTATCCTTCCCCCCCATCAGCACCTCCCTCTGCCTCTCTGTCTTTTTCCTTCTCTCTGGTTTCCTCCTTAAAAGACAAACCTCGTTTTTCTCGCCTCTCCAGTCTACTTGATTTTTTTTCCTCTCCCCCCACCTCGCAGTCTCTTGGCCGTTACCCCCGATTCCCCCTCTCAAACTCTTCCACCCAGCCCTCTTCTGCTCCTCTCACACCTGCTCCGTATCCCTCCCTCCATACTAAATGATGTTTGCAAGTGTGTCGGCCTGGCTAAACTATTAATTAATCCCAGAGTGTGTGGACCTCTGTGGTTATGGGGCGAGTAGGTACAAATACTCTCTCTCTCTCTCTCTAAAAGAAAAAAAGGCACTTAAGAGGCTGTAAAGCAGCAAGCTGATAGTTCAAACATTTTAATCACTGAGCAGCAGTTAATATGCCAACTAGGCTCGGTGTGAATGTATGGAGTGCGTTCAGTGCGTCAACTGCGCGGGGAGAGATAAGCAGCGTCGGAATGTGCGAGAAAACAATAAGAAAACGGGTCGGTGCAAAGCACACTTGTGTGGAAGATAATGAGAATAATGTGGCATTGAGGCTGGCAGAGACACACACGAGTGGACACGCGCACACTAAGAAAGTAACTAACTGAGGAGTGGATCTTTTCTTTTTTTTCTTTGTTTTAGCGAGAGGAAATGAATCCACCTCTCGGGTCGCCTGCGTAGTCACTAGAAACTGTATATCTCTGGCTATTTGACAGTGGATCAAACTCTGGCCCATTAGGAACACCTTTAGCCATCGGTGTCTGGTGTGTGTGTGGGAGAGAGGGAGAGAGAGAGAGAGAGAGAAAGCTCATGGCGCAGCCCACAGCCAACTCAGTATAAATGGCTCCTTAGGGAATCACTAAAGCGCAACAATCGATTCCAGCAATGGATGGCTTAAACAATGAAAGAAAGAAAGAGGGAAAAAAAGCCAACACAGTGTCCTTTCCTCTCTCTAACTTTGCTCGTTTCCTGCTGAAGTATTAACTGATTCCCCTCACTTATTAACTGATTCCTCTGCTAAGAGGAGGGTAATGAGGGAGGTGCCCTTGGAACAGTAATGACTGCCTGCAGAAGTGCTGCGTTTACTGCCACACACGTTGAACTGCCACCAATGCATCCACTTTGACTGCACTGATGGGGACTGTGATTGGAATTATTCCCAATTAAAGCACTGGTGGACACATTCAGAGCTGCTTACAAGTAATTGGAGGATAATCAGGTTTTTTTTATTTATTTATTTATTTATTTATTTATTTATTTATTTTAGCTATGTCTCTTTGTTTTTTCCTGCTAATTGGCCTGCTCAGAAGCAAAATAAGCAGGATAGTGGGAGCTGCGTGCACGTTAGCCTTCGCAAAGTGGATGTCCGCAGCAAACATTCAACGTACTCAAAAGTATTTGTTGAGAATTGAAAAATAGGTTCACTGCCTTATAGCATGATGCTGCTTCTGTGTGTTGAGTTGACTGTCATGCAGTTTGAAACATTGCCACGTGGCCATCTGGTGCCTTGACGAAAAGCATTGAAGTTTGTCATTTGTGTCGAAGTCTTATATCATGAGGGAGGCCCACGTCCTTCTGGACTGAAATGTCAGCATGGCTGACGATGGTCGGCTTGAACCATCTGTCACTGTTGCATATCCTATGTCTTGGACAACCTTGGGTTTTTGAGAAGAATAGAACATAGAAGGAGATAAACTATGAATATGCACATTATCTGGATGAAAATATCAGTTTGCTGGATAAACGGTTGGGCCTCGGAAAACAATCGGGACCTTTCGCAAAAGCTTGAACAATGCAAGCTGGAATTCAGTACCTCCATCCTGCATCGCTACATGCCGTCAAAAGCAATAGTAAAAGATAGTCAAATGTCCAAACACTATCACAAAATAACATGCTTTGCTTGCAGCTGCTCACAAATAACTGCTCACAAACTCATAATTGTGGCCAAAAAAATGGGTGTTACCAAAAATCGGAGGCTTCCGCGTTACTCAGCAAATAATAAATGCCAAATATCAGCAAGTGTAGGAGTTTGGTTTCTTTGCACGAGCTGCTGCAAACCAATGCAAGGCAGGACTTTGCTACCTTGGTGTGATTTGATTTAAACGAATATATATTTTAGATTTTTGATTTTCTGTGCCCAAAAAACCCCCTCACATCTTGGGTATAACCCATCATCTGAAGTAGATGGCGGGTTTACAACACAGCTAAAAATGAGGGAGTGAAAACTTAGTTTCTAAAGGGAACTAATAGAGAAGCCATTGGAAAGCCGAATGTTTGGAAAGCATTTTCAGTTTATGCGATGCACACAAAACTGATTATGTCATAAATATTAATGTTTGGCAAAAATATTTAATTCACTTAAAGATATGGGACAAGGTTCAAGGGACAAGGTTCATGTTTTATTGCGTTTTATTTGACACTGATTTTTTTAATAAACTGCTCATGTTGAGGGTTTTCACAAATACAGACGTAGAAAAATGCAGATTTCTTTTTTGACTTGTTGACTTGCATGGAAATTTAATTAAAACCCTCCTTGACACAGCGGAATATGGATGAAGGGAAAAAACACTCAAAAAACTCTTGTTTTGCATCCCCCCCTTCCTCTGTCTTTCCTTCCTCTTTGGTACAGAAACAGTCATCTGACGCGCTGTATGTTGCATGACTGACGTGCTGCATGTGGTCGTTTGCACCACCTTTGTGCGCCCGCTCCCACCTGTCGCCCTACTTTTTTGTTTTGTTTTTTTTGCAGCATGCTACACGGACTGTTTCTCTCACTCTGACTGTGTTGACAACGCTCAGCACAACAACACCAACAAGGAACGCAGAGAGAAAGCCTCGGCCGTCTGACACCTAATGAGCCCACTTCCAGTATGCAAATGACTGGGGATGAATCAGGCGGTGGCACCCAGCTGCATTTGGAGGACACATGGATTCTCTAATAATCTAGTTTACATACATCTGCCTGAGTGTATTTTCACGTGTCAAAGGAAAACGCAAGTCGCCAGCAGAAAATGGAGGGGGGAGCCTTTACTGGATTCTGCCTAATCTCATTACGGCTCCACCGCAATTAAGGTAATCGGATAATAATGTTTACATGACAGTTTTTTTTTTATAGGCTCAGTGCTGCTTAATTAGTGAGTGGTGCGATTTGTAACAGGTTGTTTGTTTCTTGCTCTGTCAGAGAGATGCTCCAGCTACGATTAAGGTAACAATGGCGACGGCTTTTTTTTTTTTTCACTCACAAATGGCGGGCGTAATTAAAGTCACTCTGACAATGAATCCAAACAAAGTGCTCGCGGGGAGGCGACGGCGCGCGCACGCGGCGTCCAACACCGTTTTTCCTGGTGGCGGGGCTTTGAACGCCGCTCGAGCGTAAGGTCAACTCCAGTCAATTATGTAGTTATTTCTGCTTGGTCAGGCAATTTGGATTTTAATCTCATGGCTGTTATCTGGAAATCCACTTTATGAAGGATGGCGCGAGCCAGCCAGCGGAACGCTGGATTCCCCCCCCACAGATGTTCTCGCGCCGAACGAGCCGGAACAACCTCGCTGACAATAATGAGCGTGGGGTCAGGGGAGGGCAGAGGGAGATAATCCTATGATAATTTGTGAGCGATTGAAAATAAATAAACAAGTGAATAAATAAACACATGACAGAAAGCGTCAGAATGTCATCAGTCAACTTAGCGTCTCCGCCTCCTCCTCTCCACCACGAGACTCATTATGGGGGGGGGGGGGCCTTGGAGAATGTCGAAGACTCCGCGGTGGAGTTTCGGGATGAAAGAACAATTAGTGTCAGAAAGCATCACTCCGCGTGTTCGCCGGTACTCCACAAGAGCCATTGTTTTGCGCGTCGTTTTTAGCATGTGCGGGCGAATGGGAGAGATCGGGCGCTGTAAACATTGTAGAGACAAAGGCAACAAGAACGGGGGTGGGGGGGGTGGGGAGGTGGGGGTGAGGGAAGGCTCTGAGTCTGGGAGGATCTGGGAGGCTGCTCGACCCATCTGGGCCTGTTTAATAGTCTCCATAAAGGCCAGATTGATGCGCATGCCAGTGTTTGCATATGTTCTCCCTGAGCGTGGTGAGCAAGAAAAAACAACAAAACAGCAGAAAACACATGGTGCAAACTTTCGACGATTTGACTGTAGATGAGCTCTATTGTTTTCTTTGTCAGGGGGGCCATCATGGGAACCGGGTAAGCACGCACGGGGGAGGGGGACGACTGTTTTTTGTTTTGGCGACTGCATGACAATTGATGAGAGCGAGGAATGCCCTTGAAGTGCTCTTGCCACACACAAGGTAGAAAAAGCCGGACAGAGAGGGAGCGAAAACTGCCCTCTTAAAATAACATGGGTAAAATACAGAGCAGCAAGTCAATAGCCCTGAAAGCGCAGAACTGAGGAACTGTGCTTACTCTAATGGCTTCCATTAACTATTGATACCATTTGTATTGATTTAGTAGGCTGACTGTCTGAAAGTTTCTCGAACAGAGACTCAAGGGGGGGAACTGGAGGATAAGGAATTCATTGACTTCTGTGGGCTTATGGTGATCATTAGAACTAATAAACTAACAGACATCAGAGAGGAGCTCTGAGTGGAGTTCACATTTTTACTTCATCGTCATGTCGGGGTTTTTTATCCAGGATTTACTACCTCCTTAGAAGGCCAGATGATTAATAGATTACTTTTTTAATCAGTTCAATCTTGACACTGAAGTCGGGAGATGAAAAGAAACTTTTTTTCTTCTTCTCCCCGCTTTGTGGACGAGCACTCGGCATTCTGTTTGTTTGCACGCTGTGTGCTGCCGTGCTCGACGCACCCTGAGCTTTCTATCCACGTAGGGTGGCTGGATAAAAAAAAAAAGGCTTTCTTGCTGAAAGGTCGCCGCGGAGTAGCAGCGAATGAGGATGTAAGCTTTCACCGCAAGTATCGCGAGTGACGCACTGTCTCGTCTGCCTGCAGGTGCAGTGCCATAAAGTCTTGTATGTAAATGATTGCTGGGGGTGCTTTTTTTTCTCAAGGTACCTGGATTGAAATTTAAGCTTGGAATAAGCTTAAATTTTCAGCATGAATCTAGTGGAAAAATCAGCTCATTAAAAGCTTGTGATGTGAGGTGCATGTTTATTCTTGTGTGTTTGTCTTGGACACTGTTTTTGGGCAGCGCATGTGCATTGGCCTCATGTGAATCAGGTGAAGCCATGTGTGTTCTGTGACACACCAGCCTGAGCGTGTGTGGCGACCACCAGTGTCTCCACTAGAACCCTCTGTGCCTGTCAGGCAGCTATAAAAAAAAAACTCTGTTGTGACAAAAGGGGGCGGCGAACTCTCACCAGGTCCCTACATGTGAACGCCACCAGTGGTCCGACAAGCACTGACAAAAAACGAAAGAACAACTTTTACTGTTTGCTGAGAGCAACAAGCCCAGACAGCCCAGAGAGCAACAACACGGCAAGAGCACAAAAACATGGGAGGCGGCTGAATAATTAGAAACAGGACAAAATCAACTCTCTGCCATGTGTGGAAGAGAGGGTCTGTTTCTGTGGGCTGCAGCGAGAAACAACAGTCCTGTTTTCTACACGACGTTCTGAGTTTGATGTTCTTTTCTTGATCTCCTCTGGATGATTACACGTCATTCTTTCAAGTCTCCGCTTCGTGATGCTTTTTGTATAGATTTGCGAGAGAGCCCGAGGCCTCTTATTGATACACACAACTATCACATCATGGAGTCAGACGTGCGAATGGTGAAGAGTTTGCACGCTGTCACGAGAGATTTCGCTGGATTGACACTGACGTCGGCAGCTGTCTTGAATTCCATCTGATGTGTCGATAGCTGATAGCTGAAGCGTCCCCCCCCACCCCCCACCCCCCTACCCCAGGGGCACCCCTGCTGATTCAGTGGTGTCCGTATACCCAAAACAAAAGCAGTGCTGTGTCTGCAGCCGGTGGCACAAGTCGTCTAAAGCCATTCAGATGTGCAGCATCGGGCAAAAGAATGGGCTTCTTTCAGCGCTGAGCGACTGTACTCTCTTGATAAAGAGACGTCTCAGCAGATGCGCTCCAGCAGGACGGAGATGGACTGTGATAAAATGACCGTCCTTCCTTCCTGTCCCCACGGACAAAGGGGATATTTACCTCGCGAAGCAGCCACGGTGTAAAACATTACTTGTTATGTGGTTGTTGACGTATTTCCGCAACTATACCTCTGCTTTGGTGCCTATGCATGTTTTTAAAGGGTTGAAAGGCAGTCAATGTTTCTCATTTTTTCTCGGTGCAACCCAGATACTCAGCTCTGCTGCTCATCCCACAAATGCATGTTTCTTGCAAATGTGGCATCAATTCTGAAGGAATAAAGGGGCTTTCAGACAGAAAGAGAATCATTGCCAGGAAGTAGCATGACAGCAAAGAAACCATTTACCCACAACAAATTTCCTCACTTTTAATGCAATGTTTGTTCTTCTAATCACCCACTGCACTTGAGTTCTCTCCATGAACTTCTGTCCAACACAATCTTCTTCAAAATTCTCATTTATAATCAGTGCTGCAGTCACAGAGAGTTGCCATCTCCCCTCCTTGACCAGGAGGGTGGTGTTACACTAAGAAAATCACTGTGACACCTTGAAAGTTGCGCAGTCAGACTGTGCTATTCATGCGTGCGCAGCTTTAGGAGTCTAGGAGCCTTTCGACTTCTTTTCCAAGAAAATAAATAGCTGTGGATCAAAGATCAGCGAGTTCTTTCCAGCCCTGAGTTAAAAGAAGAAACTGATTGCCATGTAAAATGAAATTATCCGTTTGTTTTCTAAAGACTGAGGCAGATGGCAGCCTCGTACCTTAAATTACACAGGTTTTTGGATAAAGGGCTGCTGAGGGGCAGCAGCTCCTCAGTGCCTAGTCAAACCTTCTGTGCAATCGTTCACTTGTTGCGCCAATGAAACTGTAAGTCTAGATGGTGCTTATTCATGGCATCCAAAGAAAATTGCCCCACGCATATAAACTAAGATAACACAACGCTATAAACTTTAGTTTATAGATCTGATGGGTAAAGGTAAGCAGGTATTTGGTGGGAAGACTTTAATGGAGACATGCAGGAAAGTGACACAAAGGGGGAGTTTTCACTGACACAACACAATTGTAAGCATTTAGAGAAAAAAAGCGTGTTTTGCAGACTGTGCTTGCAAAGGCACAGATTTCATGCTTCCAACATTCTCAATGGGGAACGTGAAGGATGCCAAAGCCCAAAAGTTCCAATCCTCCAGCCATCCATGAACACACCACAGCTCTGTACAATGCCTTCACATTATCCATCTAGAGTGTGAAATATTTGTGTGTGCGCGTGCGTGCGTGTTTGTGTGTGTGTGTGTGCGTGCGTGCGTGTTATGACTCATGCAATAGAAGTAAAATTACTATGGACAGAGTATGGTCATGATCTCATTGTACAATGTGCTGTACATTACAGAGCTAATGAAATTCAAAGCCAACGCCAGCTTCCAAGCTGCGCTCATAACATTGCCATTCTAATTTGCATCATATAGTTGAAGCCTGAAGAAAGACTCTCAGTTCTGAGACGGTGTTGTGGGGAGTCGGCGTACAGTCCTCTCCAGCAACAACACAGCACACTCTTTGTGTCTACCGAGGCCTGCATCTCTGCATCTCTCTCTTTCTCCGGCCTCCCTTCCACCCCCTCCACACACGCTCACACACTCGCGCAAAAACACACACGCGGCGTCACCCCCAGCGAGTGAACCCCTGCCATTCCTTTCCCCGAGACTCGCGCGGGGAGGACATTCCATTCCCTGCATATTAATCACCTCATTCATCCACCAACGCTGCATCCACACTCAAGCCAACAATTAGTCCCTTCCTTCCCCAATCCTCCCCACCTCTTCTGTCCCCAGAGGGAAGGGACAGTAGCCTGGTTCAAACAGCCTATAATAAGCTCGCCACTAATTACAGCAGCAAACTCGCTACACTGACGGCCCCTGGAAAAAACCCCTGAACATTTACTCCTGTTGGCCCATAGAATCAGAGAGATTACTTGTCAAGGTTGATACTCGCTTATTCCACTTTTTTTTCTTTTTTTTTTTAATCTTCGTAGTTTTAACTGTACCCTTTGAAAGTACCCTGGAGATTCACTCGAATTTTGGGGGATGACACGCACGGCTGCGATCGAAGCCATCGCTCAAGACTGAGGTCATGGGACGGAAGCTGGTGGTAAACGTGGCAAAATTAGGAAGGCGACACTCGCCTGCTTGCAAAAGTCGGGTGGAAAGTCGCTGTGTTTCTTGCCCTCCGTAATCCACTCGGCTGCGAGCAAAAGCAGGGAACAAAGAGCCAATGATATCGCTGCAATAAATGTGATTGAACACAGACCCAAATTGTCCCCTCAGTGATATGGCCTTTTATTTCGCAGCTGGGACAGGGGACTTTAATGACTTGGGCGGAGGCCAGCAAGGCCTTAAGATGGTCAGACAGTGGCACAGCGTGGCACCACTTAGCCTCTGTCAGTAATGGCTCAGCCCCCTCCCCACCCCCACCGCCCCCACCTCCGCTTCCCTCCATCACCGAGGCCCCGGCGCGACCATCCCTCATGCTGTCCCTCTACTGCCTCCGCCTCGCTCACCCCACATGCATACTGCGAGCGCAGCATCACCGGGGTCCACGGCGCGGTCGAGAGGGGTGGGCGGGAGTGAAACAGCGAGGAAAAGGGTGAACGGAGGGAAAATAGAGAGGTCTAGTTAACGGAGAGGGGAGACAGTGAACGGGCCATTGGATTACTGAAAAAAAGTCTCAGGGAAAAGAGGCAGAAAACGCAGCGAGAGAAACAAGAAAAACTAATAGCTCCGAAAGAAGTGAAATCGCCACATTTCTTTTTTCTTTCCTCCCCCTTCTCTGACTAAAGGTCTTCGCTGCATTCCTTTTCATGTCCTGTTGAGATGCCTGAGCCAAATAATGAGAGCACACAGCGCATCCAGTCTTTGACTGGGGGATGTCGACTTCTTAACCGGCGAAGCTTTCCAGTGAAAATCTCCACTTGCCGAAACAGTCGAGAAAAACGTTCTTTCTTTTTTTCCTTCTAAGTCTGGGGCTTTTCAGGTAGTTATATCAACACCAGCAGCCGGCACTGTCGACAGCACGATCTGGAAGCAGCCTGGCAGCGAAGCCTCTCAGCCACGCAGTTTACAGAGCATCCCATTTTGCACGGCGTCGAGGAAAGCGTCGTTCCACCACCCGTCGGAAAGACTACGTCAGCTCGAAGTGACAAGGGTGAACTTCTCAGAGCACGGATTCATTAGCAGTTTGCTCCACTCCATCGAGTTTATCCAGAGAAGAAAAACAATCCTTTGTCCTCCGCGCATCATCTCCATCCACTGCAACATCTAAAACTGCAGCTGCAGGGATGCGGAACTGGTTTGCTGATGCAGGCGGGGGCGACGGCTGGGTTGAGGCCTGAAGTCTGTCTGCTGCAGAGAGTGACAACCACACACATCCATGCGCACATGTCTATAGACGATCAGCAGTCAGGAAGGCCTTGCCGGATGCTGCGTTCAAGCCACGACGACGCTGCTATTCTGTGTCACAACTCCAAAAAGCTTCCGCGACAGATTATTCAGTTTTGTACTCTGGCTGACATGTTGATGCGAGTGTGGCTTAACACTGACTGGGCGGAACAGCGGCGCTGACTCCGGCAGGCTTAGAAGAGGCCGAGCTCTATTCTGCTCCATGGTCTCTTAAGACTCACTTGAAGGTCATACAATATTTATAACTTCTTTTCATTCAGTTCTGCTCTGTATTTACCTATTTTCTCTCTTTCTCTGTCTCTTTCTGCCACTCTCTCTCTCTCGAGTTTCAAAACTTGCCTAAGTGAAGATAAAACACAGTCGACGCCAAGGTCGACTCGGCAGCTGTACTCGTCTCCACTTTGAACAAATGCGAACGAGTGAGAGACGTAATTATCAATGCAAACAGAAATGGCCCAGGAAGGCCACGGTGTCGGACACAGATGGGGACACAAAGAAAACAGTGATTCTAAGAAGAGAAATGCAGAAGTTGCTGAAGGAAAACCTAAAAGCAAATGACTAAGTACAATGAGACTAATCTGTTGGGAGCTACGTTGGCTTGTGGACCACGATTGCTTCTTTAGACTTATTGCCACATGCAGCAAGTGGGAAGCCGACCATGATGCAGCCCACTTTATTTTTTTTAAAAAATTGCACTCACTTCGCTTGGGGTGCGATTAATTACCTGTTTCTAAAAACCTTTACAGTCCTGCACTGGTGGGAGCGATGTCCTAATTAGGTCAGCCTGTGATCTGACCCAGTGCACCGGCCCACCAGTGGCCCCAACAAGCCATCCTTTGATCCACTTCAGCTAATGATGGAGCTGTCTAATCAATAACAGCCTCATCGAATGTCACTGAACTTCTCCAACTATGTCGCAGGCGCGCGCGCACACGCACACACACACACACACACACACACACACACACAAACTTCTGTCTCGTCTCGCTTTCCTCTGTCTCTCTTTCTGTCTTTCCTCCTCAGCGTGTCCTAATTCAGGTTCTCTCTGCTTGCAGGTCAGCAAATCTGTTTCTGTCTCATCAGGTTTTTCTTTCTTTTTTGTCCCCAGTGAACTAAAGTTTACTGCAAACCCTCTTGGATTCAAATAACGGAGGAGGGGGGCAATGAAAGGAGAACTGATACGTTTATGGCAACGGATGAGTGGCCACAAACAGCACAGCAGTCCCCGGAGCAGGAAACGCCTCTCTTTGAATGTGCCACTTTAATTCCTCACCAATAAAAAACATTATCTCACCTTTATTACCTGCCATAATGCTCCAGTGTTCACGCATGTGTTCAATTTAATTAAACCTAATCCATGTGGAAAGGAAAATAACAACAAGCAGGTACAGTGAGTGTGTTATTTATTCGGCCCTCTCCGGGACTGCATGCTCAACAAGGGCATGGCGGTAATTAATTGGAGCCTGGAGGTTGGGGGGCCGAGGCCCTCTCGCACGGGGTCAATACGGCGGCAAGGGGGCCACGCCTGTCCTGTAATAAGCTGACATAGTTACGGCAGTAATTGGCTGGGGGCAGCCAAGCGACAAGGGCACGCCGGATGGAAGCGCTGACCGTAGAAAATTAGAGAGGATGGTTTAAGATTGATCACTGCAAACCTCTCCACCGGGCTCCTCCGCTCATAATAACCCACAAGGATTACAGAACGGCAGGCCCAGTAATCTGAGGGAAGGGAGTATAATTGCAGGGGCCCCTATCTCTCCCAGTGTTAGCTGTTTAAGCCCAGTCATCCTTTTGTGAAAGATGATGCCCGGTGAAAAAGAAAAAAAAAGAAAAGAAGTGGAAAAAAAAGAACAAAGAAAGGTTCATCTTGGCGAGCCGAGCTGCTAATTTATCCCCCCTGTCCAATATTCTCTCTGATACTTTCATGCTAACGGAGTGTGTGTGTGTCCCCCCCCCGACATTGTCCTTGATGGGAAAGCGTTCGGCAGAGAGAGACGCTCAGTCACTCGAGACGTTAAAAAGACGTCGGTGACTGTGGTGAATGAAGACATAAAACTGAGCCCCCCCCCCAACCAGGACTGTGCCAGGACGACAGTATTGACAGCCTCGGCTGTTTGCCGCTCAGCCTAATTGGGACAGCGATTTCCATATAAACAAGCAACAAATTGTTACAAATGACGTGTTAAGTGGGAGCGCATAATGCAAGGTGGCGGCCTCTTGTGAGACAAATTGGGGAGCCCGGATCTCGCGCCGAAAACGCAGATTGTTCCCAGCGCGGCGCCTTTCGAAAAGAAAGAAAGAAAAAAAAAAGAGAGAGAGAGCTGTAGGAAGAGCCCAATTAGGCCGGAGATGGTAAGTTTTGGGGGGAGGGGGATGACGATCGCACGGATGAGCAAACCTGAGAAGACAGGAAATAGAGATGGAGCTCTAACACATCTCATTGTCGAGTGTGATTTGTTGTTTTTTTTTTTTTGCAGCTGCACCAAGGAAGTATCGGCTTTGACACGCACGAACACGTGGGAGCGGAAGATCCTCCGCTCCTCTCAGCAGTCACCGGAGTGGGTGCGATCAGACACGCGCTCGCCGCCGGTCCCTCGCAGCAAATAATCGGCAAACGTCGCCTGTTTTTTTTTTTTTTTACTTGCAGTTGATGCAACAGTTGGAGATACAGAAACGCTGCGCGGTCCGGGCCTCATTTCCTTTCGACTCCGCTGCAGTCGTATATCATCGCCCGGGATGGATGACATTCATGTCGGGGCGACGGCTGCTATGTAAAATTCATGCTTTGAACATAAATATATAGAGAGCGACGGAGCAGGAGACGGGGATGACATTTTCAACAGGGCATTTATATACAGTGTAGTGTGATGGCCAGCGTGTATATGGAATTTGACAGATAGATGGAGCCGCTATGTATTCTATTCAGCTTTTAGTTGGGCCAGCATAAATATCCAAGGTGATAGGAATAAGAAAAAAAAAAGAGAAAGAGCTAAAAAGCACCAACCCAACATCCAGCCATGGTGCTCCTGCAACGGTTAATACCAAGAAGCAGCAAACTCTCCAGCACTGACACCATGTTTTTGTTTTCCCACTAATAGCTCTATTTTTCTCTTGCCATATATCAAATTAATTTAGTGCCTGATATGCAGTCCCGGGCTATTCTGATTTAAATAACTAATGAAGCGCCGCTTGCTGCCAAGCAGGAGCATCTGCTCAAAGAGACGCGGAGTCAATTTTCATAAATTCCAAACGCCCTCCAGGGAATTCGCCGAGCGAGGGAGAGGAAGGATGCGGGGAAACGAGGAGGAGGAGAGGAGGAAGAGCGGGATAAACAAGGTTAATCGTTGCATTAATGTAAAGGCCCGTTTCGCGGTGGAGCATGGCACCGTTGCAATGTTGTGACATGAGTGGATCTATTGTTTTGCGATCTTGTGATGTCAGTCTGGGGTTGTTTTTGGCAGTAGAGTCGCGCAACTCTACGGTTTCATTCCTTTCTCGTCTCTCAACAGACTGAGTCATTATATTCGCATTACTGATGGTTCATTCATCCATCCTTCTGTGTACCAACCGTATTCCAGTTGGGGTTTTGTGTTCGAGCCTATTCAAGTTGTGTTCATATGGAGCTGCAGATACACTGTACACACAAGAATCTTTAGGTAACCGTCCGTCTATCTCTCAATTCACCCAATTAGTGGAGGAGACGTGCTTCCATCCTTCTATTAACCAACCATTCATCCAAAATGATTGAGTGGTCAGGATCAGCTATGAATAGGACCTGTGAACGCGTTGACATTTTCTGTGTTCCAATAACTAGAAGAACTTTTTCCCTAAAACGTTGTCAGCCTCACATAGGTGTTTTCTGAGGATTTACATTTCTAACTCACAAGAATTCAAATGTCACGCAGAGTTTGTCGTGTCGGTTGTTTTATAGTGTCACAATCGGTGAAAAAAAAGCTGCTTTTTTGTCTGAATACATATGAACAAAGTTCAGGAGACACCAGTGTGAGTTTCAAATCTTTGTCGGCACCAACTCGTTTTTCTGAGATGAAGTCACTCAATCTCAGGTTGGTTAGAAGTTTTGCAGATTCTCTAACTTCACATTTTGTCGCGGCCAAGTAAGACGTTAAGTTGCACCTTGTTCTTGTTCTTCTCCACAGCGCCTGGAGTGTCATCTCAACTGACAGATCGTTGAATAACAGCTAATTGGCTCGGCAATTTGCTTCCAAGTGGAATAAAGTTATCCGAACTGACTTCAGTTCATGTCAGGCATGGCGAAATATGAATATTTAACACAGCCCGTAACAAGGTAATTGAAGATATGACTTTATCTTTCTCTCTATCGTCGGCTGCCAGCATCGCAGCTCCGATTGCTGTTGCCATAATCACTTTTGCTTTTCACGCTGCTCTGACTCATTACTGTTGCTCGCTTATCAAGCAAAGCTCCACCTCAGCATCCAGGTGTGCTTTGTCTGATGCTACTTATTGCATCTCCCTCTAATGAGGATGTTTCTCATCACATTTAATGGAAGCGTGCCATTAGAAATGTCTGCATGAGGAGATGCAAATGACGACGGCATCCTCTCGGCTCGCTCGAACTTTGTCCATTGATTTGAGGCTGAATCACATTAATTACAGTCCTAATTAAAGATGTGGACGAGATACATCTTCAAAGTGTTTTGAAGAATTTTTTCATCTTTTTTTATCTGCTAAAAAAGCTTCGCCTCATTCCTCTCCTAAAGAGCAACTCCCCAGGGAGTTGGCAAACGTACCATATTCAATCACTGCATTACTAACCTACATATGAGTTTCCTGAGAGGACTCAGAACTCCAACTTTGGTCATTATGCTTGTGCTTGGAACCTCTTTTATTGCTGCCATCCCTTTGGTAGCCTCCAGATTGCCACGAAGAAAGGTTGTGGGTCACTGTTTGTAAACTTTTGATTTGCCAAAGCATTCGACTGATGCCAAAAACAGAAAAACAGACATTTCCACCAACATACGAAAGCAATGACCCTGAAAATTAAAGACGGGGACAGTTTTGACGGACGACAAAATGATGGAGGAAACTGTAGTTTATGACGTCCATCGATGCACGATCCTACACTCAGCCGAAATCTGTCTGATTTTCTTCAAAACGCCACACCACCAGCTAAAAACAAGTTATTCTGCGCTGGTATAATAATCATATCACCAATATTTTGGTGCTACTCCTCTGAAACTGTTGCTATGGGATACATATGCACAGACAAGCCGAGTAGAAAAAAACACCAGTATGAAAAAAAAGGCCATTTCCATCTCAGTGAGTGGTTTGACTCCGAGGCCTGAGGTTTGATGTTGACGCAGCCTCGCTGGCTCCGGGCATGCATGCAGGGTGCATTAGTAAAAAAAGCCCATGGCGGCACATTATGGGAGGGCATATGAAGCAATAAATGTGGATCGATAACCTCACATGTCCCTC
>JAUESF010000016.1:10227206-10237458 GCA_032274765.1 Malacoctenus tetranemus | reverse complement strand
CGCACGCACGCACGCACGCACGCACGCACGCACGCACGCACGCACGCACGCACGCACGCACGCACGCACGCACGCAGTCCAATCAAATGCTCTTCAAAATGTCAGTAATATCAAGTTGCTTATTGTTGAATTATTACTTTTTTTGTTACAGTTCTATTTATCAGCAGCTATGCGTGACGACATCGTACACGGCCTGAGACATCGGCAGGACCATCAGATACGTGACAGCTGTTGGGGGTCCCCCCCCGCCCAGATGTGATCTACATGTTCGTGGGTGCCCCCCCCTTTCCCTCTCACGCACCGCGGCGCCTTTGTGCATTCTCTGCTGCACATGTGTACGCCTCCCAGGTCACTAATCCTCTTATTAAGTCAACCTTTACCGTGAGATTAGTGTCACGTCTGAAGAGATCAGTCTCTTGGGGAGATATCGCAATAGGACGGAACGCTTTGTTCTTCTGGAGGCACAGCACATCCTGAGACATTTCGTGCACGCACACACACTCAGGAAACAGACAACACTTGGGGACAAAAAAAAGAAAAAAGAAAAGAAATAATCACCAGTGATTCACACCCACCACCCAAAAGGCTTTGAATCCAAACAACTTAAATAATGAGGATGGAACTGCTCAAATGACAATTGGTGGGAAGTCCTTATTTAGTGTTTAAAGTGAGCGATTACAGGCTTAGCAGCTCTTGAATAAACACGAAGCCTCTGGAGACTGCAGTATGGGAAGAAATGTATGAAGGGACTCAACAAGTCCTACATAAAAGAAGGCCAGATCCCCATTCAACGAGCTGGATTGCATGTTAAACTGCTCATCGGACAGTAATTTGGACGTGAACCCGGGTAATCAGCTATGCTTTGCGTTCTCATTTGCATGTTTATTGCCTGTCAAAAGATTCACGGCGCTATATCAAGTTTAGATGGCAAATCCGCGGCGTCGGCGCACGCGGCACAACTGGCAAAGGCGAGAATGCTGATTTCAAAGACAGACGATTTCAAACAAGTTTCAAACACCACGCGAGAGCATCAGAGAGCCGGTCTTTGATTCGACGTGTTCCTTTTCCTTATCAAAGCCTGTCGGCTTCATTATGCAGCTGAACCAGACAGACGATCAGCCTCGGCTCGCTCGAAAAAAAATTGATGTATACTGTATGTAGCAACCTTATCTGTTTGTATCTGTTGGCAATGAATCCTACTAGTTCTACAACAGGAGCACATCAAGCAATTTTTTTGTCTTTTTTCTTTCTTTGAGCCGTCACAAAATCTTCAAATTGGATTTCCACTAACCACAAACATCTGTACTGCACCTTTTTGTTGGTGTTTTTGTGTTGATTTGTTGCTTTGGTAATCTTTGACACAAATTCAATAACTCGGCCGTGCTGCAACCGGTTCACTCCCTGATCAGTCGTGCAACCTGAGACTTGTCACAACATCTGCGTCGGGAGAAGAGAATCAGCTCTGATCGCGCGGGATAAAAGATGAGGAGAAAGTGAACGGAGGTGGGTGGAGGGAGGGATCAGTAAGCGACGATACCATTCAATCTGAGCTCCGTGTCAAGGTCTGGAGTCTATGTTTCAATTAAGTTAGATGATAGAGTGATAAAGAAATATGACCCACGAAACCTTTTTCTGGCCATAAAGGTTAGTACAGGTCCACGGAAGATAATCGGATCAGGCTAAAGAGAAAACTGAGGATGACGGCCTCAATAGATTGAGTCACATCGGAAATTACACGGGGGAAGATGAGTTTCATAAGGAGCCGAACTCATTTAGAAAGAATATTTCACAAAACAAGGGTTCCACAAAAACATTCTTATCTTGAAATCTGATTGTAGGGTGCAGAAATCAGAGCTCTCTCTTCTGCTTACAAGTCACATAAATCATCCTCAATGATCTTTGTGAGCTCCACTACACATGTCAATCGTTTGTCATTTCAGTGTGAAAGTTAGCTGCCCTCAACCGATGTGTCCAAGGCCCACGTGTGTGCTGCCAGTGGTGACTAACGCAACCTCGCAGAGCAACAAACAGCTTTACACGACTCACTTTGCCAGGAGTTCTTCAGAAACCTATAAACATAACTTGGAGCTTCTTTTATGATTGTGAGGAATCGTTCCGAGTTGTACAAACTCCGGATGCAATTCCAACATGTTTCTGTTGTCTATTTCACTGCCCTTCAACATGTCCTTCAACATGTTTACTGTCAGCCGTCGCGATGCAACAATCCCCCTCCCACGCTGCGCGACACCAAATGTGCCCCGGTTGTCTGGTGTATGGAAACAATGTGAGTTCATTTATCGCACTCTAACATGACACACTGCCTGCATTCCTGACAAAGTGCCGGCTCCCACAAAGTTTACAGAGATGGAAGAAAAATCTGCAGCTGCACCTCCTGTTAAGTCTTGTAATCAACCCTTTCAAACTTCAAAAGCAAAGTCAAAGGGAGAAAAAGAAATTCGCTGGCACCAGCACGACAAAACAGCCTCTTCCTACCACACACACAAATAAACATCGTTTTTTACTCCCCCACAATATTCTAGTAATTTGAGCTTCAAACAAAGTTATCGCCTCGAAAGCAACTAAGTAAGTGTGGGAAAAAAAGAGAGATGGGGGGAGGGAGGGATGTGAGAGGGAAGAACAGGGATGTAAAAAGAGATGTAGGCTGAGTCGATGATGAAGAGAGCGAGCCGAGGTGGTGTTTGACAGTGCGCGATGGCTGAGGAACGAGGCCTCCCACAGTCAAAGTCTCACTAACCCTGACAAGTGTGGCGAGGTTTGACAGCGCGCTCGCTCTCCGCCGTACATCCCCCTCTTTATTACGACATCTGCATGCGGCGCGTTCCAGCCCCTCTGAAGTACAATGCCTTTCCTCCCCCCCTGCAATTCAATTTATCAGGCAGGCAGGCAGACAGCCACTCTGTCACACGAGCCCGATTGTCAAAACAATTACGGCTCACGGCAAACAAGATCCGCGAGGAGGAGCGAGGAGGCTCCGTGAGGAGGCTCAGCCCCACCTGGCTGTTCGTCTTTCATCCTCTCTTAGAGGGGGAGTCAGAGGGAATGTGTGTTTGATCGCGGTGCACTCATCAGACGAACGGACGGGGCAGCGTGAGGGTCAGCCTACGATTACATGTGAAGACATCGCAAATGCATTTTTAAGTCTTTCTTAGGACCCCCCCCCCCTCCTCCTCGATGTAAGTATGTGCTGGACATGCATTTGCATGCTAATGCATGCGTAACACAAGTGGCGATGCATGACACCAGAGGAAAAATGGCGAAAGTGTGAATATCTAGGCCACTCGTAATGAGTTTTCATCCACTGCAAACGCCAAGCCACACGGTGATCTATTTCAGCGCCGCCACTCCAGCTCGCTCGCCTCCCCGACGCACAATGTGGCGCACAAAACGCGTGTGATGTTTGTGTGTCTGTGGGCTGACGACACGGTACGAACCCAGATTAGAGGACGACGTCTACAGAGGGAGAAGAGAGCTAAGGAAGTTTAATATTTTAATCTTCTGGAGGGGGCGGTTCATTCCTATGTATGTTTTTTTTTTTTGTTCACACTGCAATCTTGTTCATTAGCTCGTGCGAGGCTCGCAGCGTGGCACGAAGTCGGAGCGCGCTGGGAATTCAAAAGAAGCACCAACACCAACAACACACCCACCAGCCGAGCGGACAACCGACCAATATGTGCCCAATCAATCTCATCTGCTGCGTGTCGCACATCGCGCATGTACACACATACGCACAGTGCTTATGGGCATGCAGTTGATTAGCAGTAACCTAGTTCAATAATATCCACCACATGTAGGTCACTGTAATCTGGGACCCGTGTGGTGGTGGGGAGAAGGGATGGCTGGGAGCAGAGTGTGTGTGTGTATGTGTATGTGTGTGTGAGAACACAATATAGCTGCCTAATGCTGATGACCCTGTTGGACAGGAAGGGAAGCTCTCCTGTTGATTACATGCATAGACCTTCAAAATAAAGCGCACTTGCCTGTGTGAGGTGCGTAGATGGCGCAGCCAGAAAGCAAAACAAAACAAAAAAACAGCAGTTCGATCTGAACACCTCTCAAGCCACAGACGCTTCGTCTTCTCTCTGGGTCTACTTCAGCGTGGCCAAGTGGGGGTTTGGCCAGATGGCCACTACATCATGTTTGCGGATCAAAAAAACGCCATTAGTTCATTTGAAGCTTCGGGCCAGCTGGACGCTGATTTCTGTTGGCAACAAGATGTTAAGGAACGAAAGAAACTCGATGTTGGGGAGACGGGGACGGAGGGGTGGGGGGGTGGGGGACCGTGTGTAAGTCATGGCTGAATAATGAATGAACCCTGGCAACCATCAGTTGGCCCTCCAAAAAAACCAACCAAATACTGAGCTGCACTGTACAGCACGTGGATGCTCGGTGTGTCTGCTTCACCAAGTTCACCTCAGGTTTCCTACTTTCTGTCTTTCCTTTCCTTTGTACAGCGGCGATAAGGAGTTTAATTCGCTCGACTCTCCACGTCTCTGGTCGGAGGGCAGATTGTCCCCTCAATTTGTTTCTGCTACATCCTGAGCCGGGCTCAGTTCACTCAGGCGCCAGCATTCAATTAATAAGTGATATCAAGGGAATTGATAAAAAAAAAAAACTTTGATGAATTGGTGAACTCCACACCCCCCTCCTTTTAGAGTGGCGAGCGCTGGTTGAGCAACACAGCAAATGATGAAAGGACAATTTGTACCCGGAACCATCCGTGTGCCGAAATATGAGCTGGTATAATGAGATTGTCTAAAAATTATCTCCCAGGGCAGGATAAAGATGAAGAACTGCTCTTTTATTGGAATCAATTAGACCAGAGAGGATTTCTGTCCCCAAACTGTTCGGTATTGTGATGATGAGATGTTCTTTTTTTTTTGATTAACATTTCATTATTTTTATTCTTTTATTTGAAGATTATACAAATTTCATTAAATGTAGCGCTCATGTTGTTGTATGAGGTATTTAGGTCTACATACTTACTGAAAAAACACACCAATGAACGCCTTGTCTTTGGGGCTTATTTCACCTTTGCAATATTCCACACTAATGCTAAAAATGTCAGCAGTGTGATCTGGAGGATGAGTCACACATGGCAACACAGAAACAATTGGAACACAATCTAAAAACAACAGAAAAATAACAATAACAAAAAAAGAAAACAATCCTAAACCTGCATAATGCAGCAGGAGTTATTCAGAAACTACCTCTAATTCCATCAGTTTCATCACAGGCCACAAGCAGTGCACTTCTCTCTAATGCCGAGTCTGGGAGGCAAGCTTGAGGTAAATCAGTGCAACACCCCGGGAGCCTGCAGCCTGTGCAGAACAAGCCACTGATGGGAATTAGGCTCAGGAACCTGTTGCTGTGCTAATGACTTAGGCGCCGCCTCGCCTCTTCTTCTTCACTCTCCAATGCACACCACAGGGGACATATAGGGAACACAAATCCATGCGCAGCACCACTCGCAATCACAGCTTGCAGCACCGAAATAGCCCACCTTCCTCCGCTCTGTTCTGAGCAGAAATAATGACAAAAAAAAAAAAAAGAAATCACCTTTCCCACAAGCAGCTTGACGCACTTATACACATGTGAGCGGGCAAACACAATGACATCTCATCTTCCCTGGGATTGGAGGAGGGAGGGAAAAAAAGAAGCAAGGTGCTGAAGACATCTAACCTGGCATTTGATAGTACGCCCATAACTGCATTGCAATGTATGGTGCTCCTCCAGATAGCACAAGGTGGAGAGCCACGAGAAAATACACCTGTTTGCTGCATTGTTTGTGTTCTCATCCAGAGCAAAATGGAAGCAAGTTTGACAGCCTTCGACAGCATCATGTAGACACTACAATTCCTTTTAAGCAAAGATTTGAGTCTGAAAAGATATTAATCGTAAAAATGAATCAGCCTAATTGCATATTTCTAAGTTGTTGGTTGAGTGGTTTGCCCTATCACCTCACAGCAAGGAGGTCCTGGGTTTGCTGGGTGGGACCTCTCTATGGGGGGGGGGTCACTGTATTTGATGACTGTGTGTGCATGTGGGATTCCTCTGGGTCTTCCTGTTTTCTACATACAGTCCAAAAACATGCGCAGCAGGTCGACTGGTGATCCGAAGTCGTCTATAGGTGCCAATGTAAACATCTGTGTGCGTGTCAGTGTGTCTTTTCTTTTGCCTGGGCACCTGTTGGGATCCACCTGGTCTCTGGTCACTGTGAGCTGGAATAAGCTCCAGCAAGATTTGCAGACCTTTCTGTCTCCAGTATTGCTTCCAGGGGGCATAAAGAACTAGAGATTACATGAACACAGACCAATGGTTTTGCACAGACAGTATATGGCATCCAACAAAGAATCGTAATACACAGACTGAAGCACCCAAATGTGTTTGACTAAAGACGCCATCACACAAAAATAGTGCATGACGGCGCACTGCCATGAACAGCATCACGGATGCGTGCAGGAAACAGTTCAACAAGCAGGGATCTCCCGCATGCCTGATGAGCATGTCCGTGTGATCAATGAGTTTCACAGTCAGATCCAACTCATTCTGGACAGAACACCGTGCATATGATGCAGCATGTGGATGGAGATTAATCAGATTAGGAGCTTTGTCATAGGGGCCAGTGCATCTGGCGCAAAGCTTGGCCCTCGCAGGCACGCACTGATCCCGCAGTGGGAGAAAAAAATAGAACAATAAAAATGCATCAGTGGGTTTTATGTGCAACCTGCCAGCAACCAAATCAAAGTGCAGACAGGAAAATCTTCCGCATCACGGTGCCCTCTTATTAAGATCCTTCGATAGGAAAAAAAAAAGAAAAAAGAGAGAGATGATTCAAGGGAGGCTTACATAATGACCCTGTTGAAAGCCAGACAGTTTCAAAAAAAGAATAATTGAGGAATTGAGCTTTCGTAATACTCTCAAATATGGGAACACTGGACCTTAACCTTAAGAGGCTCTCATTGAAGAACACTCCAACTGTACTGATGTGCAATCCTATAGGCACCTATTCTGTGGGTTTCACACATTTGTCTCATCAAAGTCTGAGAACGAGACTCTTCATCAGGACCTATGCTCCAACCACCCCCCCCCCTTTTCTGAGGGCAAACCAAGAGACATACATGGTGTCCGCCGAGTGTATACGCCCCTGAATATCCTGTCACCAAACAAGTCTGAGCGGAGGACAAGCACCGTGCTTCCAGCTGTGTTTGCACCACGCGAGATGTGTGTACATGCTGGCTCGTAGTTGGCTGCAGGCTCAGAGGACCCAGATGAGCACAGCATACCAAGAGGCTGAACCAAGAGGTCTTGGGCCCTCGTTGACATGAGCATTCAAACTCTCGTTAAATTTCATTTGAACAGCGATCAGCTTTCAGAGGTTGAAAGTGCAAAAAAAAAAAGGTGAAGCCAGCTTCCAGACTGGATGTTAACCCAGCAGTCTGATTAAACTGCCTGAAGTTATACCAGCAATTGCACCATATCTTTACACTGACAGTGTGAGCTAGCAGATAAAAGCTGCGTCGCCGCTAAGTGGCTCGGTGGCGGTGCGTCACACTGCTTCCAGGCCAGTGGATGTGGTATGGCGTGCACGCTTCATCGATAAATCCAAAAAATTTCACACTATTGCGTTTTCCAACTGTGAGGAATAAAAAAGTGAGAACGCAACACCACCCTTGTGTTTTCTTGTCCAATTGTTGCCGTCTAAACGGAGCCTTAATAACCGGCCTCCCATGCTGCTCAGCTGTGGGACATTTGAGAAGGGGGATGAAACTGCTGCATGTCTGAGAAGTGGCTCTGCCCTATGATTGATTATAATTATGGCCTTTTCTGCAAATCCTGTCTTTCCTGGGCGGGTAAGCTAACGCGCCTGGCACAAGCTTAGATAACGGGGGTGGGGGGTGCGAGCGAACACCCATCCACGCACGCGGTAAAACAACAATGAACACACTTAAGTCATTTACACGCACGTGCGTTTCCTTCACCGGCGTCCCTGTCCTTGAATAGTGGATACGGGGCTTTGACAGAACCAGTCAATTAGGAGGAAGTGCTGGCTTCCTCTGGAGGAAGCCAGCAAGGAGAAAATTGGAGAGGGGATGTGGGAGAGAGAAAGGGAGTGAAAGGCAAACGTAATGCTGGGGGGGATGAATGGAAGGGGAGAAGCAATGTTCTCGGATAAAAGGTGCTGCAGAGTGTTACTGTAGAGCGGGCGGCGGAGATATAGGGGATGAAAATGACGGCTTCTGTATGTATTCATGTTCGCTCAAAGGTACAATGTGAACCACTGGGTAAAGCGTGCTATGCATGTTAGCATCATAGCACACGTAGTGCAGCATCTGAAGGTTGATGGACTGGTTTCAGCAGCGTGTTAAACTAACGCAGGTTTCTGTTTTGATGACCGATGTTTGCAAAGCAGAGAGTCAATAGCTTGTGAGAAGTTGTACGTTTGCGTTGCCGTCACGTTACACTGAGGGTTTGTTCGGGTTGCTGAAATCAGGCCAGAACTCCTACGAGTCAGTCGCATATGTGGGTGAGACGGTTGCTAAAAAAATAAAGAGCAAGTGGAAGAGGAGGTGCCGGGCTTGTTTGCCAGGTGAGGCCTGATAACATGTGAGGCAGAAGTGTGGAGGAAAGAAAAAAAAAAAAAGCCAAATGTCTGGTTCCACATGTGGAAAAATGCATAGCCCGGAGATCACTGGCGTTTCCACCCACTCACCGATCGATCTCCTCCTTCCGCGCGCTCTCACTCCCACGCCCACTGTACGTCTCTCTCCTCTCCCTGCCTCTCATTGCCCTCGCTTTGCCAAATTATACGAGGCTGATTTCTTTTTAAGTGCCAGGTTACGTGTCATAGACAAAAAATGTTGTTTTTTTTTTTGTGCGCGTCTTTGTTTCCCCCGTAATGAGGTGGAACAGAGGTTAAGTGTATACATTATGTTTTCCGAAAACAGCACCCGCTCTCAGCGAGCGGAGGGGGGTGGGTCACCATCAACCCACCCAAAACACCTGGCAAACTGCAGGGTTGAATCACTTAATAGTTTTTACCACCGCTACTTCAGTGTCGCAGTAGCACACAAGCTTTAATGCAGAAAATCGGACATTTGTAATGTTAAACCCAATTAATGTATTGTGCTTTGTCTTTGAAAAAGACCCCCCCCCACAAACCCAGCACAGGCAAGGCCCACAGAATCATAGCTCCCTCGTAAAATCACCGATGCAAACATTGATGTCAAATAAAACAGAGTACGAAGAGAAGAACTCTGATGCTAAAATGTAACACGCCCAGCTGAACACGTGCTCTTTTTTTTTATTCAACAGTACCATCAGAAACAGCAGGCGTGCACTCGGAAACATGTCCCTCAGGTTCTGCCTCTTTTGTCTCGGCTGTGATAGCGCGGCTCGTTTCTTGTATCCTGTGATCTCTCCCTCTGTTTCTCCTCGCAGCATACAAACACAACATTCATCACTCCCTCTCTGAGCTCCATATGCTGGATTAACCAGCTCTGAATCAGAGATAAGTCAGGCAGGATGGGAGCCGTAGATCTCGCGCCGAGTCAAACTGCTTTTAGACTCATGGAATCGATAGACTTCCCCAAGACAGAGGAGTTTGCTCAAAAGATTTTTCTTCCACCGGTGTGAGTGGGGGGAAAAAAGTCCAAGTTGTTCGATTGTGGCCCTGCTATCATCGTAAATGAGAAACCTCTCCACTGTTGTGTTTTAGCCGGGACAGTCAATAAAATATTGTGGAGGCATAGAGTGAAGCTTTTTGACTCCTTCTGTGGTGCAAATGTTACATAATCCAAACAGAGGAGCACGGCAGCATTAGGAAGGAAGACAACATTGGGGATTTTTTTTAGTCAAACAGTGGAGTGATCTCATCACGTCCTCACTAAGCTACTACAGAGACTGGGATGTTCTTGTGGGGAAAAAAATAGATTAGATTTTTACATCTCTTGCAGTGTTGAAAGGAAAATCCACTGTTTACTTTTGGTCTTATCGATATCGGTGCTCTTTGATTTGGGTCTGTTCACTGCACTGGCGGATAGTGCTGACTTGAAGATCTACCACAAAGCTGGAAGTCAAACCGAAAAGTTTACGTTGCTCTTTCACCTAATCCTTTAATTGCTGATCTGTTCTGCTTGTGTGATCAGAGGATAGCGCGCCTCTGTGTGTGTGTGTGTGTGTGTGTGTGTGTGTGTGTGTGTGTGTGTGTGTGTGTGTGTGTGTGTGTGTGTGT
>JAUESF010000016.1:9933132-9943584 GCA_032274765.1 Malacoctenus tetranemus | reverse complement strand
GGCCGCGCGCCCCCAATCGGCCAGGGTCGGAATAAGGCTGCAGCGTGGAAGAACTCAAACAGGAGCAGTTTAACATGCATGCTATTGTCGTGTGTGTGCGTGTGTGTGCGTGTGCGTGTGCGTGTGTGTGTGTGCGCGCGCGCGCGTGCGTGTGTTTTATAGCTGTACTTGGAGCGGGACTTGTGTCCAGAGGCTGTCAGCTGCAGCAGTGCAGCCTCTGCCTGGGCAGAGTCTACTCAGGTAAGTCATAATCATCATCATCATCATCAACATCATCATCCTCAGCCCACATGTTACATATTGTCAAACAGATGAGGTGTAACACAAACACACTAACTCCAAGTTTAAACATCATTTTTTGTTGTTTTTGCAACATCCTGTCGGTCTGGTTCTACCCCAAATAAGCCTGACTCCCCCCCCCTCCCCCCCCCCTGGCCTAAATACCTCACCTTTCTCCTGTTCTCTCGTTTCTTTGTCCGCTCTCTGTAAGTCTTTTATTTTTGATCTGCTTCTTATCAACAGTCACTCCTGAGTATCGACAGCGTGCCAGAGCCTGAGGTGAGTGATCACTCTTCAGTTTTAAATGACCCTTGACCCCCCCTCCTGAGAGAGTGACCGATGGCCTCCTAGAACCGTAGGGCGGCGTTGTATCTCTCACTGACACATTTACAGTCGGACCAGTAAAACACGTCGCTTTGTCCAGTCAGACGGATTGCTCCAGAGTGAGCTGTGTTTTAATGAGCGCTGTTTGGAAGGGAGAGGCTGCCCGGTTGAGCACCTTCACCAGCCATTCCTGGTGACTCTCAGGTGGATCACAGATGGACGAATGCACGGTGGAGGTGGACAGTTTGGGCCAATGGAATGTGTTGTGTTTTCACTGCAGCCTGCCAGGCAAATATGCATGGACCAGCCCATCTCCTACACCCAGAGCCTCCCCAGCAGGTCAGCCAATAACGATGTTCGACAAACAGTTCACAGTTAGGTCTTTGTAACACAGTAATTAGGAGGGCGGCACACTGAAGTTGTGTATTTGTGTTGTTGTGTGTTGCAGTGGAGCATACAGACCAGTCATGGCAGAGAGCGGCGAGTACCTGCACTGTCCTCCTCAGCGCTGGCTCAATAACTTGCACGTAAGTGGCAAAACTCCTGACTCCAGCTTTCAGACGGCTTCAGTGATGGCCCCCTGTGTGATTGTGGGATGGGTGTTTTTCCCGCCTCTTTGTCTCGTTTCCAGCATGGAGCGACGGTCCTGCTCTACCACCCGTGCGTGGCGCAGCGCGAGCGCCGCCTCCTGTCTGCGTTGGCCCGATCGTGTCTGGCTGATTTCATCCTGACGCCACATCCACACCTCAGGAAACACACTGTAAGGAGTCACATGAAGATGGGAACTTCGATTGCATATATTTACATTTTTGTCAAATCCAGCTTTCATGTTTTCCCCCTGGACAATACAGATCACCATATTGTTACATTTTAATGTCAGAAAATCGAATCTACAGGGTTCGTTTCAAAGCCTCTGAAGGAGAAAGCCTGACATTATGTCCACTCTCTTCTCAGCCAATCGCTCTGTTAGCCTGGGGTCACACTCTGGAGCTGTCCACCATGACTGCGCCGGGCGTCTGTGATTGGCTGGTGACCAGACGATCCACCAGAAATCACTTTGAAGGCGTGATGCCGGCCGCCAAGTACAACCTGCTGCTGACCTGGTCAGCAGAGCTTCATCAGAAACTGGACGAAACGAAGGTGAGGAGATGCGATCGTGCTGATTGAGTTCATTTGCTTCCGATCGAACGTTCGGGTGTTTTGAATGAGACGTGTGATTGTTTCAGGGGTCTCTGAGGGAATGCTGTGAGCGGACCCTGCTGGATGGGACCACGGGAGCCGAGCAGGAGCTCGGCGTGACGCAGGAAGCCGCGCGGCAGGGTGAAGACGAGCGTCGGATCAGGCGGAGAAGAGCTCCTCCTGGAGAAAGGGGCCAGTCTGTGCAGACCAGCGACAGGGCAGTAAACACAACCAACCACGCCAACGTTCTGACCAACAGGACGACACCTTCGTGGACAGGCGGGGCTCAGAACGACAGCAGCGTGCCGGGACCACCGGCAGACTCTCTGTCAGCTGAAAGGACTTCAGATCAGCCTCCGGTTGGGCCCAAAGCTCCTTCGGAGTCCGTTTTGCCCGTGACGACGGCGGCTCCGTTAGGATTTGGGCCTTCTGCTTCTGAGGGGAGCAACCTGATGCTGCAGACAGAGGCGCAGCAGCCAGGTGACCTCAGACAGACTGAGAAAGACGCCTCTGCTGTGACACTCCCTCTCTCAGATGGTGCGAACCGTGCGCACAACCAGACAGTCAGGCCTAAAACTGAAGCTACATCCAGAGAGAGAGACTCCAGAAAACACAGCATCAGGCCCAACGTTTCCAGGAACAAAGGCCTCGATAAGCACGGCGCCGCCGATCACAGGACGAAGAGTAACGGCGCGGTCGACGTCAGAGAGAGAGAGCTGGAGCAGAGGAAAGACCACCGGCTGTCGGGCGGCGAGCGCCACGACGAGAACCCGCAGTCGGGGTCTCAGTCGCAGCCAAGCAGCTGCGACGGCTGCGGGCCCGGCGAGCGCCCCCAGGGGCCCGGCGAGGGCCCCCCACCGCTGCAGAGGACCCCCCGGACGGACGAGGCGGTGTGGGCGGCCGGGGCGCTGGGTTTTCTGCTGGTTCTGCTCACGCTGTCTGTGCTGCACACGCGCCTGTACCGGCACTGGAGGACGACGCCCAGCCTCTACTGGCGAGACCCCCGGCAGGACTACGACAGCGTGGCAGGTGGGTCGCAGCGCGCCGATGGGGGACACGCTATTATTGTCATCGTTTTGTTGTCCAGCAACTCATTCACCATTTTGTGTCTTTGTCCTCTAGATGTGATCCGCAGGAGGCTACGAATCACCAAGAGAAGGAAGAAGCGATACAGGCGGCAGGAGTGCGTTTTGCTGCCGAGCTCGTCAGACTCTGATCAAGACATATAAAAAAAGACTTCCACCGTTACCAGGAGGCGGCTCACACTGATTTCATGTGGTGGTAAAAGGAAAGAAAGAAGTTTCCTTTGTTGTACATGTTTGCTGTTTATATCACAAAGCTGGCCTTAAAAACTGAAGTGTTGCTGTTTAAATCAGTGTCTGATAATCAGCAGTGGAGCAGAAGAGAGCAGCTCTGTGCTGTATGTTGGGGGGGGGGATTCAGATGAGGAGCGATCTCTCTGCTGGACTGTTCGAACTTGAATATTTTAACAATTCATGAACCCCCCCTTCAAAAAAACCTCTGCGTATTGAAGTAGGTGGTGCTTAGAAGGGCAACAATCAAAGAATCTGTTTGGATCTTTGTGTCTTTTAAAGCAGTGTCGTGTTTGTTGTTTTTACCTGTAAATGTTTGGTATGCTTACAAAAAGAAGTAGGTTGCTGTTGTAAGCAACGCTGTGGATGATCTGCATCCCTGTTGGAACGTGGACATGGCGACGTCTCAAAAAGGTGCGATTCTAGAAAAAAATGAGCAAGAAAACAGATTCAGTGTGAAGCGCTGTTTATGATCGTCCCACCATCGCTCAGATTGGAGCCATGTGACCTGCGGACCTGGAAGGTTTACCAGTGAAAACTCCCTCCTGCAGAAAAGTGACGCGCTTACAGAAGTCACAGCGACGCGGTGGCTCGGTGTGAGCCGCTTTTTTTCCTTTTGAAGCGGGACCCAAAGGATAAAGCGGCAGACAGACCCCGGGGACAATTAAATTGTTTTATTATTTTATTACAAATGTACAGCTTATGAGTTTCCATTACGAGTGACCTTTTTAGGTCATTGTTGTCTCTACTTTATACAGTTTTTAACGTCTTCTGTTAAAAGATAACTCTCCCGTCACCCATCTCCCAAAGTGTAACGCTGTGAAGAAAACACAGGGACAGCAACAGTACTCTCCACAATGTACTGCCGTGGCTGAGAATCAGAAGTGTGTGTGTATGTGTGTGTTTGTAATTTTGGCTGCAAGTTTGATGTTTGTACTTGTGCATGGCTTGGTCCAACTGATAAGTTCAAGGTATGCGTGTGTGTGTGTGTGTGTGTGTGTGTGTGTGTGTGTGTGTGTGTGTGTGTGTGTGTGTGTTACATTGGAAAGTCTGTGCTAAATCCTGGACACAATCGAGTAGAAAGTCTTGTCGGGTGTGAGGTGAGACCGACGGAAGCATTTTAACATTCACGCTAGAGGCACCCTTACCAAGTGTCCGCTGGACGCGGCGGAGGGCGGGGGCCGTGTGCGTTTTGGGCCCCCCCCTCCCCTCCTGCCCCGCTTTGAGATGACTGTAGTGCTGAGCTGAAGTGTGCTTCAGACTTGGTTTTTTTCTTCGTCTCCCATCGTTACCCGTCCCAAATCAAATCCCATGTCCTGCACCTAATGTACTTGAACCGAGGCCTTTTTTTTGGGGGGGGGTACATAATGTCGATCCTACTTCACCCGGCTGGTGTGTTTGAAAAATAGTGCAACTGAGACCACTGCTGTGGAGTAATCACCCAGACCCAAACGTTGTCCTGGTCGTCCTGCGGGGATTCCAGTAGGATCGCGAGTATGTACAATGTGACTGACTACATGGGAGGCTAAATACCACAGCAGAACCGTACAGCACTTAAGAGAGAGAGAGAGAGAGAGAGAGAGAAAAAAAACATCCACAAGTACATCAGGTGTCCAGACTGAAGAGCTGAATGAAGATTCGCTTGAACAGATCTCGCAGCCTGAAGCTCGATGAGGCCAACGTACTGACATAAATATCCGGCAAACATGACCCTAACATATAGCTTAATATAAAACGTAGCATGAAAATATATGATCATATATATATATATATATATATATGGCTCTAGGCTAAAAACTTGGGTGATCACGATTGACGAAGGGGGACGAGCTTTTTCGCCCCCCCCTGCGTGTGGAAGTGTCTCAGCAGTCGACGCGACTGACTGGAGCTCCGTCAGTCCTGCAGGAGATGATGATGATGATGATGATGATGACGATGTGCAAAGGCATTCGATATCAAACCATGATACATTTCGCGAGTCTTCTGGACGCGACTCGACGCACAATCCCAACTTTGCCCCCCCCCCCCTTCCCCCCTTAAAAGCCCACCACGCAAACGTGTGCAACGAATGCCGCTTTTTCCATTGGCAACTACTCAGCTTTACAACATCGTTGTTGACGTGACCCGACACTATAAATCATCAGCTTGTCAGTCGACTAAAGGTGTTGAATTCCATGTTTCTGCTTTATCTCAAGAGAAAACACAACATGTGCTTAGTGTTGCAGGGCTCTTAAACTGGCAGGTTTCAGGCCTCCTCCTCTGACATCACTTCCTGGCCAATCAGTGGCCTGCAGCTCATCCACCCAGGTCACCTCTAAACCAAAAAGTAGCTGGTAATAACTGATAATATCGAACTGGCCGAGTAGAGCTGAGTAGTTACGAATAGGAAAAAATGCCTTGAGAGTCAAAACTGAGGACAAATGGAGGATCCCAGGAGGGGATCAAACAGACAAAGAGACAAGAGCATGGATTGGATGTTGAAGGTGGTCTTGAATCAGCACAAATGATGGTGCTTCTTGTTTTATAAAAGGCCGCAAAACAAGGCAAAAGACTGACATACAACTGACGACTGCCGTTGTTCAACAATTTGGATGGATCGCGTACAGAAACCTTCCAACAGGCGAGTGGCCGACCGACGCGACCACGGCCGACTACTAAAGCCACTGAAACACTGAGAGACCCGACGCAGAGTTAAAGTGAGAAGCTTGAGGAGTGAGGGATGAAACTGAAAAGAAGACTTTGATCTTTCGCCTGCATCCAGAGCGGAGGACGAGCTCGGGTTTGTTCGGTACGACGCGACAGGCTCTACATGTTCAGTCGGCGTTAATGTGTATTTGTTCCCAGCGTCTCCCCCCGTTGGCAGAGGTGGGAGACACACCGCGAGGCGAGGTGGATTGTATGGAGGCCCGAGATCAGCAGGCCATGACAGACAACACGGGGATAAAAAAAGGGGGGGGGCACCGGCTCAACTGAGCTTTCCAGAGAAAGTGACACATAAATCAAGCGCGCTGGAGGCAGCACGATCCGTCTCACGTGGGCGCATTTCCCCCCCTAAAAGCAATGAGAAGGTCTCACCACGTTCCAGGCTGACAGGTTTTGCTGCTTTCCACAGGTCGACTTCATTCAACTCATTTTGTTTCCACGCATGCAGCCACTGGTTATAAGTCCAAACAAAAAACACTGAACATCCGTGAAGAAAGTCGGAGTCTGACTGAGTCCTCACAGCCCACACTGGACACCGATGTCTGTAGTTTATGCAGCTTGGCACTGTAAAATAATGATTCTGAGATGATTCCACTGGCTCTGATAAATGAGGCAATTGTATGATATAGATCAAGAGTTTAAAAAAACTAAACAAAAATAGAGCACTGAGGAGACAAGAAGGGAGCATATTGATCAAGGCTCTGTCCTAAAGGGGGCTTCATCTCAGGCAGAATTAAACTGAACAAACACCCTCTTCTCCCCTTTGGCAACAGATCTCACCTCCGACCACGGGACAAATCAAACGTACTGGGAGGGAGGGGGGCTTCAGAAATGTCAAGGACCATCTCACAGGTTCATTGTGTGTGTGTGCACTTGAATCCCAGTATGAGGTTGGACACAGTCTAACCTGTCTCCCTGTTCCGCCCACCGACAAAAAATAAAAAATAAATCATATCGGAGACGGCGAAACAAACGTACATCAACAGTTAAATCAACATGACAGTCAGTAAAATTATCAATACAAAAACAAAACAGTAGGCATGATAAACAACAACAAAGAAAAAACAAATAAATCACAATTATTCCAGTGTAAGTGTTTCGTTTTAAGTCTGTAAAAAAAAAAAAAGACAAATCAATTTTAGTCCTCGGAGGTGCAAATCCAACGGATCTGCACTTTCAAAAGAAACAATAATGAAGAAAGGAAAGACAAACATGCCAGATCATGCTGGGTACCACCTTCGACAGGGAGGGGAGGAGAGGAAGAGGGAGGTGGGGGGGGCGACAGGTTGGGAGAAAAGCTGGAGAAGTTGATCCAGGTGGAAGCATTTCTGAGCCCAGGCGATGGGGTGGGGGTGGGGGGGAAACATCGAGGGCACTGCCCTCTGTGCAACGAGCTCATCGAGCGAGCGAGGGAGGGAGAGAGGGGGGGTGTGGTGGGGGCGGATGACGAGCTGGATCCATGCAGGACGGAGGCGACATCGCGGTGAATGTCGGAGTTGGTCTGCCTGCTTTCCCCCTCGGGCCCAGCCGTGACAGCCCCCTCCACCTCTCCACCTCCCTGGTTGGATCCCAAAAAGGGGGGAAGCGACGGTGATGGAGCGATGGGTGAAAATAAATATAGCAGGAAGGATCCGGTTCTCTGTACATCCCCATCGAATCGCTCGCACGCTTCGCCCGGTCTGAGCCAGTTTCTATACACGTCTGAACCCGCCTCCTCAGGTGGCTGCAGGCTGGAGGCTCCACCCCCTCGCTCTTCCCAACCGTCACCTCCACACTTGTGGGACCCCCCCCCTTTGTCTCTTTTCTCTGTAGTGTTTCCATTTATACTGTCAACTCTCTTGAATCCTTTCCATGCATATTCCAACTTCTTCTTCTTTTCCTGGTTCCCAAAACACTCCCCCCCCGTCCCTCCATTGCCGTCCCATCATGGTATCCACATCGCTTCCACACTTTCTCCCCTTCCCCCCCTCCCATCACTGCTAAGCGACCATGCATCGATCCTTCCTCTTGCCCCTCCCTTCCTCTCGTTCATCGCTTGCCGGGTCACTGCTTCTTCTCACGCGTGGTGATGGTGACCAGTTGCTTGGCGGCCTTGGCGATGTCGTAGGCGCACTGGATGACCTGCTGAGTGAGGAGCTGGTAGTCCACTGCGGGGGCCCCGGGCTCCGAGGGCGCCGCTTTGCGGCACTCCACCTGCAGCCGGGAGGCACTGGAGGCCAGCAGGCGCAGGGAGCAGTGCACTGCGTCCAACGCCGGGCGCTACGGGAAAAGGAGGCGGCAATCAAAGGTCACCGGATGGAGCGCATGAACAGGGAACAACACTCAGACAGAGAGAGAAAGAAAGGCAGGAATGACGTGACTCTGGGATGTTTACCTTGGGGAAGAGTGAAGCCATCTCAGTGACAGCTGAGTGGATCTTCTCAGAACAGGGAACAAAGCTGGGAGGACAAATACAACCTCATTACAACAATCTGTGCTCAGTGTAGTCAATCGGTGGTCTTTAAAAAGCTTGTGTTCTCCTTGTGTTGCCTTTAAAAGCAGTGATTATATGAGAGCTTTGTAGCCCAAATTCACAAAAGTGTTCGAAAAGTAAGTCGGCTGACAGATGGATAACTGCAGCCTTTCAATCTGATGCCAGAACATTCAGCATCTTCTTTCTCTGCTGGGAAGACCAACAGCCTACAACACCCCCTGTGGATGGAGTGGGTACTACCTCAAAGCATCAGATGGTTTCTATTTTGACTTGAGCCAATTTTATAAATTTGTAACCACAGTGCCATAAATAGACTGTTTTGTGCTAACATCAAGAGTGTTTTCTCACACTATGTTGCTTGTGTTTCTAGTTATTTGCCAACACTGGCAACAATGTTCGCCAGGTATGAAACTGGAAGTGCCGTCCACCGACCTGTCGTGTTTGAACTCCTGAGCGGCCCTGAGAAGCTCTTGGATGTTCTTGGTAACCTGCTCGGTCTTCAGTATCACATCCTCTGTGCAGGGTAGGGTGGGGTCCGGCTCGACCGGGTCGCCACCTCCATCCTCCGACTCGCCACGGCCCTCCTCCTCGCTGCTACGCCCCATGCTGCAGGACGAGACTTTAATTAACACCCTGCATCGCAGGTGAGTGTTCTGGTCTCAATGCTGCATGTGTATCAGCAGCATTTTAACTCGAGCCCCTCCCCTACCTTATACCTCAAAAATAACTGTCAGAATCGCATCAGTCGCCTTCTCGATTGTGTTGAAGAAAAACCTGAAATCTGTCTGCGTCACGGATTTGATTTGTTCTGAAAAGCTTGTTGCTAGGACGGGTGTGAGTGTCGCGTGTGCTGCAGCTTGAAGTGACTCTGACCTTAGTGAGAGGTCATAGGTTTGTGTGTTGTCGTAGTCGCTGTCAGTGCCGCTGCCATGCTTCTCTGGTTTTGTTACCTGGGAAGAGAAACGGTTGAAATATCACACAGTTCGAGCTCCTTCGCTGCTCAGCCTTATTGGATTTTGATGTTCCACAAAGTTTCCCAAAACCTTTTTCTTTTTATTTCTTCATGCAGAGATTTTTTTTCCCTCTACCTCAACTCCAGCCCCACCTCTGACGCTGAACACAGCTGAAGCTTAATTGAAGCAACCAGTCTGTATCGCAACGATAAGCCGATTCATTAATCACTATCTGCAACCTTTGCATTCAGACGGTAACAGAAGGCACAAGTGTTCTGCCTGACTAGGCCCCATGACTGCTTCCTTATCACTGTGACGTTGGAGCCAGACAGTCCAAGTTTGTACTGGAGACACTTCAGTGGCACTAGGAAATTGTATAACAGGAGTGATCGGCCACAGGCTGCTTGCTTGTCACATCTTTTAGCCTTCAGAAAGATGACGATCCACAAGGTTTAAAGGAATCACATTCATTAAAGACAGCCTTGAACTTTGAAGCAGGAGCAGTAAGAAGCACGTTGTGACTGGCTGTGACTAATGCCTGCGAACCAACGTCAGCCAACGATGTGGAGCGGCTCACCATGTATCTGCCCATCTCCGTCGACCCGGAAAGATGCTGACCTCCGTAGGGAGCCGGACCACCCTTCCTTACCTGGGGAGGCAGAGAAGGGACAAAGACGAGTGGGAAGGAGAGGGAGACACGAGGACGGGACAAAAAGGATAAATGGGGAAAATGAAAGATTGACAGAGAGAGAGAGGGGGGGGCAATGAAATGATCAGGGAGAGAAACAGAGAGTGGGGGGGGGGACAAAGAGAAGAAAGGCTTTATAACCAGCAGGAGAACAAGATGAATGAGCCACTGAAGGGGTGCCAAGTTTCACTCAGTAGCTCACCCATCATCCCATCAGGACTACATGCCGCTCTTGTTAGCCAGAAATACAATTTCAAGGAAAAACTGCCAACTAAACTCAAAGGTGATTACCTCAAAAATATCAAAGCATCTACAAAAACAAGAACAAAATCACTACTCAGACACTTGACACTAATGCTGATCCACAATACTAGGGTGCATAGTAAGCAGAAGTGATACAGTGGAACTATAGAGATGAAATGGCAATGCAATGACAGACAGAATGCTTACATCCAGAGGATGCACGGCTGCACTGCAGTGAGCAAAAGACAGACAGGTGAGGAGACAGACAGAAAGAAAAACACAGACAGGTAAAGACGG
>JAUESF010000016.1:9843587-9856520 GCA_032274765.1 Malacoctenus tetranemus | reverse complement strand
ACACACACACACACACACACACACACACACACACACACACACACACACACACACACACACACACACACACATAATTACACTTTTCAAGATTGAAGACAGGCAAAGTAAAGAACCGTCTCGAGTACAACGCCTGGAGATTAAATGTTTGCCAACTACTCAGCCCACTGAGTTGAGCGAGAAGCACTTAACCTTGGAGAAACAGGGAGCCTTCTTTACAGCCTGATAAGGAGGAGGACAAAGGAGGACTTGTTAGCAAAAGGAGTCAGTAGAGGGAAAACATATACTGCAGCAGGGAAGCAATAGCTGCCTGTGATAATGATTTTATACTCGTATCTTTGGAACGACCTATAAAGTCTCAACGTCCTCCAAATGTCATAGTTCACAGCAAAGTGGCATATGAGGAAATATGAGTTTAAAAGTGTGCTGATGCCACATATACAGCAGGCTGGAGCTGCATTCATTTGGTCCAGATATGATCGGCAGGCTCCTGATCCAGCATGCACTCTCTTTTTCTCAGAATTTATTACATAAATTCAAACTGTTATGTCACAAATTGTTAGATTAAACTGCCACAAAAGATGAATCTGTGATATTTGTTTTCCCTCCTCAAATTTCTCCATTATGAGTCCTAATTTCATTAAAATTGAAAAACAACTCTTTGAACTGTGCCATCATATTTTCTGTCCACAGTATCGTAAAAATGGTTTGTATGTTTGTCATTTTGGTTGGAAATTTGTTAAGTTGGAGAAATGACTCATTTGTGCTTTGTGATCAAACAGCAGGTGTAAAGCAGGAGTATAGTGGGTGTGGTGCCTTGTAAATGAAAGAAAAGCAGCTCCGTAACGCTCAGAAACATGTCTCCACATGAAAATCCAACCGTGCCCTCGGCTTGGTGCCTCATCTTGACCTACTTGATTGACTGGTGAAACTCATTACGTACTTGGCTTGATGAACCTGCTTTGCATGTGTGCATCGAGACCAAACCTGCAGCACAAATACACAACTCCGACTAAACAGCGCAAGGAGACAACTGGGCGACTGTCAGGATCTACGACGCACAAGACAAAATGACCAAATTAGACTTGTTTGGTTAATGCTGTTACTGCAAACAGACGGCCAACATTACAGCAGGCGCCAGACCTCTAATCAAACACAACAACCTGCATCAAGCGAGAGAAAATGCTTTTAGAACTCCAGCACAATGCACACAAGGTCAGACTTTGCTCATCCTCGGCCAGCTTCCATCTGAAAATGGCACATAGATAAGGGTGGCAGTGTTTGCTGCACGTGACATTTTTATGAGCCGCGCACCGAGCCAAAGGAAGAACCCACAGCTCCTGACATGCCAAGTGAGACAATACAGGTGTGATTTATACCGACTGCAGTTCACCGGTGTGACATCTCGTTCCACACAATGACTCTTAGTGCGACACTGAGACAATTAAAATAGGCTTCAAGCGTATTGCCAACAATCAGAGAGGCACGCGAAGCAATCATTACTGCAGAAACAGGGCCATGTTTTGTTATCGCTCCTGCATCTTGGCTTTGATGCACGGGCAGGAAGCGAATGGACACTCTTGCATCCAGGGTTTGGAGTGACCAAATAATTGTCTCACTCCTGCGATGCACCTCTGACAGCTGTGTCGTGCCACCTGACGCCCCTGCATCTGAAAGCACAGCAGTCAGCGATGCAGAGGCAAAAACGGCACAAACTCCATCAACTCCATTCGGCAAACCTTTTAGAGATTAAAAAAAAGAAAAAGAAACCTTAAAATGTTGGTTTTGTAACTCTGAATAGAAGGAAAAAAAAGTTTATTAAGCGCCGTCCTTGACAGTCAGTGTCAGTCCTGAGGCGGCAGTGTGTGGTAAGAGATTCATTATCGCAATGCAGCAACGGTATACCTCACTAGTGTGGGGCTGCTGTTTTGTGTGGGTCTGTGTGAAAGAGAGGTTGACACAGGGTGTGTTGGAGGAAAAAGAGAGCAGGAGGGGATGAGACAGAGTGTGAGCCAGTGAAAAGAGTCGACTGAATAGGTGAAAGAGAAGAGAAGGAGGCGGGAGGAAGACGAGAAATGAAGTTGGAGCGGAGAAGAGAATATCACCGCAGTGCAGGAGCCACACACAGCTCCTCTCCGTCACAGTTGGCCCTGGACATCATTATTGTCCCGCGCTGCCGCTTGAAGTCATGTGTCGGGGTGGGGCGCGTGTCAGTTAATTGGACCTCTGTTCTTATGTAATCCACATCAGGGGTCACTCAGCAAGGTCTTTGGCTGCACCCTGCATGTCAGTGGAGTCTTAAAAAGGCCAGCGAGGCAACCGAGCCAAATGGTCAAACATAACAACATTAGCCGGATGAGGGAATAGGCTCAACATATGTATGTGTGTGTAAGTGTGTGTGTGTGCGTGTGTGCGTGCGTGCCTGCGTGCGTGCGTGTGTATGTGGGCGCTCACATCTGTGGGTATGACTTCACCAGTTGCTGCAGCTATGAGATATTACCTAACATATAATTGGGTCCACATGTCTGTCCAATCGCTATTGGGGCGTGCTGAAGGCGCGGGTGATGTCATCATGTCTCACTTTTCAGATATATGTGACGCGGCCTGAAATCTTATCAAACATGTTTAACGCTCAAATAAGTTCCACTCTGTCACACACGAGCACTACGAATCGAACACAATCCAAAACTGAGTTCTACACTTTAACTATTCAAGTTCAAACTATGAGCCACTTCTGGTTGCTGTCTTACATAGATGTCAATGTTTGTGCAACTTTACATGCGTCTCAGTGAAAATTGCTCACACACCAAGTGGATGCGTGTGATCAGTGCTTTTCTGGTGCATTTGCGGTCATTAATATCCCATCCATGTTGACACTGAGGTCCCAGTGGATGTTCCAAGGCTGACCAGGTCCAAGGACATTGATTTTGCCCGGGTGCACTGCGGGCGTGAGGAAGCCGGTCAGAGAGTGTGAAAAATGCTGGAAGGACAGCAAACAGGAAGGGACATTACGGGGCTAAACTAAGCTCACAGACTGTGTGGTCCACCCGACTGCTGAATGTTTGAGTGTTGAACAACAGGCAACATCCTGATCTGTTGTGGTGCTAACATGCATGTGCTAACTTTAGATGTTTTTAGCTTCAGAAGTTTTCAAGCTGAAATGGTTCAAAGAAGTTTGTCTTCATTATTGTTCAATGCTTGTATGCTGTTCATTTGAGTGTGTGATTGTTCTGCCATAGTTTGATTCTGCTAGTTTCTCTTTTCACTTGTTTCCATCAGCTTGGTTTTGTGCTCATGCACCACCTACAGGCCTGCCTGCAGCGTTTTCAAGGGATTTAGCAGTTTTATGTGGACGGACGCGTTCACCATTCACCACACTTTTATTTTATATATGAAGCTCATTTGTTGACTTTATCCATAAACCCCAATCTATTTTTGATAAAAGTAACACTATATATCGCCTCCCTGCAAGCTTTACTACGGAAGTGATAATCGAATCACTGCCATATGGTTGCTGTGAGCTTTTATTATTGCTGCCACATTTTTTAATTTCAGAGTAGTCTGCCCATATTTTAACAAGCAACATATTCAGAAAACACAGAAAGCTTTGGCAGAAGGTTATGTCACCCTCTGAGGGAAATGATTCATTTCTGGTGCAAAGCTACAGCCATGTGTCGGAATTATATTAAGAGCTGTCGTACAATAAAAACCATATGACTTTGTTGCATAACAGGTTTCACTTTTCTCTATGTTTAGCGTTAGGTTTTTAGCGCTCGTTTCAGCATTAGGATTCTGATCTTAGATGGAATTTCCCCTTTCAGATTGTCTGCTACTTGTCATAAGTCATTAGGATAAATGCAGTGTTGTCTCAGGATAGTGGGAATAACTCACATCATGATTTCTATTAGCCAATACATGAGTGGATATAAAAAACCAGCAACACTCAATCCAGGCCAGTTTAACATCCATGACCCGACTGTGTGAATGAGCTCAGGCCTAAAAACCCTCAACCCTCCTTCCTGCAGACTGCTGGGAGCCTCAGCAGCTTTTTTCAGATGCATTTGATTTTGCCCAGCAAGGTCTTACTGGGATCATGCGATGTGAAGGAGAGGGGTGGGGGGGTGGTCTGAGACATGCAGAGCTGAAATCTGAGAGAGATAGTGGGCGGGTGCCAGAACCCAAAGGTGAGGGATAAGAAAATGAAACGGGAGAGGAGATCAGCTTGGCCTGACGAAGCAGAACTCGCCGCAGTGCTTCTCACGACCGTTGGTCTGAGGGACACCGCCACGAGTAAAAACACACAGAGACATTGTTCAGTCTCTAATCAGATGTCTTGCAGTTTGTGCCAAATCATAAAAATGAACGCTTCACAACCTTCAGGCAGGATGAGAACGTTTTTCACACCAGCTCATCAATCTGCGCAACCAAACGCTAATTATAAACCATGTACTTAACTGAGCAACACAGCTGGAATTTAATAACATTGTCTCACAACCTGCAGTAAAAAGGTGCACACGGCAAAAGTAGGTGGCGGCGAAAAGAATGTGGAGTTTGCTCCACAAAAGTTAAGGTCACTCTTCAAAACAAGGTCGAAAAAGAAAGGCTGTAAAAGCTTTGGTAATACTCTTCATCTTTCATGATTGTGAGTTCAAGGGGCCACTAGAATGTACCAACATTTAAGTGACAGTGGGGATGTCTTGAAAGCTGCTAAGCTGAAAACATGGGCCTTGTGTTGTGCCTGGCTTGTCACCAGCTATTGTCGTGTCCTCCGTGAGGTCAGAGGACTTTGCTTGACTCCTCAAAGAAGGCTTTGGCTCAGGATCCTACGTGATGACGGAGCCACGTGAATCATCTAAACAATAGCGCAATAAAAGCTGAGGCGTGTTTGTCTTCCATGCCGATAAGCACGTCAGAAGCGAGCTGTAGCGCTGCCCTCATTCAAATCAACAACAGCCCATGACATCAGAGGCAAATACAGATTAAAAGCATTTACAGAAAGGACCAGACAGCCGAGCAATTTGTCACCAATGTCTCCCAGTTGCTGTTACACAAGTAAACATTGTGTTCGTGGCTCTATGTGGAGTAAATATTTGAAATAACACAATGCACACAGCCCTCTGCTTGTTTACTTTCCCCCTGTATCAATGGCTGAAATTTGACTACACAGTTAGGTGTTTCCATAATATGGAAGGCACATAATCCATGCAAACATCATTGCACGGCAGCAACAATACGCACAGTGCGTTTTCACCCAGTGGTTTTCAAAGCAAACTGTGGAGTTAAGCCGTCCCAAAAATAATGCAACTCCAGGAAGTGTTTCCAGAAAAAAAGTGCAGATGCTCTTGATGTACAGTGATGTACAGTCTCCCCCTAGTGGCTCAAGCCTGAACTCACAGATCAAAGAATGACCGCATGACAGTGACAAAAAAAAATGAGGAGAGGAGAGGTTGGGATAACGAGTTCTCACCTCCTGGGCTGCGAGCGCCGGTCATCCTCGCCGCTGCCGGACTCCTGGAGAGGCAAAGGAGGAAAACACAGTCATTGTGGAGGAAAAAAAGCAAACATTCTGTCAATGCTTCCGTCACTTCACATCAGCCCGAGAGGAGGAAATTGTATCTCGGAGACTCGGGAGGCTCTTTGAATCACGTGCCGAGTCAAACTCAATTAATGGGGCATTAAAGGAGCGCTAAACTGGCAGGCACGGAGGGGCATCTTCATAAAGCTTCTCATCAGTGACTTCGGCCACAGGGCCGGCCGTGGGCGGATGTTTTAAGTGAGGTTTAGAGCAGGGCTCGGGGATAAAGCTGAAACAGTCTGAGACCACACACCCCCCACCCACCCACACACCCACCCCGCCCTCCATTTCTCTTCCTCCCAAATGCAATCATCCTCCCCCCCACCGACACAGCTTCGACACACGCGCGCACACATTTTTTAATCCTGGGCTGTTTCAGTAATCCCTCCCCAAACTCAAGGGGAGGGAACTTTCTCTTTGGCATGAATCTCTCCATCCTGACCTCCGCGCGAGCCAAAAAAACCACACAGACACGCAACGCCGAACAACAGACAGATATGCTAATGTGGGCGGTGATGAATGGATGGTGGAGAGACTGCGATGAGGTGATGAAGATCAGAGGGAGAACTGGTTCATCTGGGTGGGGTGTTTTTTTTAGGCGGCAGCAGGGAGTTTGAGGTGGGAGGACGGTGGGTTTTTTTCCCCCTCTTGTGCTCCTGTGTCGGCGAGCAGAGACGCGATTACGTCTGGAGAGGCGGATGGCTGGATGATGCTCTCAGCAGACCAACAACCTGCCTTGGACAAGAAATACTATGACACAGGAGAAATAGGACTCCATGCGCACACACGCACGCGCACATACACACTCTAAATTGTCTTGCTCAACAGATTTCAAAGGCAAACGTGAAACCATGACACCCCTGCAAAGCACCCGACCATACTGCTGATGGGGTGTATGGGGTCGTCCACCTCTCATGTGCGCCCAAGCGACATACCATAATAAGCCACACCGTCGCTGGGTGCGAGCTGATCTCCATGGTTACCGCGCCACTGCATGGATGTGTAGGGAGTGGTCGTATAGCCAATGAGAGGGAAGGAGTCAGCGTGCTGCTAGGCAGATTATTATGCACTTCCACTGTAGGGAGCCTATTCCCCCCACTGTGCTGAGGGGAACGCCACGCTGGTCGTGGCAGCGGTGGGTCAGAAATCTGGAATCAGCGCAATCAATTTAACCAAGTTGGGAAGCAGCAGGGAGGGAGAAAAAAAGCTTATCGAATTGGTGCAGAAGGGACTGCTGTTCCAGCTGTGAATCCCGTCACGTGGTCTCATCCCCGTTTTAGGAGCTTATTCCCCCCCCTGCTCTCTTTCACACTATGTCCTGCTATGCCGTGTTGTTCTTTAGGTTCTGTCCTTTCCCTTCAGCTGCAAAAAAAAAAGGAAAAAAAAGCGCTCACATGGCCGATTCCCATCAGAAACCGGTCCCATGACAAGCAGCTGGTAACCTCACCCTCTGATCATTCCACTGCCTGGAAGGAGCAAAGCTGAGTTGCACAAATAAAAAACACGACTGAAACCTTTGCTTTGATTTGATGCAGATTGGGTTTCAATGATTTTCGTCTATTATTTCCTGAAGCGTTCGTGCTCAGCTGTTTTCTCACAGCTCATGCTGATATACGTCTCACAAGTCTGAATGTGCTTCTTTATTTTCATGCTGACATGCATGGATGTGGTACACGTCTTCCTGTCCTGCCACACTGACCGTAGTCAGGACCCCTGCATACCACTGCCCATCATCGAGCCACATCTGGCACAATGTTGTGATAACCAAAGGTCAGGATAAGGGAGGCAGCCAGCTGCTTGAACCTGGCACCAGTGTCTGCAAATATTCATGGGAAGCAGCCCCCCCACCCCCCACCCCTTACCAGACACGGCTGAGGGCTCAGGTGTTATCTATGGCGGCCACTCTCACACCCCCTCCCACCTCGATTCTGTGTCAGGGGGTCGAGGCCAGACACGGGAAGGCTCGGAGTGTCAGGGCGGATAACAGCGCTGTCCCACCGGCTCTAACAGGCTCTGACAAGCCTGTCACACTAACCCGCTTCCCGGGCAGGTCCTCTCCCACTCACTGTCACTCCACTAACCGGCGGTCCATTCATCCCCGTGTCAGTGGGGCTGTGAGGAGTAGTTATCCCAACCGGGAAAAAGAAGCGATGTAATAGGGTCGTTATTACGTTTGCACAGACGTGGACACGACCTCATGTTACTACGAGTTTCAGCGTTGTTTTGGTTGGACGACGGTTTTGGTTTGACTCGGGAGGAAGTGAGTTAGCAAACACGGGCTCTTCCTGCTAACACCACCCGGCTAGGCTGGAGCTACTCTACGAGAGAGAGAAAAAACTTAACGCACATTTAAAGAAACTGCAAACCTCATGAAACTGAATAACTTGACAGAAAAAAAACACCATGTCATCTCCAAACTGGGCTCCCGAGCGGTGACTTGAAGTGTACAGTAAGATGCTAGCAGCGAAGAGGGAAGTTAGCCACCCAGAAGCAGGGAGCACCCCTCCAGTGACAGAGCAAACGCACGAAAACTGAACCGAAATGTCAAACCAGTTCACGGACACTCACAGACACGCAGGGGCTGGAGGTGGTGCTCGGTGTCGGCGACCGCTGGACGGTGACCAGCGCCATCCCGGCAGCAGCGGCTCAAACCTCGGTCACCTCCGGGAGAGAAATGCTGGGACGGAAGGCATTATGTTTTGGGGGGGCAGAAACTACAGTGCGCCGATCTCCTGAGGTTATTTCTCCGGCGGTTGCTTAGTTCCCCCCCACCGGTGTTATGCTCGAAGAAGTAACCAAACACATCCGGTTTTTGTTTTTCAAAACAAAAGGAGCAGACGCACAGTTGAACAGGTTCGAATTATTTTATTTTAGGTTGATTTTTTGTTTCAATGTTCAACAAAGTTGAGCTTTAATCGGTGATTTATAATAAGCTAGAATAGATTTCTTTAAAAACACAACAAATGAAAAAAGGACAAAACTAATTATGACAACTTAAATTCGTAGTAACAAATCGAAAATCAAGGCTCCATTCATTCTTTCATTCAGCTTTTCATTTCTATGATTCATCCATTCATTTTCTACAAAACACCCACTTTTTCAACTGTGTTTTTCGGTGCTGGAGCCAGTCGCAGCCAACACCAGGTGAAGGCAGCGTACATCCAGGACAGGCCACCAGTCCATCACAGGGCAATCACAGAGAGACAGACAATTATATGCACAAACACATTTACAGTCTACATTTGACTTTTTGGCAGAGGGATGAAACTACACAGGATGGGGCCCACGAGAGAGAACACTGAGGACCATCCTGCTGTGGAGTGACACCTCTGACCACTACATGACCACGTGGCAATCTACACAGTTTGAATCAGACACAGCTCTGCTCTAAACACAAACAAATCAAGAAGAACTAAACAAAAACAAAAAGTTTACACCTTTCCTGAGAGAGAAGCAGAAAACTGGACAGAAACTATGTTCATGGGAAAACTAACAGAAATTGTTTACATGTTTGCATGTTAAAACATTGCACCCTCCACACTGATTTTTCAAGTCACATATCAAGTCAAGTCAAATGTCTATGATCTATTGATCAGTCCATTCAAATCCGAGCAGGCCACATTTGATGGAGAGAGTCTTTCATGCTAAATGTTCAGGCTGCTTTCCCGCAAGAGGACAAGAGCCTGCCTTTATTTTGAAAGGAAGTTTCTGTTTTCACTTACGTCAATTCTGTTCATTTCTAACGAGTGACAGGCTGCCTCGCCGGTGTGAGCGCGCATGCGTCATGGTGACTGTCAAATCGGTTTTGGCCTGTTTGATGAACACTTACAGTCCCATTCACCCTGAGGTCACTCCCTATCGATCAATTAAACTGAAAGTAATATGAATCAATGCTGTGTGTGTGTGTGTGTGTGTGTGTGTGTGTGTGTGTGTGTGTGTGTGTGTGTGTGTGCTCTATATCATCAGATACGTGACATATACCGTCATGAATAATGCGTGTAGGTATTCTCCATGTGTTTCGACACAGGATGTGCAGCAGATGAGACCTGACCTTACAGCTCTGATTTTTCCACCCTCTCCCCTCTGGGATGTGGTAGTGTGGGGGGTTGGGGGTCGTGAAACCAGTGTTGAAGGATGATGGTGAGAGGAGTGTCAGGGTCAAGAAGGAAATAAAGGGGAGGGGGTTGAAGATATATTTCGGAAACTCAATTCCATATATCTCAGAGTCCCTCAATGTGAAATGTCAAGTCATGAAGGGAGCCGGTTCCCCTCCCCCTCCCAACACTTCCCATAGTCGCTGCCTTTTATTGAATCAGTGGCAGTGTTGTGTTTGTACTCGTTTTGGACGGAGAGTGTGCTGGTGGCAGTAAGGGGTGCGGCCTGGGTGTGATGCTGCAGGTCCATACGGGAATAGGAGGCTCCCTTTGATTCACACCATTGCATTATCTGGGTCATTACCTTCGTCTTCTCCTCCTCCTCTGCCACTCACTGTCTTCCTCTGTGCTCCCTACAACCTGCCACACCCCCTCCCTTTTTTTTTATTCATTAATCATACCATAAGCCTCATTGGTAAAAGCACAGGGGATCGAGGAACGAGAGAGGGAGAGAGAGAGAGAGAGAGAGAGAGAGAGAGAGAGAGAGGGAGAGAGGGAGAGAGAGAGCAGAACACCTCAAAGTAAAATGTGATAGATATTAGGGAGCTGTGTAATGGACATAGAAATGACAGCACTTGTGCGACACTTGCATGGAACAAAGAAAAGCAGAAGATGGAGCGGTGGAAGTCTGACAAAATAGAAAAGGGAGATGGAAATAGGAAGGGCACATGGAAGAAATGATTGCAAATAAAGGAGTGACAGTTTGATTGATGACCTATCCTTCCCTCGTTCTCCTCCCCCTTTTTTCTTTACCAGCCAGTGGTTCAGGGTTTGTGGAGCTGAGAGAAAGAGAGAGAGAGAGAGAGGGAGAGCAAGAGAGAAAGAAAAGTGAGAGAGAGAGAGTGTGTGTGTGTGTGGGGGGGTGTAAAGCAGCCGTGAATGTAAATCCACTCTGATATATTTTTGATTAGATAGTAATAAGCAGTTCTAGTAACTGTGGTGTGAACTGGATTTTCTCTGGTGTCACGTGAGATGAGACCCCTGCCTGGATAACTGTCATTCACCTTTTTACACGCGCAGGCAAATTGTTCTCGTTCAACCTTCACATCTTTAATGGTGAACATGAGCAGTGAAAAACTACCTTCTCAAGCAATTATGTCTTTTTTTAACTTCTGATACTACTTGTGAAAATAGACACTTTCACTTGGTGAGACTGATTTTTTACAGTGTTTATATACATGTGACAAAAGACTGTGAAAGGTGTGATCACTGTAGATGGTGCATAACACGGGCTCCTTGAAGGCTATATTTGGATACTCATCCAAAATATCCACACACCTACACTCAAAGTGCACAATGTGTGTGGCTATGTCCAATCAGTGATATAAACATGTCATTTAACCCGGAAAAACCCAGAAACACCTGACTTTCAGGTATTTCTCTTCAAAATTCGTGCACACTCTGCAACTTTGTGATGTACAGTACATGGTATATTTTCATGGCAGAGTGCAGCCGACTGAATCCTGTGGAAAAGATGAGGACAGAAATAGAAAAAAGAAAAAGATTAGCAGTCAGGATACCACAGCAGGCACGGAGGCGGAGGGAGCGAGTGAGTGTGTGTGGGGGGGAAAACAAGATTAGGATTAGAGGAGAGGATGATTCTACTTCAGGGACTTACTGTCAACATTGAGACAATGGGACTAAAGGCAATCCCCCCTTGTAATTAAAGTGCCGCTCTCCACAATAGATTGGATCAGAGAGGCAGGAGTGAGTGGGACTCAGTGGCAGAGGTTCGTGTTTATGTGGAGGTCTCTGGTGACTCAGGGTGTAGGTAATAAAGAGTGTGAGGGGGGGGCAGTGAAATACTGTCACATTTAGACTGTCGATACTACTTTAATTACTACATATGAGGTTGATTGGTAACTATAAATTGTCCAGAGGTGTAAATGTAATTGTGTGTCTCAGTGTGTGTTTCACTTCACTGCGTGTGTGCGCGTCTCTCTCTCTTTTCTTTTCTCTCATTCGCTCTCTCACCCTATTATCCACCCATATGAGTAGTATCCATACATATGTACATACATCCATACATAGCAATAGAAGGTCAGTGAACATCACATTTTCCGTTCTGCATCCTGAGTCCACGCCCTGATCAAACAACACTCTCCCCCTCCGCCACATGAGCCATCAGCCCCCCTGTCTCAACCTTCCCCCTGGCGGTCGTTTCCCAGCAAAACAAGCGCCTCTCACTCTGGAATCCATGTTACTCTTTAGAACCAACAGGGGGGGATGTGACCCTGCTCAAGTGGGGCTACAACGAGGAGTTGAGAGTTGAGAGACAAACACAAGTTGCAAAATGAGCTGATCAAATGACACGAACTTGCACCTGCACGATGCTGCATGAACGTTGTTTACTTGTGTCGGTCTCTGTGCTGAAACTTCAACAGATACAGGAGATTATTTTCTGATATGAGCAGCGCCAAGCAATATCTCCCCTCCTCGTGCAGGACATGAGATGAGCCAGAGCTAATCATCTTTTTCCATAATCCTGCGGGCACCCTCTCACCTCCCGGCCATTAATTTCACCCGAGGAGTGAAATCATCCCAGCAACACTGCCAATATCAGTGTTTATCACTTGTTTGAGTGCTGATATCGACTCCGATATAACTCCCACAAACTACCCGTTATTAATCTTACTTGTCACAGTGTGTGCGCTCGTCCAGTCATTTGCATAGACCTTTCGCTCTGATGGCACAGTGAGGGGTTTTGTCAACAATGTGCATGAAGTGGGTAAATATGTTTTGGAGCGCCTGATGAAGCTGAACCCTGAGAGTAACAACAAGCCACTCCTAATTAAAATAATTTTAAAAAGTTGGTTCTTTTTAGGGTTTGACAACAATGATAGGTATGGAAAAATAACAAAACAATAAGATTTTTAGCAGTTTTTCAGAAAAACGTCTATCTTGACTTATTGAACATGTTTGACGAGCAGGTTCGCGGAGAGCAGATGAAGGACGTACAAGAGAGGAAGCATTTCGACCACAAACTGTCTCTTCTTGTCTTGTTTGTTCTCCATGCAGTTTTCTCTTTGACATGAGTGGCGGTCTTTCAGCTCCCTGTACATAAAGCAAACACATTGTTATAATCCTTAAACAACAACATCTTTGCATGTCGGAGTGACTATCAGGCAGCGCTTCTCTCCCTCCTCTCCCCATCTCCTTCATCTGTTCACCTATAATAAGAAGACAACGGATCAAGGACCTCGTTGT
>JAUESF010000016.1:9826079-9839100 GCA_032274765.1 Malacoctenus tetranemus | reverse complement strand
TGCAGCTCAGCCCTGCTGCTGGAGACAAGAGCAGAGGTGCGGGAGATGTGTGAGGAGAGGCAAAGACGGTGAGAAGTAGCCCCCATGTCCTGTAGTTTTGCAGTGAGACCAGAAGAGGGTGCTCCAGGCATCTTGAGTGGCCCCGTTCCTTTTTTTTGTTGGTCAGACGGCGTTGGTGACGATGAAGTTTCTGTGGTTGTCACTGCTGGGCTCTGGTGTGATGCTTTTCAGGAGGCGCTGGGAAGGAAGAGAAAAAGGGGGTAAATCCGTGTGGAGTTTGCGTGTTCTCTCTGAGCCTCCCACAATCTGGAGATGTGCACTTCATTTGTGAGCAGAAACGCCAGTCAGGCATGATGGTGAGTGAGTGTGCGCCTGGTAGTTTGCACTGGCGAGTGACCTGTGACAGGTGTTGTACTGGGAAAAGGCCCAGCGCGCTGCCATCAGCACCTGGATAAAGCTGATAAGAAAGATACATGTACACTCAGCAAATGGGCCGTGTAACACGAGACTCAAAAACCAGAATGACCTTTTGACCTTGCATGTAATCAGCCAAACATCTCAAATGTTTCAAAAGGGAATATTCCTAAACTGTGACTTTTCTAGCAATGTAATAAATTCCTTAGCATACAGAAAATTAATGTGTTAGTGTAAACAAAACACATCTTTTGTCTTTTCTGGTTTAAATCCAAATTTAAACTGATCTTTTAACAGAAAGAGTGACAACGGAACCCAGACCCTCATATGACAGTGGTAACTTGTTACAAATGACAAGTTGCTCAGTCGAAGACACGCGTCCTGACCCTGCCTGGCCTCGACCGTCCACCCGAGTGACACGTCTGTTGTCTGCTATGGCGTTTGTATGTACACGCATACACAGACTGTGTTTGCAGACGTGTGTCAGTTCCATTGTGCACACTGGCAGCAGAGTCAACACTGTGCAATGAGTGGCGGGGGCGTGTCGACCCCCCCCCCCCGATAATGTAACAGTGAGGATGATTGCGGTGTCGACGTTTCTATTTGTTTTCCTTATGTAAGTTCAAGGTGTTATACAACGCACCACAAAGAATGAAAACGCGCTGTCACGTTGGTTCCTGCGGTGGTAAAGTGTTGTGTGCCCCTTGCCGAGTGATCTCGCTAGATGATGATGAGGATTCGGTCAGAGTGAGTTTGTTTTTCAACCCTCAAACCTGACAAAGGGACAGCCTGTACAACGTATCTGTCGGAGTCGAGCGCGACATGTGTCCTGGCTCCTTCCTTGCTAATCTTTGGCCTTGGCCTCCTCCCCCTCACTCCTTTGATCCTGCCTGATCCCCTGTCATGTGTTCACAGGGGGAGAGGAGACCCCGACTGTGCCCACACAGAAAAGAACCAGAAGACATCCCTGCCGTTGGACACGTGCCGGTCAGAGCACGGGGGTCAGGTGAGGACACGAAAGCAGAAGGAGACGTGTGAAGCAAATGTAGAAAAAGACCCACTGTGTACCTGTTTGAAGGTGCCCTTCGCACTCAGCAAGTGGTAGAACATGTAAGCAGGCACACAGATGAAGGAGGACACTCCGATGCAGTAGCCCAGGACGGTGGTCCAATGTGGGTAGTGGTAGTTGAACAACCTGACCTCAGGTGGGAAGGCCAGGAAACTGATGATGATGAACTGAGGAAGGAAGCAGATCCTGAGTCAGAAATGACAAGTCAGACGCAGGGTGAGTGATGACAGGGGGTCCCGAGAGCTAAAATAAACCCCAAATGAACTGCAGCTCAGACGACGGCGTCGTTCAGCCACTTCTGCCTGTGTGTGATAAGTGTCGATGCGACTGACCAGGAGGAAGCAGGGGCAGATGGCCACCCAGCAGATCCTCCAGAAACAGCCCGGGTAGAAACCAAGCATGAGCTGGATGTCGTTGCAGAACCGGTTGGTACCTAGAACACAGGCAAACACTGCAGGGTCAAAAATCAGGGGCACATATTGACCTTGTTTCATCCAAAACAAACAAGCTCTAACAAAGAAAACAGAAATCTAAACTGTGAGATTGAGGCCAGACAGGTTTTTTGTTTGGTCACGGAAATCTCACCGCTGCTTTTATCCCTAAACACGAGATTCACTGCTGACTGAGGAGCACGTTAAAACACTAAATAGAGTTGACTTCTCCTCACCGTAAAACCAGGAAACGGCGATGACCTCGAGCAGCACCACGGTGATGACCGCGGGGCCTGTGGCGTACTCCTCGAACAGCTTCACCACGAACGCGCCTCCCTGAGAGAACATGCAGCAAGAGTCAAATCTGACAGTCACAAACCTAAGTTTCCTCCAAATCCACACTGAGCGAGGAAGACGTGTTTGCCAGTTGATGCACCGAGTGTCTCTGATGAACAGGTGACAGAGTGGGTGTAGGAGTGATGAAACGAGAAAGAACCTGGAGTCAGGGGGATTCCTTGCCCCACCCCCCTTTTTTATTGTTGAGAAAAGTTGATCATAAAAGGAATAAGCTGGAGGGTAAAAGTGAAATCACTTCATTGGAACAGTTTCATCACAGGATTCATTGCAAGGAAAGAGACAAGTCAGGATGAGGAAATAAGGTCTCATCACTGCGTGGTGGTACGGACTGTGTTGAGGCCTTTCTGTGTGTAGTTTGCATGTTTTTCCTGCACCTGTTTTCACCAGATCCTCCAATTATAATTGCCAGGGGGGGAATCGGAGGATCTGGTAAGACCCTGAATCCACTGGAGTTTATGAACACGTGTGCAAGTCTTTATGTGTCTCTGTTTGTTGGCCATGGTATGGACTGGCCACATGCGCATGCTGTATTTCCTGCAATCTTAATTTAACTTGGATGAATCTGATAAGTGGCATCTTAGAGCAAACCAGCTGTGCAACCTCAAATGAAGCTGCAAATTTAACCGTCCTAAAGCCTCTGTTCCCATTGCTCCTGAATCATTGCTTTCCATCCCTCTTTCCTGCCTTCTAGCTTACGATCAGTGTCAGGTTCGCTCCTGTATTGCCTTTTTAATGTGTCGTTTCAGGGCACTTTGAAATGCTCTGCTGGAGAGCGCTCCACAAATAAACCAGCCTTTTTGCGTAAATAAACCCGCCGTATTATTCCTCGGGACAGCGATGCCGGACTCGCAGACCTTCTCGTAACGTGCTCGCCGTGTATATTTGACTTACGTATGTGAGTGTGGAGAGAGCCCCGAGGTAGCAAACACACACCAGGCCAAAGACAAACCACTCCCGTCTCTTCACCAGGACGTGGGGGAACTCATCCAGCATGGCTGTGATCACCCCCTCCAACCCAGCAAACTAGGGGGAGAGAAGAAAGAGAAGATGAACCGCAACAGCAAGTCAGAGAATGGGGGTGGTGGTGGTGGGGGGGGGGGGATCAGAGGGGATCCAGAGTGACGAGAATGTGGTGAAAGATGGATGTGACAAGTTTGGACTGCAGAGGAAACTCACAGGCAGCGGTTAGAGCTGCGCAACAGGCCATTAATCTAGACGTTATACAGTATGCTGCATTCATGAATGTTCATCTGTATGTTCCTGGCATAGGGCATAAGCTGATAGCACCGTGTCACCTTTTTGGCGACCCACCCTGACGCTTGTGGCTCATTGTAGGGTTTTTTTCTTTTTTTTTTTGAAAGGAGACAGAATGTTATGTTCAGCACAAATCCAAGTGAAGCGACACGCTCCGCAGTAATATCCTCAGTCATAAAAACGAACAGCGTGGCAACCTCCATGGCGAATCTACGGGTGATTATCAGTGTGTGATAAGAGCCTTCCGCGTCTGTTCGGCTGGCTGCTTCTGAGCGGTTAAACAAAGGCTGATGGAGACGAGGCCAGCACACAGCGATGTTATGAAACTCCTATCGCATCGCTCTCTCTCACCGTTACCAGAAAGAGAAGAGAAAAGATTTTGTTCTTTTTCAAAAATCCTCTCATCCTGATAGACGAAGAAAAAGAGGGACCTTTGTCCGTGTTGCCGGGCAGAACTGACACCTCTGCGGGAAGGTTTCGACGGAGACAACAGGAAGCTGGACCAAGACAGTCAGAGGAGAGGAGAGCATGTGGAGGTGCAAACTCACTGTGCTGTCCAGGCCCAACATGATGATCATGAGGAAGAAGATGATGGCGAAGAAAGTGGCGGCAGGCATGTTGGCAATGGCCTCGGCGTAGATGATGAACAGCAAGCTGGGACCTGGAGGGAGGAAGGAGACGCAGGTCAGAGAGGGACAGCCGCACCGCCGCCACGGCTGTGACTCACACAGTGCAGCAGGTTGTCTTTTGTTTACAAGGTCAGTGGGTCAAACCAAGACGCTAATAGGCCGGTGGCCATCTGACATCACCGTTCAAGAGGAGTGTATTTAAAGAGACCTCCGAGAGTCAATCTGACCTGGGACAAATCTACACTGTGTGTCCAACAAAGTGACTTCTGTCCTACCTGCGTCCTTGGCCACAGCGTCCACCGACTGCTGCCTCATCTCAGCCATGTAGCCCAGCACGGTGAAGATGACGAAGCCAGAGAGGAAGCTGGTCAGACAGTTCACAGAGCTGGTGACCAGCGCGTCTCTGACGGGGGGGAAAGAGTTGGAGTCACAGGAGCAGGACAGAGGTCATTTTTTTGTGCACATTAAACAGCATCAAAGCATCAACGTTTGTCAGACTGGTCGATAGATGTACTTGTAAAAAGTCTGTTTTGGCTCCTTAACAAAAATACAAACTTGCAAGTTCACTCCCAAAAAAAAGTGCACCGCTGAACTGCACGTTTAAACTGCATGTATATCTAAAATGCTTGTATGTGAAAGGTGTTGCATGAAACTGAAGTAGCATAACTCATGTAAGCATATGTGATGTTTCCTCTTACTTGTAGCAGTTGTTGTGAAACGGGTTGTAGCTGGCGAAGGCGAGGAGCACGCCGAAGCCCGGACCCAGGGAGAAGAAGATCTGAGCTGCTGCGTCGATCCACACCTGGAAGAGCAGCACGGGTCAACCAGGGCAGCGTGTCTGAGTGAACGGATGAATGCAGCACGCAGGTGAAAGGGGAAGGGAAGTGGGTTTTTGATTCAGTGGATCGGATTCAGGAAGGTGGATAAAAGCGATTGAAAGGATATAAATGAGCGTCTGAAGGGGCAGTTGGTGCCCCCCCCCACCTCCCCATTGTTACATTTGCACTCACGGTCGTGCTGAGCAGTTTCTCCCAGTCAGGTTTGAGATAGAAGACGACGCCCCTCCAGGCGCCGGGCAGAGTGGCCCCGCGGATGAGCAGGACAAAGAGGACCAGGTAGGGGAAGGTGGCCGTCACCCAAACTACCTGATACAGGAAGGAAAAACACAGAAACAACCCCAACTTTTTTATTTTAGTTTTATCCAGGTGGGATTTGCTCAGACAAGACACATCCAGCTTTATTTATAGATCATGTTCATAAAAGTGGTGATGTCAGCAGCACTGTCAGAAACATGTTTATGATGTGGACCCTCTGTTTTCTTTTAGGTCTGTAATTAGCTTTGGAACAGCTTTGCCCAGATGAATGAAATAAGACTGCCCATTGAGGGACAAATTGGATCTCGCTCCCATTAGCTTCTGACGCAGGCAAACCCCTTCAAACCTGAGGACGGCTCTCCGAGCCAGCATTACCGAGCCACATGAAGGATGATGATGAACGCAAGCAACTGTCAGAAGACTGCGCCATCAACCGCCCATCCGTTCAGAGGCTCTAACTGACACCCCCCTCCTCCCCACTCCAGTCCAGTCAGCCGCGCGGGCGCCCTCCCAGTTACCTTCCCAGACGTCTTGACTCCCTTCCAGATGCTGAAGTAGACGATGGTGAAGATGAAGAGCAGACAGAGGGCCAGCTGCCAGCTGACGGAGCCCAGCTGGTGCAGGCCCGGCGAGCGGTGGACCTGCAACACCTGCCGGCTGCGGAGAGAGAACGGGTGAGAAAGAGGCGCGGGCAGTTTAGGGGATGGGAAAGGGGAAGCAGCGAGGGCAGACGGAGGGACAGACGGGTGATAGGCTGGAGAGCGGGGGGAGGAGGGGGCGGGGGACTCAAAGGACGGACACGGGAGTGAGGGGAAGTTAGGTAATCAAGGAAAACAGTCAGGCTGGAAGATGAACGAGGGACAACAACAGAAGGTACACAGAATGATGAAGATGAGAACGAGTGACAAATGAGAGGAGATACAAAGCTAAGAGAGATGGTTGGAGGAGATCAGAGTTTGGAGCCGTGAGGGAAGCAGAGGAAAACGGACAGACTGTCAGGGAAGTGATGCCGTACAAAAAAGTAGCAGGAAGACATCAAGTGACAAGGAATAAAAACACCAGTGTGACGGAAATAAAAAGGGTACAAAAAGCTGCGAACAAACATCAAACAGAAATAACACTGAACACTGTTGCTATCAACTCTCAGTTAGAAAAAATAAAAAAGCATGAGAGGAAGAGAAGGAGTCTGAAACGAGCAGGAGGGTCGACATCTGGTCACAGGTTAAGCACACACGCAGCGCCGATGATAAAACAGACGCGTGATTTATGCCGAAAAACAGGAAGTTCTGGCGCCAGGCGGAGTCGTGGAATTTGTTACTTTCTAAAACCTTTATAAGGAAAAAGTCAGCGGCGGATAAAGCCCTCAATCCGTCTCAGTCGGACAGACGCGGTGTTCGAGAGCGGCTGATAAGGCCGAGCCAGTCGACTGTCGAGGGCCCAGAGCGGGCGGGGATAATAAAGACATTGTTCTGAGAGAGCTCTGCCTTGAGCTACAGTGGAGAGAGAGGGAGAAAAAAAGTAGAATAAATAAAAGCTGACAGCGTTGAGTGACGGGGGGTAATTACCGGGAAAGTGGCACGCAACAGGTTGTTAACTCCTCACACATAAAGCTGATCATTTATTGAGGAAGGACTCCAGGTTATGACTCTGGCCCCCCTCTTTTTTTGGGCTTTCCAAGTCGTTTTACGACTTTCGATTGTCTATAAATACAAACTGTTATTTGAAGGATCCTTCACAAATAAAAGATAATGACAAAATCCATCTTTTGTGGCAATCGGCACCCTGAAATGCTCGTAAACATCCTCCTCATCCTCCTCATCCTCCTCATCCTCCTCATCCTCCCCACCAAAGTGATGGAAGGAAACTCCGAAAAGAGATTCGATGAATCTGCCTTGGTCCCAAAAACCCTCACAAACCCCCCTGTGATCACTCCCCAGGAGTGGTCCACCCCCCTCCCCCTCGCTCCTCCTTCGTGCCCCCCCCCTACCACTACATCCCACTTACATGCACTTACGTATAGAACTCCTCGGCAGGGGACGTGGACGAGTTGGACCAGGACACGTTGTGGTCGGACGACATGTAGCGGTTGCAGTTGGCCGTGTTCCAGCTGTTGCCGCAGGTGGTCCAGGGCAGGGTGGGCCGGAAGGACGACAGCAGGTAGTACAGGGCCCAGGCCATGATGGTGTTGTAGTAGAAGGCGATGTAGAGGGCGATGATGCAGATGGCGAAGCCGATGCCTGAAGGAGGAGACGGGGGAAGAAAAAAACGTTCGTGCGATAGACAGAAGTTTTGTGGACATCAGACTGCGAGTGGACGCGCCGCGGCGCGCGTCTCTGTGAAGGATTACGCGGCCGAGTCGGAGGCGCTCTCGGGCTCATTCAGGTTGCTCTCTGGGTAAGTGGGTGACATTTCCAAACAACGACAATTTACATACCATCAAAACTCCGAGCTGCTGGCATTTGACATGGAAATGTGACAATTTCCATAACAGAGAGTCGCTCCGTATCACGAAATGTGCAAAAAAAAAAAAACCCCAACAAAAGTGGCCATCTTCAAGGGGAACTCTGCTGAGGTGAGGTGGGCAAAGGTAAAGCAGCTGTCTGTCACGTCAGGCCGGCAGTTGGACTCCGTCCTCCTTCATCTCTCCGGCTTGTTTTTCCCCTCGTCTGTCTGCTCCGCCGTTCTCTTGTTCCCCTGATTCATGGCTCAATCTTTCCTTTTTCTCCCCCCCCCCTCCCCCTCTCCCCCCGGTTACCTTTGAAGATGGGGCAGATGTGTTTCCAGATGGAGATGCAGCCGCTGCGGTGGAACTGGCCCAGCGCCAGCTCCATGTAGAACAGGGGCACGCCTCCGAACACCGCCATCAACAGGTAGGGCAGCAGGAAGGCACCTGGACAGGAGCATTAGCAAGGGGGATGGAGGGGGAGGGACGGAGGGGAGATTATGAGGAGGTGGTGGAGGGAAAAAAAAAAGTGGAAGGAATGGAGGAAAAACAGTCGGAAAAGGTGGAATTAATTGGAGGCGAGAAAGAGTGATGGAAGAAAAGAAAAGACAATCACACTCGTGGGGGGAAATGCTGCTATTTCACACTCCATTTCTACTCTCGGTGGTCCTCTCAAGAACACACAAACCAGAAGAGCTAAAAGAGCCCTCTGCAAAAACCATCAAATCTCATAATAGCTCCGTCATTTACATAACCTCAGCCCGTTCAAAAACAACACCGTGTGTTTTCCCACTTCCAGATCGCTCTGCGTTTTAATGCGTACAGTGGGAGCACAGTGAGAGAGTCCTTCCCTTCAGAAAAAGGCCCATGATGGATGATCACTACTTCAGTGGCGGCTCTGCCAAGGAGGAAAAGTAGAGAAAATAATAATAAATTTAAAACAAAGTGAAAGCCAAACTCATGAGAACGGAGGAGAAGCGGGACGACGGCCAGATCTTTGGACTCCCCGGCCTCAGTCCGATAACGTCTCTCTCTCTCTCTCTCCTTTTCTCCCAATCTGCCGATAAACTTATTTCGCGCGCACGTGTCGCCTTTGTGACACGAAAGCCGAGATAAGGGTTGATTGAGCAGCTGCCTGGGCGACAGGTTATTAAGCAAGCAGAGAGAGAGAGAGAGAGACACTGAAGGCGCTCTCATAAAAAAAGCCACAATTAATACTGTTGCCTCTATCAAGTGTCTCCCCGTCGCCATCTCTCGCTCGCCCCTGCGAGGCACGCCTGCACACAGAACACAGGAAATTGCAAAGATTTTATTATTGCAAATTCAATATAAAGCCAGGCCCCTGTTTGCCGCTAGGTGAGGGCCGAGCGCGGGAGCGGAGTGCGGCGGACCGCGTGAACTCCGTGGAGGCGCGAGATCGCCGTCGATTGGAGTGAGCGAAGCCTGAGTGCCGGTTTCCAACTCGCTTGTTGACTCAAACCGCGTCGCTTTCACTTCCATGTTTGTCCTCTGATCACGATGATCCTCCTAAAATCAACTTTGACTTCAACAACTGACTTTTTTTTTTTTTACATCATTTTTTTTCTCTTACACTTTCTTTTTTTTGACACGTTGCCGTGCAGCTGAAAGCCTGCGAGCTGCTCTTTCCTAAAGCCTCCCCATTCCAGTCAACTTCTTATCTCCCCCACTTTTGACACATCCCCCCCCCCCTTCTCCCCCCTCGAGCATTTACTCAGCATCCTCACCTCCTCCGTTTTGGTAGCAGATGTATGGGAAGCGCCAGACGTTCCCCAGGTCCACGGCGTAGCCGATCACCGACAGCAAGAAGTCCATCTTCTTGCTCCAGGTCTCGCGGGGCCTCTCTAAGCTGGTCTGCTGGACCACCAGAGTCCGGAGCCCCCCTCCGAGCGGGGCCGAGGGCCCCGTGCCGCCCCCCAGCCCCGGGGCCGTGCCCGGAGCGCAAGCCGCGGTCCCCCCGGCTCCCTCCCTGGGGCTCTGCGGGCTGGACGCGGTGAAGCCGTTGGACACCTGCTGGCCCGAGGCGAAGGTCAGGCTCTTCGGTCCTCTGTCGGCCAGACCGTCGGCCAGCACCAGGCGGCCGTTCTCCTGCTGTGTGCCCTCCTCCTGCTCCTCCTCTGCCCCCACCACCTCCTCCCTGCCTTTGTCCTTCTCTCCCTCGCTCTCCCCCTGGTCCACGGCGAGCACGCTTGTCATCATCATGTCTTGCTTCTCCATCGGGTGGCTGCTGATGTCGGTGTTGTCGAGGCTGGTTAGGGGCGGAGGGAGGCTCTGAGTGACGACGAAGGGAACGCGGTGGTGCTGTCTGATATGGTGCCCATCAGGGGGAAGAGGGGGGCGAGGGGGGGGCGACGGAACAGAGGAGGGGGAGACCGGGTCGTCCCGCTCGGACAGGTAGAAGAGACGGGGCGAGAGCCGGAGAGTCGGACGGAGGGGGTGGAGAGTGGGGCCAGAACGAGGGGGGGAGGCAGAAACGCGGCGTGGGAGTAGGACTGAAATGTGTGAGGAGTCTGTTGAGCAAGATGGAATAAGAGCGGGTTCGCTGGGAGACAGAGGAGGGTACACGAGAGCAGAGATGTGTTTGAACAGGATGTGGCGAGCGGAGAAGTTACAAGAATCTTGGATCTTCTCCACTGACGGCGCGTCCTGATGGAGCGAACTGCAACACAGAGGGGAAAACACACAGATCACCCCGAGGAAGAGACGCCGTCCGTCGCTCGGTAAACTAACTGAAAAAAACAATCACACCTTCATCTTCTCACAGAAGAAAACAGGAAAAAGTGTTTTTTTTTTTAAATCCACGTTGGTGTTGAATTTGGAAGACCTGAATCGGAGGAACGGTGCAAATTGAGGGGATTGTGCCGGGACATGCCGCTTTACTTACTGAAGCCTTCTCCTCATGTTTCTCATTTTGGGCTATCTGTTGCATAACCTGTTTTGATGCCTATCTGATCAAAGCCGTGTAATGTGTGTGTGTGTGTGTGTGTGTGTGGGGAGGGAAATTAAGGAATACACACGAGCACGAATCGGGGGTGTTTATTTAAAGGAGACACAACAAAAGGAAAGAGCAGCCGTGTCGGGGCAACATCCTCCACTTTTAAAGGCTGCTGTGACCATCAAGCAGCGCACTCCGATTCTGCTCAACAGGTTGTTCTTCAGTTGCAACCCCCCCACACACACACACACACACAAACACACACAGCAAACAGAATTTAATCAGCCACAGACAAGTAGAACAAACAGCTGTTTATAGAGACGAGAAACTCTGTTTCTACTTCTTATTTGTTTAAAAAAGCTTGAATTTTCTGTCTTTCATATTTGGAACAGACCAATTATCAGCCCTAATAATACTCTCACTGGAGTAGAGAAATGTTTTCCAGGTGTTAAAAAAAAGGACAAGATTCTACATGGACAAAATAACTTTTTTTTTTAAACATTTACAAGAATAAATAGCAACATCGTGAACCTCGTCACATCCTCTCAGTCCAAAATAAGGAAGTCTGAATATTTTCAAAATGCAACAGGAGACTGACTGAGACGTTGGCTTGTTTAAAGTGTCAGCCCAGTTAGTAATGGATGCCAGAGTGGAGGAAGAACTCGATTTTCAACGGAATGTCATTACCCTAATGAAGAGCGAGCGTCCAGCAGTTTTTGACATCTCGCTCCAGACGCGCATCTGACTGCCCGCGATGCCACGAGACCCGAAGTTCAGGGCTGAGCAAACATCTCACACACACACAAACACTTTCACCTCTCGATAAAACGCTGACGCAACTTTTAGACATGAGAGCCTTTTTTTTTTCAGTAATCGGACTCACGTGAGTCCTCTGTGTGACTTTTTACAATCAAAAACAAAGGACGCGCATGAGAGCGTGTTAAAAACATGACGATGTCCCTTTAAAATGTCGTAAAAAATAAGATGTAAGGGAAACAGGAATTTGAGTTCACAAAATTAAAAAGTGACGAAAAATGTTGTGGGACGAACTTTGCTCTCGCACAACATGACAACTGTCCCCCTGGCTCCTCCAGAAAAACAGTGACAAATGATTGTGTTTGAGCAGCGTGTGCAGACACACTGACCAGCCAACAGACTTACTAAACACAGCGCTCGTAATCTGACTGTGACTTGTCCCGTTATTCAGAGAATAATGCTGCAGACAGAGTCTGGGGAGCAAACTCACCATTACATTCAGAATGAACTAAACATGCCTTTTGCAATCTCTTATTGAACACTGAACAATCTACAATAAAGAAGGCGTCTGCATGACGCTACATAACAATAAACATAACAATAAACTAGGGTCATATAAAACACATGAAAGGCGACTTGAGTCTAATAAAGGAAACACTGTTTCACTGCATCTTTTTCTTTGAAGTGTAAAGTAAAAAAATTACTTTTCAGAAAAAAAAACGATGCTTCCATGATGAAACTGCTGGAGTAAAACACACAATTCAAGCAACAATGTAAAGTTACATCTGCCCACTGTTCCTCCTGACTGCTCAGCATACTTTACCTTCAGAGGGGACGAAAGCAGAGAGGTGGTCAGAGCAGCAGCAGCAGCAGCAGGAGCAGCAGCAGCAGCCTCAACTCCAACTCAGAGCTCAAAGCAATCCTGAGGCGTCCCCGAAAACTTGCCAGAGAAACAGCGTGCACCAGCACATCGGGACGCTGTGTTTGCCCATTGAGCTCTCCAACCCCTCTCCTTTCTCTCTCTCTCTCTCTCTCTCCCCCTCTCATGCACTCTCTCCCTCCTGTGTTGTCCCTTTCTCTCTCGCTCTCTCACTCTCTCTCTCTCTGAATTGCAACTACACACACACACACACACACACACACACACACACACACACACACGTGCGCCGTGCAGACGGATGCACAGATGGATGCATGGGTGCATGCTCTCAGACGGCACACAATGAAGACGCATCATGCAAGCACAGACCTGCACATTACTTGGACTTTGCCTTTGATACGGTGACAATCTAAACACAGAGATAAGATAATGAAGTTGTGACACGGCGCGGCGGTCATGGCAAAGCCCACAAACACCCAGTCACCCACCACAGACATTCGGGGGGGTGGGGTGGGGGTGGGGGTGGGGGGGGTCCTCCTCCGAGGGGTTGTTTTTACAACGTGGGGCTCTGTGTCTGGGTGCTACTGTCTGGTGGGCACGCACAGACACCGCTGAGCTTCCTGTTAGACACAAGTCCTCACACTGCTTTCTTTTTATGTTTGTTCGTTTCCATTTTTTTCCTCACACACACACACACACACACACACACACACACACACACACACACACACACACACACAC
>JAUESF010000016.1:9805471-9819135 GCA_032274765.1 Malacoctenus tetranemus | reverse complement strand
AAGAAATAACTTTGAATTTTCATCGAACGTCTCCTGCAGTCGTGGGATTGATTGGCTCAGGTAGACACTCCTCTGTAAATGAAACCCAAATGAAAAAAAGATGAAATAAAAAGATTAAAAATAAAGAGATGTGATAAAGTACAACGATCACAACAGGAGGCAAAACTGCAAGAACAATTTATTGCAGCTGAAAGGCAGAACGATGGGGAACCACGGGAGCAGTGAACTTCTGTGCTGTGACCACAGTGAACGTAGCAGGAGAGAAATGTGGAGCTCTGGAGCCATTCGAACCTCAGCAAAAGTGAGACTTTATCACCAAGCCAAACACTGTAAACGCCACCTTGATCCCAGGACCTCCGCCCCGGGCTCCCGCCTGGCGGCGCGGGGTGCCGACAGGGCGTTTTTTTGTTTTAGCAGCCCACAGAGCAGACGGTGGCAAGGAGCCGTAACTCATCTCGCAGGCAACTGCTGGGGGGGGAGGGTCAGGGGGTCCTCTTTACCTCAACAGGAGCGTTCCACAGAAGGAAGGGGAGGGGGACGTCACGGGAGGGGATGAGGAAGCACCCGGACTTTCACCTGGCACAGGGCCGCTCGGTGGTGGAGCGACTGAGGGCGACCTTTTTCCCAGCTGTTTACATTCCTGCACCGGCAATCAGGGGGAAAAGATGGAAGAACACAAAAAAAGATGTTGCACGCTCGCACACCGACGACTCTGCATTCACTCGTCCTGATTGCAGGAAGTTATGAGAAGATTGTGACGGACTGGAAACGACGGAGGTGTTGCTCCAAGAGCAGTAAATCAAGCTTGTTTTGATGGTCGATGTTAAGATGTTAAGTGGGTGAAAAATATGCAGGAAAGATAGAAATCAAACAACATGAACCTGAAAATTAAAGAGGCCAAATCAAACTGATGGAGATTTGAGTCAACAGCTCAGATTTCGTTGGGTTGTTGCCAGTTCAAGCGACAAACTTAAAGGTGTAATTGAGACAGTAACACAGAGAGACAAAAGACGCAGGCGTCCATTAGAAAAAGAAAACAAAATCTTTTTTTATTTTCTAGAAGAACAGGCTTCTTTTGGAAGGAGGTGGTCGGGTGGAGGGGGGGGGGAGGAGGGGGGGGGTACGGGAAGATAAAAGCAGCCGAGGAACAGGGCGGAGTCAAATAGACCAGAGGCTGGGGCTAAAACCGTGGGCTTTTTTTTCTCTTTTTTCTTTCTCTCCTTTCTGCAGTTACGCCAGGGCTCCCATGGGGTCCCAGGCGGGCAGCACGACGGGCTCCTGCTGCATCACGTCCAGGACGTCGGCGGAGAGGAACTTCTTGTCCACCACCACCTCATACACGTACTCGGAGAACCAGTCGTCCGTCATGATCAGGTAGCCTGCGGAGAGCGAGGGGGGAACGGGTGGTGAGTCGCCAGGAATCAAAATCAATACAAGAACGCTTTTCTGAGTCCAAACACATGTTTGGGTGTCAAACAGCTGTCACATCTTTGATTTCAGCAGTTTTGTCAGGAAGTGAAAGAAAAGTCAGAAGGGACCAAAACAAATCATCAGTGACAAAACACGCTTTCTTTTCAAAGCTCACTATCACCACCGTATTGTTTTGACACCTAGAAGGGGGGGGCGGACATGAGGGACCCCCGCCCCCTCATGGTTCCCACGGCCTCTCCCGCAGCACACTTCCCTATCAGTCCCACACGCCCGTCCTTGCGAGACCAAACAATGTCTGTCCAGCGTCCATCCGTCCGTCTGCCTGTCCAGCTCCGTGTCTCCCAGCCTGGGCCGCTTATGGATGTGCACCTTGAACTTCCGAGAGGGGAGGAGCCGTCAGGATAAGCTAATCGTCTTTTGGATGCGGATGCAGGCCCGGTGCTGGAGAGATTAATTAGACAGAGACGTGTTTGCGTGCGTGCGTCCTCGATATACACTGTGGCTGAGCTGACCCATGTGGAGAACGAGCCCGAGGTGCGGTGCGGCGCGCTCTCTCACACCGCCCCCGACACCACCTTTCGCTCCGGCTCGTCCCCTTCTCGTGTGTGCAGAGCAAACACGCACATCCTCCCCTCCCACTGTCAAAAGTCGACTCGTCAAAGACGTCAAAGGCCGAACCGCAACAGCGGCTCAAAACAACGTATCGGCATGGCGTGCATGTTGTGTATCGGTGTCCTTCCAAGTACGCAACTCTCGGATGGCAGGTTGCCTGGTTCTCACTGTGGTATCCATGTGTGTGTGTTGATGTGAGCTTCCTGGAAACCTGCGTGTTGGGTGGCATGGTGTGTGTGTCTGTGTGCGAGCGTGTGTGTGTGTAAGTCAATCTTGGGTGTTATTTGTTTTTAGGGATAGGCTGACTGTCCCGTCTCAGAACAGATGGTGGTCTCGTGAAAGCAGCTCCCAACGCAGCTACAGACGCCGGACGATGCGCTGCTGCGGTTCCTGGGACATGTGGAACATCGTGACGGTGCTCCGAGTTCATTTTGGAGGACAGCAGAGAGAAGCAGAACGACATCGATCCTCATTTCAGAGAAGAGTTGGAGAATCAGTCTGAACCAGGCTCTCACTGGGCCGCTTCTCCCTCAAAAACCAGAGCTAGTGTTCAATTACAGGAACATGATGGTGCATTTAGAGACCAGTTTAGAGCTACTGGAAGAGACTTCGTGTTGTGTGACTGAGCATAAGAAAACATCCTCTTAGTAAAGAAGTGCTTCTGTCAACAACAGCTGGAACGACCCACTTTGGATCCTAGTGAAGAAAAAAGAAGCAGAAAATGATCACTTGCGCTTTTTTGGGGGAAAACGGTGAAATAAGCACCTTCCCCAAGTGACTATTAATGGCTAAATCCAACTTTAATTTTTATACTAGTTTCACTAAATCGAGAGAGGAGCTAACGATTATGACATCCTCACTTTTTCTCTTCATTCTTTGTCAGTTTAAGGTGAAATTGGACTTTTACCTGATAGAGAACAAAACGCCTAAAAGTTCACACTTCATAACTTCTTAGAATCAAACTGTACGCTGAGAGCTGGTCTGTCACACTCCTACAGCCCCCCCCCCCCAACACAAACCACGACATGAACGTTTGGGACTCGACCTCGGGCCTCATGTGTTTCCAGAGTCGCGAGGACCTCGCAGCGCGCTTGCCAAGCGCCGGTCGTAAACGGCGCGAAGAACTATGAGTTGTAGAGTGAGTGGAGTCATAACAGCTTAAATATGAGAGGGAGGAGGAGGAGGGGGGGGGAGAAACCGAAAGTTGAACCTCTCCTGAGAGACCCCCTTCAGGGTTCCCAGGAAAAAAGGAAAAAGAAAGGTCTAAAGGGAAACATCACGGCCGCACGACCCAATAAATACACGTCTGTTCCCTCTTACAAACTGGACTTCTCCATTTCTGCCTTTTTCCCCTTTTGTCGTTTTTTTTTTTTTTTTTCCAAAACAAGCTCCACATCGAGATCAGCTCCAACCTGTACAGCTGCCTGGTTCCCGGCTCCATCCCCCCCCCCCCCCACCTCCCTCTCTCTCTCCTTCCCTCGTGCCTTCTCTTCACCCCCGCTTCAGCTTTTGTCAAACAAACAAAGCCTCCAGATTCCCAAGTGAACTCCACTTCTCAAAACTTTTGTTCTCTTATTAATTTGGCTGTGGACAGACTTGAGGGGAGGGGGGGGTGGCGGGACCCAGGCCGGGGCCCGGGCCTGGCCCCCCCTCCCCCTCCATCTGCTGGTGTTTATGGAATAAGATATGCGTGAAACACATTTCATTTGACTGAGGGGTTTTCACATGTTTTCCCAACAGTCACTTAGGTTTGTGGGCTCAAGCAAATATTGTGAGTATGCGTGTGTTGTCCTCTCCGTGTGTACATCCCCCCGTTCCGTGTGTGTGTGTGTGTGTGTGTGTGTGTGTGTGTGTGTGTGTGTGTGTGTGTGTGTGTGTGTTTGAGCTGCCAGACGATGCGTGACTGACCTGAAATACTCTCCTATAACTTGCGGAGGAATGTCGAGCCCAGAGATGGAGAGGAGAGGGTCAGGGGGAAGATGGGAAACTACGATGAAAGGATGAGAGGGGAGCAACAACAGCAAGCAGGCTGGGACGGCGGTGAGGAGTACCTGCTGTGCTCCGAAGGGGCCGCGGCATCGAGGAGGGCAAAGAAAAAAAAGGAAACCGGCCGTGCGCGCTCTGCGATCGGAGTTTTACGGGTTCGACTTTGATCTGGGGAAGCATCTCACTGGTGGTTTTTGCCTGAGCCTCGACATCGGTCTGGTGAAGTCATTCTTTTAAAATTGGGGTTTTGAAGAAAAACCAAACAAAAACAGGCGACCGCAAAAAAACAAACCATCAGGTTCAAAAGTTCCCGGTCTTCCCATCGCCAGTGCTGCGCGGCGCTGCTGAGTTCAAGCAGTAGAGAATAAACCCCTTATGGACAAAATGCATCGTATACATATATATATCGGGAGTGACTGAGTTTCTGGGTGCCAGGTTTGTCCTGAAGACCATTTTCCATCAAAACGAGGCGAATCAGAGAAAAAGCTGCAAAAGGGACAAACAACAGACAACGACCGAGTCCAGACAGTGACGTATATCTTCCAAACAGATGTATTTCAGCAACTGTGGATGACACTGCTCTTCACATCTTATTGACAGTGAGACCAAAAAGACGCAGAGTTCCAACACCAAACCAGAAAATAACTCACCTCTGGATTGCTCGAAAGCATCAGTGAGAATGTGGAAGAAATTTGGGTTTTAACAATGGGCTGATCATTGAATCACCACAAAGTGAATTCTGTGGGAGGTCGTATGTGTTGCGAGTGAGCAGCAGGATGGCCGGTGGAGCTGTGGCAGTGAGCGCTCAGTTCATGTCGCTCTGTGAGGAGGCTTTAGGGGCAGCAGCTCACCTGAGAGTTGCAGCACAGACTCGGGATGCGAGGAAGGAGCATGGCGCCGCATATCGGCCGTGTTGCTCCAACCTCCATTTTTCTCAGGTCTCAAAAATACATCGGAGGCAGCATTTGCATGGTAACAAGGCCTCCTGCTGAACAGCGTCTCTTCCATTGTATCGGGGTGAAATTGTTCAACAACAACACTTACGCAACTGCGCCCAGAGGGGCCGAGTTTACAAAGAAAACAAGAAAAAAAGAGCAAGAAAAACACGATAAGGTCAAACGCGGCTCGCTATCTTATAAAACAGGACGCAGCCAATTACAAGTTCATAAAGCAGGAACACAGGGGGAACCTCTCGCTAGGACCCTGTTCTTCATTTAACAGCTACAAACAGGAAAAAATTATGGTTTATAAGCAAACCAGATGACTTTGTTTGAAATAGATGTAAATGATTCCGAAACCACATCCAGGTGAAAGTACCTTTTTTTAGAGGTCATGAGGCAACAATCAGCGTCCCATTTCAAAAAAAAAGAGGAAAAAAAAAGAAAACTCATACGACTTTCCTGCGACTTGGCAGCAGGTGAAACACATGCTGCTGGTATTTCACCGCAGATTCAATAGAGAGGAAAAATAATCGCGCTCTCGAGGGGGAGAAGAAGAAAGGAAGTGAGGTTCAGAATCACGTCAGGTGTTACCTTTGTTCCCGCGGTCGTCGCCCCAGGAGTTTTCCACCCTCCACTTCTCGAAGCCTTCCTTGCCGTCCTGAGAGAGGTGACGGGAGACGGCCGATGGGGGGGAGAGATAAGAGTGAGAGTCAGACGCGGGGAGGAAAAGAGAGCGTCCTGACAGCTGGGGCTGCTTTCACGAGGAGGCAACCGGCACCATGAAAAACTGCTGCGGATTACAGCCGTGTAAACACACGGCAGGACTTTCATGCAAGACACCCTGGGAAGAAAACTCTGAGTGTGTGTGTGTGTGTGTGTGTGTGTGTGTGTGTGTGTGTGTGTGTGTGTGTGTACACGCCGGTTGGTCGGGGCGGCGGCGTGCAGAGGAGGTCGGCGTGGCCTGTACCTTGTCTGTGACGGCGGTCAGGATCATGGCGTGGGTCATGAGAGAGTCGCCGAATATCAGCCTCTCTGCCTTTGACAGGTTCTTGACGGAAACTCCAAACACGAGCTCATGGTTGAACCTGTGTACACACACAGACACACAAACACACAGTGTTACTATTCCTCCCCATGAGACAAGAAGCTTAGATTCTGTCCATGATTTCAGCTGAATGTTCGCGCCAAGACGACAGGAGATTGGCCGACTGCAGGGACAGACTATCTGTGTTACACTCCAGCAGGGTTTGAAATGTAGCTTTGGGAAGAAGCCGGGGAGGAGATGACCATAAAAAGCCAAAAGCGCGGCCTTCATAAGTCGGGGGTTTTGCGTGGGCTGAAACGCGGCTCACCTTTTTCATTTCCATCTTTAGCATGAAATGAGGCAACATTAAGGCCCAGCCTGATAACAATCTACCAGAACAAAAAAAACAGCATGCGTCTGAAAGATGAGCTTCAACAGAAATGATATCAGGGATCCGGCAAAAATGCTGCTTTGGTTCAGGCGTCACATCTGAGCCCGGCGCCAGAGGCTCAGACGCCGCTGAGGAGAAGCTGCGTTATGTTCCCCGTGTCACGGACAGACGGACGGACGGACGGACGGGGCGTGGTCCAGCTGTGTGAGGACGTGGTGCTGGTCAGACGTGGTAGTTGGGCCGACGTTCAAACATCACGTCCAGGAACGATACTCACACATTCATGTCGTTAATGCCCAGCTTGCCGTGGAAATGCTTCCCCACATCACAGCCAAACCACACTGCCTGAAGAGAGAGTGAGACGACGTTAGGCGACAATCGGCGAAAATAATTCCAAAAAATAATTTCAAATTCAAACTTAAACACAAAATGTCAGAAAGTCTCATGTATTCTCAAGTATTTTGACCTCCTCTGGATCATTTCCAATCAGCTCCCATTGTGTGATTTTCAAGCTGGGGTGGCTGTGGCAGAGCGGGTCGGCAGCTCGGCCAGTGGTCAAAGGACCAGCGGTTCAAATCCTAACCCCCCTGCCATGTGTCCTTGGGCAGGGCACTTAACCCTCCTTGCCTCCAGTGAGGCCACCACTGGTGCGTGAATGAGTGTGAATGTTCCGATGGTCATTGGAGGGGCCGTTGGTGCAAAATGGCAGCCATGCCTCCGTCAGTGTGCCCCAGGGCAGCTGTGGCTCACCATCACCATATGTAGCTTAACATCACCAAGTGTGAATGAGGAGTGAAAGAATAATGGACCTACTGTGAGCGCTTCATGTACCTAGAAAAGGGCAATATAGATCCATTCCATTATTATTCAATCTTCTACCACGACCAACCACTAGGGGCAAAGCGAGCCCGTTTGACTGCTCTGAATGATCTCTGGTGGCGTAACTCGGTGGTCCCGACCTACCTCCCCCTCCTTGATGGACTCAGCCGCAGCCCTCTTGAGCAGCTGGATGGGCTGGTTGTTGTACAGGGTGGTGCGGCCTCCCACCATGTTACCCAGGAACTCAACACTGTACAGCTTCCCGTAGGGGTTCTGGGGTCGAGGGTCGTTTACAAGGCAGACCTGAGGGTTAGGAGGGACAGCGGTGAGCTCAGACACTGCAAAGCTTTACATGATGAGTCTTTAAGTGAGGTTTATGTGTCTGTATGTTGCGCCGCAGGGGACACACACAGTGACATACTTTGTCCTGAATGTTGTATAGAGGTTTGACGTGCTCCCTGTAGAATTCCTGGGGGGTCAGAGGGCCCATGCGATGGAAGGCCTTGTCCTTGTCCCTGTACTCCCAACAGATGGTCTCAGGGGGACTGCCTAGACAAACACTGGCCACCCGGAACACCTGTGAAGGACATGGACACACACAGCCCCAAAAGAAGTTCAGCAGTGAAAATCAAACTGGATCACTGAGTTTACATTAAGCCACAACAGTCAATCTGAACGCCAGAGCAGGAAACCCCGAGTGGTTGCCACATTCGAACGTGCTTGTCTTTTATCCTCCTGTTCCACAGGCCGTCCATCTCGCCCATTAACCTCCACGTCTGTTTCTGCACACACTCATTCATCTGTAATCGGATCTCTCCTTTCCACCGTCTCTCCTCCATTGCCCCCCCCCCACCCATTCGCACGGCAGACCCGTTCTCACTCTCCGCTCCACGTGCGTCTTCCCACCGAGCAGAAGTTCAGGTAGAGTTCCCCCCCCGCCTCGCTGAATCGGAGCAGTTTGGACCAGGGCCGTCCGTCAAACCTGGCGCCCTCCAAACCCCCCCATACACTCATCCGTGGAATCCCCCCCCCTCCCCGCTTTTTTTGCTTTTCACTCACCTATCCTCTGTTTGCACCCCCCCCTCTCCAGGAGTCCGCACGTGCTTTTCCTCCCAAATGGGATTAAGGACGAACTGAGAAATTAGGATGCAACGCAGACCGTTGTTGGTGGTAGATAAAAGCACCGCAAATTAGACAATGATGCATTGGTTCGAGAGGAAGCAGACGCACGTGCGCGGCGGGCTCCGGTGCAGCCAAACGGGTGAACGGTGATGCATCATACTCGCGCAGCGTCTAATGCGGCTGTCAGAGCGGACAAATCTCCTCCAGACGTTCACGCGGCCATTTTGGGTTTTTTTTTTTTTTCCTTATTGAGCGTTCGGAAAAAGATACCGAGAGAAAATTAACCTGCTGTGTGGCCGAGTCCAGAAATAGCTGAAGCAGGTTATTCTTGGCTGAAGAACTGAAGCGGGTAACAATAAAAAGCAGCAGTTTCTGAGAGCTCCCTTACGTAAAAGACGGCGTTCCCTGCCTTTGGGTCGAGCAGACGCCGAGTCGGGCCGACGCAAACACGCGCAAATATGCAGAAATTCAGGCCCGGCTTACCCAAACAAACAAGCCCCCCCCCTCCTCTTTTCATTACAGAAACACGTAAATTCACAAAAAAAGTACAGACGCGCACAAAAATACACACATGCGCTGAGTCAACAAACGCATCTGTCCAAACCAGCCGCCCGTTAACCTCTGAACTCCCTCCGTTCCCACTCCCAACACTGTGTTTAGACTGTCGGAGCGCTACGACGACGAGGTGTCCGTCTCTTCTGTCTGGCCCGTGTTTGACCAGATGCCCCTCGATCTCCATCACAAGACAATCCCCACCCTCCACCCCCGCCCTCCAGCCCTCGGGCCTCTTTCATGTCTCCTTCTTCCAATAACAACTTTGTTCTCCCCTCCGGAACGCAACGTAAACCTTTAAGCCTCCGCTTGACACTTTCTTTCCTTTGTGACGCTCAGAGAGATCCTGAGAAAAATCGCTTTGGCCTCGACAACGCAGGTAAGGAAGGTAGGAGGGGCTGGGCCGACACACACACACACACACACACACCTCAACGAGACAACAGCCACGGTGACATCAGAGCAGGAGCGATGTTGAAACACCTGCCGGCTCGCTGACAGAAGCGCGAACGGCTCACGAAAGAGAGACGAGTGGAAAAAAAAAAAAAGAAAGGAGGACGCTGATAAAACCACAGCCTGGACCTGAATCTCATCATCTGGCTGCGATAACTGACCATTGCTGCTAATTAGCATTCAATCTCTAAACTTTATTGTTGAAGTCAACAGTCAGGAGTTTTTTCCCAACAGTAAGGACAGCTTGCTTACTTTTTTGCCTGTCATCCAAACACTGTGGGGATCGCTGTGTATCACAAAAAAAAAGCCTCAGTAAACAGAGCTCTGCATCCACACGCAGTGATTCACAGACTCCCAGACACCAGACGCGATCCGTTGTGGTTTCGGGTCATTGAAAACAAACCGTCTTCCCTGAAAAGTGAGTCTGAGGATCTGAGGAAGACGTAAAATACAGTTGGAAGTTTTTTTTTCAAAAACCAAAAAGATTTCCAGAAACGTATATCAGCTCAGCTTTTGAGCCTCACAGACGTTTTCCATAAAGCTGGCAGGAGGCGATGCGGGTTGAAACCTAAGCGGCCTTTTCATTAGTGTGACGCTGCTGTGATCATCTGAAGCGTGACCGGTTTTGTCGGGATTCAGCCGACGGGCCTGATTTAGATCGAGTTTCTGTGACACAGCGAGTTTACAAGTGTGACTGTGAACAAGTTTTAGACAAACTGTTCGTTATCAGGGATCAACAGAGGTTTCTGGCAGCATCTGTGCTTCAGTTTTTGACTTGCTCACCCTCTTCTTTCATATTTCACACGAGTTAAGATGTTGCCAAGGGAATCATTTTCTTGACTCTAATTACAGAGATTCACAACAACAGTCATTTAAATTCAGTGCATCTGCAAAGGGAAAAAACAAATAAAGTTGTTTGAAAGGAACCTTCTTTTTTTTGGCCTTTTTCCCATCAAACCGTAGCTTCATCAGGCCGTCCATGTGTTACACGTTGTGAAAGCTGTCACAATGAATTAAAATGGAAACGAGTGAAACTCCTTTTTGCTTTTTCACCTAATATGATCTGCTTCTATAATTAATTCAACAACCTCAGAGCACAACGAGAAATAAAGTGTTGATTGAAAATCCGGTTGGAGCCTCGACGGTTTGCTGAGACTGGCCCTCGGCCAGCCGATGCCAATTTGAGGTGAAAGCATGCGGCTCATTGCGACTCTGAAGTCAATTCAGAACTTTTTGTGTAGAAGCTGGACTTGTGAGTGTAAGCAAATGACACCATGTAAACAGTTTGGATAAAAATGAGTGAGGTTTTGATTAAAACTTCCATGTTTTGTAAACATGCAACACATGTGCTCATTGTTCAATTCTAACAATTGTACGAAGAAATTTAAGAAATGTTGAGCGGGCAACTGGGAACAGGAACCACTCTGAAGGCTTTTCCTGCCGCCGACCCGGGGAACCCACCCACAAGCGGTGTCAAGCTGAGCCAGACCCGAGGAGGGGGCTACGCTGCGGGGCTCGACGTCCGTCTCGTAAATTAGACTTGTCTGAGGAATCGCTCGGCGAGGCCGGAGCCAAGACCGGAGCTGCACATGGGCGTCCTCCGATTCCATGACGCAATGGAGCATGGAAAGGCTGCGGCCGTGGCGTGAGGGATACCATCTGTGTACGTTTCGACGTGTGTGCAAAAGCTCTCGCATGTACAGTTTTTCCAGTCGATCAGGACTTTTTTTTTTTTATTTGTGTGCGTTTGTGCAGTTTTCTTACCCACACAAGTGACAGAGGAGGAGCTGTGGCGGCGGCACACATCCGATACAGCATGAAAGAAAGGAGGCCGGCTTTGAAATCCAAGCTAATCCTCCGGACTTCAACAAAGCCGGAGCGTGGATCCCGTCATCCAAACAGTTTATGAGGACAAACTGTCGCTGGGCACGGAAGTCTCACCGCCCGTCGCTGCAAGTTGCAGGTTAACGTAGGGGAGGCTTCTTCTGTCAGGGACGAGTGTTATTCACTCAGAGCAGTGCAGCAGAAAAAAAGGGGTCTTGGCAGGCGTTCGTTGGGATTAAACGCGCCCCGGTTACAGTAAGTGGAAGCAGAGACGCCGACCCCAGCTTTGGCTGTCATGGGAGTGCGCGTGGGGGCCCGGAGTGATGAAGACCAGGGCCCCGTCGCAGCCGTCACGTCGGCCGGGTGGACAGCATCACTCGCGCACGCACCCAAGTAGCACTGACACCTGCACTTTGATCCCTGCAACCACATGTGCAAAAAAACGCATGAGAGCACAGAGAGGAAGCACCAGCTTCCCCCCCCCCCTCCCCCGGTTAGGGAGAGTCCAAGACAACCAGCGGACGTAAGCCCCACAAACACTCAGAGAGCCTCGTGTCCACAAACACACTGTTGACACGGGGACGCGCGTTTTATGGTCTGTGAAATCACCGGTTCTTCTGTAAACCCAAAAATACACACCAGCAGACAAGAAAGGCTTCGGCTGGAAGAAGACTAAAAGAATCCAGAACAGCACCATTAACTGTTGACTGAGCAGCACTGATCTTTGGTGGCATCATCAGTCAGCAGCGAGGCCTCGCTCGCTCAGCCTGAATCTGTGATGAGAGCTAATCGATAAAGCGGCGAGTGCTGTTAGTGATGAAAGCAACTCATCCCTGAGCAGGACGACTCGTTATGTTGATGGACCACACACACATTTGACAGTCAGGAGCCAAATTCCAATTAAAAAAAAGAACAAAATTGAAAATGTGACCAGCAGCCAAGTTTTCACTCAGCACTACTAAAAGCACACATAATTCTGTGATGTATTCTCCAAACCCTGGAACTTCTTCCAACCTGAACTGTAGAAAATGAGTGTTGAGAGCAGACTTCAGCCATCAAACGGCATATTTTTTGTAGCATTTCAAAAAGTGGATTTTTTTTGTCCATATTGACAAGTTACCTTTCTTAGGCTGACTGCAATGAGGAAAAGACAACAACAAAATAAGAAATGCCAATCGTCTGCTTTGTGGAGCATTTAAACTTCAACATCAACAATTCAGGAGTTAATATTGCTCTTGAGTTAATTCACTCAATGGCTCTTATTTTTTGGTCTTTGTTTTCCACAGTCTAAATAAAATAAAATTAAATAAAATTCGGCAGAAGACGTGTGATCACGAAACATGTGCCTGGAGTATCAAATCAATGGTGCACAGGTGAAAGTATCCTCCAACAACTTGTCTCTCTTTAATCATTTCGTTCTTCTGATGGGATCAAGTCCTCCACCATCACCTGCTGCGACACGTCGTCATTTCACCAAAACAAAAACACTCGCAGGACAAACCAATCAACACGCTGACCATCTGACGCGTTGCAGCACTTTGGGACCAGCAGATGTTTGTGTGTAGTCACACGTGTGCATGCGCAAGTACGTGTGTGGTGATTGTGCATCCATGGAGGTGCAGCGAGATACAAGTGAGTGTTTAAACAAGCCAAAGCCAACAGCACAATGCAGCCTAACAAAGACTGCCTGAGCAGACCCCTCTGCTGTGGACAACCGTCTCAATGGGGGATTGATTGACTCGACTGCGTGTCCGTCCCACACACGTACACAAGCGCACGTAACGGCAGCTTCATATCTACACAACAGAACACACCAAGCTCACACAAAAACACACATACCACAGTGCACATGACTGTTCTGACTCGACACATTCAGGCGCACAACACTGGTTTAAAACCCTTTTGTTGCCGTGTTTGATTACATGCGCGAGGTCACTGTTCGGGTCCCTGCAGATTAGATGATTTGATCATTTCATGGTGGAGGGAGACTCGTCTTCACTCTCCAGCTTCAGATGTTGGACTGTTCCATAAACAAGATCACTATCTTCAGCTGTGTGACATCAGAGGTGGTGGAAGGTCCAACAACAATACAGCCGAGTGCAAATTAAGTTACCACTCATTGTCAAAAAGGAATTAAAAAAGGCTGCATTCAAGACTAGAAACTCTGCCTGTGTCAAAAAGCCACTTATGCTAGTAAAATACACTGTATGCTCCTTTGCTTCATTATGTCAATAAGGGACAAAATGATGATTGGTGTCGTTAAGATATTTTCTTCCTGATTGACACACAACTCAAACAATATCAACAAGTAAACAAACAAAGCAATGAAATTTGTTAGAGAGCTACAAACTCTCCAAGCTGTTAACATCACATCATCCAACTGAGCCACATGTCCAATACTTGCAGGTTGTGTTCGATTTCTGCTCCTGACTAATCACCACCTGTTTTGTACTGTTTGACAGCTCCCTCTTCTGGTGAAAAATAGACATGGTACAGTACAAAGTGGGGG
>JAUESF010000016.1:9652798-9666529 GCA_032274765.1 Malacoctenus tetranemus | reverse complement strand
TAGATAGATAGATAGATAGATAGACAGATAGATAGCCTTTTTTTACACATCATACTGGGGTATGAAATGTCTTCCGTTTGTGCTTATAAGCAGCACACATGATACCTCACACATCTGTCTACTGTGTTTGCTTAGTGACACTGACTGCATACATGAATCAACTCCAGGTTGGGATTAACATAATTTTTTGTCACTTAAACAGATCACAGCCATGTTGAATATTAATTACCACCAAAATAACAGAATATTTTTAAAGTACAAAAGAATGGCAATTATTATAGAAATCTAACAAAATTAATTTTTTATTCATTTTTTAAACAATTTTTTTTACTAATGCTTCTATTTTTTCCTGATGAAAATATATATAAAAGAAATACTACTACTCATTATGATCTGGTGTAGCATCAACATCTGTAGGGTCATCGCTAGTATTCTTTTTTTTTTTCTTTTTTACTGGTAATCAATTCCTGTGAGTGAAATATTGCGTTTACATGAGTCAACTGGTGTCTGAAACAATACTTACACTTGAGATGTCTGAGCAGTCAGTTTTACATCACACACTCTGCACTAGAAAGTAGCAAAGAATTTCGAAACATCTGGAAACTGCTTCCTGAGGCCCAACTCTAAATACAGGCGCAGCTTGTGTGAAAGAATGAGGGAATGGTCTTCTCAGATGGGCAGCGGGTCCCCGAAGGACCAGGAGGAGCCCAAAACCGCCAGGTGGCTTAATATTTAGGAAACTGTTTGGTCGCTCACCAATACACTTTGCATCTAAAGTGTTCCTTTTCTCACTTTCACAATAGGGTGTTTCTGTGACTGCTCCCGCCGAACTGTCAGGATCAGAGTTTCACGACACGCCTTTGTGACGTGTTGGTCAGTGAAGACTGCGAAGTGCCTGCCACGTGTTCGTTGCACCCTGAACTTTAGGCCCGACAGAGGACAGGAAGTGGCTGCTTAGAATAGCAACAATATTTATTTAAATAGTCGTACACGTTTTATGCATAATAAACACATAAAAGTAGTAACTTTATTCTGAATGGTGCCACGTGTTGATTAGAAATTACAAGTATATCAATGGTGCTTACAGTTGAAATAGAATTATCAAAGTATGAAATGAACCGATTAGCATAGTCTATCTATAAAGTGCAACTTACCATTCCCAGTTAAATAAAACGGGCAATTGAGAAACGTGAAATTCATGTTGGTTCCTCAGACTTTGATCTAACAAAAAAAAGATGTAACCGCTCTGGGAAGCCTTTCAGCAGCCCGAAACGTTGCCAACGCTGCTCTGTTGACGCACGCCGTTTGGAGAGACCTCACCGAGAGTCATTTCTGCTCACGAGGCCATCGAGTTTGCTTCACATGCATAGACAGTGGACAGAGTACAGCCTGTGTCGTCTCATTATAATATCAAAAAAACAAACAAACAAAACAATCCACTATAAAGGAGGAAAAAAAATTCACTGGGTTGAGGAGGGATGAAAAACAGCCTAAAGTGAAGTTAGGTCCTCGTGTTACGTGTTGTCCTTCCAAACACTTCATCGAAGTTTAGCTGCAAACACATTACAAATAATAGATTTGTAAAAACCAAAGTAGTGGCTTCAACTCTCATGTCAGTTCAAATTCAAACACTTGTTTTTAGTTTAGTTTATTTTTTTTGTTTGCTGACCGCAGTCAACAAGTGTCTTCAGAAAAACGGCTCCTCCTTGCACACCCATTTCTCTGGCTTGTGAACAGAAATGTGGGGGGCCGCAGAGTCCGAGTCTTTCTGTCTGAAGGGTCGACACGACTTGTCGTTGTGAGAATACGCTCTTGACCCCAACAGAGTGTCCTTCTCTCTCTCACATGCTGCCTGCTTTTTAGACATGACGTGCAGAGACTGCTGCGCACCGGGCCTCTTTTTTGCTAGTTTATGCTTCACCTTTGAGGGCGTCATGGGAAACGACGGGTCCATCCTGGGCGACAGTGGACTCTTATTACTGGAGAAGGAGACGTCTCGGAAGGCAGTCGAAGACAGGAAGTCCGTTGTGTCCTCGGGTTTCGCCTTGTTCTTATCAACAGAGAGAAGGCCGCCCTCGACCATTTCACGTTTGATGTCGGGGTCCTCTTGATTGTCATCGTCCTCTGTTTTGATGGTGACTTGCTTGCTGTCTTCACTCCGGTGTGAAGAGTATTTGGAACCCGATGTGAACTCGTCGTAGTTATAACCGTCCTCGCTGGTCTCCTGGTGTTTTTTCTCATGGCTCCTCTTGGTGGCGAGGTAGAGGAACCGCTGGGGACAGAAGGAGCAGCGGTACTTCTTCTCGGGGTTGGGGCTCCGCGGCGTGTGGTCGAAGCAGGAGCCGCTTTCCATGCAGCCGCTGCAGACGTAATCGCCACTGGCAGGAGCCTCACCCGGAGGTCCCTGCTTGCCGCAGGTCCGGCAGAAGGAAGGGTGACAGCCGATGACGTGCGCCCTCAGGCCGGTCTCCGTGATGAAGGAGCTGTCGCAGATGGCGCAGTTGTAGGTGGCCCTGGGGCTGCAGTTCCTGCTAAGGCCGTGTTTCAGCCCTGCGCCGCCAGCCGGGGCGCTCTCGTAGGCCGGTCGGCCACTTCTGTCAGGGTGGGCCTCGCTGGCCGCGGTCCTGTCCCCTGACGTTTCGAGATAACGGCCGAGCAGAGCTTCCCTGTGCTTGTATCTGAGCTTCTTCCTTTTCTTTTTGGCTTTGTACGAATAGTAGGGTCGCCAAAGCTTGTCAGCCGTGTCACACTCCTCGTACGCCTCCGACTCCATGGTGGCAGCGTCCTCCGACCTGAAGCGGAGTCTGGGAACCTCCGACTCTCCGCCGGCGTGATGGTGCTGGCTCGGGCCCTCCTCCTCCTCGCTCGCCTCTCGACTTCTCCGTTTCTTCCTGGGGAAGAGCTTGGATCCCTTGATCTGACGGCGGATGATGGCCTCGTTGCCGATCTTCACTGTGATCTGACAGAGCGGCATGGCGTCGCCGTCCACGGACGGACCCGGGCACGCGGGCTTGGCGATGTACGTCTCCGTTTTGGCCCCCGCGGCCTTGTCACGCAGCAGACTTTCCGTGCTTGTTTGGAGAATCTCCTTTGTCATGTCCTCAACTTTCTTGGCGGAGGCGGAGAGCTCGCCGAGCTTTTTGACCGCGTCCAAGGAGTTCATGAACGGCATGCCGCCGCCGATGTGCTCCGGATTGACGAGCCCTGGCGGGTCGCTCGCCGGCGACTCCTTGCTGGATTGCAAAGGGAAGCCGCTTTCATAGCCACCGAAGGACTGATCCTTGTTCTCAGCCTCTTTCCTTTTGCCGCCCCAAACGTCACTGGTCGGACGCTGGTCGGCGTCCTGGTCGCGCGGCTTGTCGAAGCTGATGCGGGGCATGACGGGCGAGACCATCTTCGTCGTGGCCATGAACGTCAGGGGAAACGCCGCGGACTCCGGCTGGCTGATCAGACTGCTGTCCTCAAACGGAGGGATGAGAGCGTGGCTGTCGAGGGACGACTGGTCTCCCCTCTCCACGCCCTCCGAGTACGTCTGACTGTAGGTTTTGTATTGCCTCTTCCGAAACTTCATGGGCAACAGCCTGTAGAGCTTGATGGGGTAAACGCTGGCTTTCAGGCCACCGTTGGCCGACTTCTTCTTGACGGCGAGGCTGGGGTCGATGCCGTGGAATGATTTCTGGTGGTTCTTCAGGATGTAGTACGTCATGAAGGTCTCCAGGCAAAAAATGCACTGATAGCGGCGCTCCCCCGTGTGCCAGATCTCATGCTTCGTGCGGTACTCTGCCAAAGCAAAGACTTTATTACAGTAATGGCAGGGGTAGGCCCTCTGCCAGGAGTGCACATTCTCGTGTCGCTTCAGACTGGACAGCGTGACGTAGACCCGCTTGCACACGCTGCAGTTGTACCTCCTTCGGGTACCGCAAGGCCGCACAACCTTCTCCTCCGGTGGGAGCTCCGACTGGTCTTCTTGAAGGTGTTCCGGCGTATAGGGGCTGCAGGGATCGGGAGAGGGAAGCTCGGCCGCCGTGCTCTCCTTATCGGACCCCTCCTCTGTCACGTGCTCCAGCTCTTTGGCTGCCGGGGTCCTGGGCTCGAGCTTCTTAGGGCCCCTCGTGGCCTTGGGGCAGACCTGCTCGTGGTTGCGCAGCCGCTTGAGATGGATGAACTTTCTGTGACAAAAGTTGCAGAACAAATGGCTGATGAAGCGCTTTTTATGCACCTCTGAGTGAATGGTGAGCAATGCTTTGTTTGTGAATATCTCCGGACAGTGCTCGCAGCTGTAGATCGAAATGCTGTCCTCCGTATGAGGAGAAAGCGCTGGCGGACCTAACTCCAACTGGTTGTCGTTGGCAGCAGTTGGCAGTCCTGCGTTTGTACTTTTTTCCACTTCTGCCTCTGAAAAAAGTGGAGGCGGTGTTGTGACTGCGACAGGTGGCGCAGGAACGCCATCAGTTGCTGTGGGAGTCATTGTATTTGGTTTGTCTGTTTGCGTTTCAGCTGGTGATGGAAGTATACTTCGGCCCAAGATGCCTCGGAGCCGGTGGCGCTTCTTGAGCGGGCCGGCGTTCCTGTAATTGAGCTGCTTTGGCTGTGGCACAGCCGGTTTGCAGACCTTCTTGGGGTCCCACTGATTCGCGTCCCTGCCCTCAGTGGAACTGTTGACCGCGTACGAGTGTTCTGAGAGGGCGTGAGTAGGCTCGTTGGTCCCGTTGAAGCAGGACACTGCGGGGCAGCTCGACGGGAGCTGTCCGACGTCCGGCGACTGGCGTTCCTCGTTTGTCTTCACCAGAGGGGTGAACGGGTTGTTCCCTGGACACACTTCAGTGATGGAAAAGGCGTTGGTGATGCGCGGCCCTCGGGCACTGTCGAGCTCCTCTGGCCTGGGAGTTTCTTTCTTTGCGTTTTTATACGCAGGGACTGTGCTGCAGTCTTTGGATCGAGCGCCTTCCTCCTGCCTCTCCTGCTCGGCGAGCTTCTCTAAAAAAGGAATCCCAAGCCGTTTGCCCGCGGCCACCAGCCCTCCCGTGTCCTCCGCACCGGGGGAGGTTACCTTCGAGCAGTATATGAAGTTCAGGATACAAGCAAACACCTCGGACTTCAGGTCCATCAGCTCCAACACTTGGCCGGCGCTCCATGTCTCAGAAGTGGTCAGGGCACTCCTGAAGTAGCCGCTGCAGGCCGCCAGGATGTTCTTGTGGGCCCGGAATTTGACGTCTTCCACGACGATGGTGACGTCGCAGAAGAGGCCTTGAGAGCGCTGCTCATTGAGCTTGCTGAGCACAGTGTGTGGGTGAGTGCTATCCATCAGGTTCTGAGTGCATGGGGACACCACAGTCATCTAGGACAGACAAAGACAGGAGACAAGAGAAGATCAAATCAGGGTTTGTATTTACAATCTGACCAGCGACAATAATGTGGACATTTTATATGAGGAGATGTTGAGCTTGTCTGTTTCAACACTAGATGGCGGTAAAGTCCCAACAGAAGCGCTCCAGCATCAACAGCAGTGCAGCTGAAGCCTTCAGTCTCCATCTCATGCCATTTAAAAGTCCTACCTTCAGAATTATCACTTAAAGATTGAAGCTACTGTAAACGTCAGACTTCACCAAATATTGTTGCAACAAATGGAGTTTTATTGATGTTTTTCTTCCCAACGGTGCGCATTTGATTGAATGTAAAATATGTTAGAACATCTTATAAGACTGTCAATATGCTTTGGCAGTGACTTCCTGTGTGGTGCTGCGGTGGAACTGAATATCGACCCACTGGTTGAACGTCAAAAACCTTCTTTTGGCTTGAATCACACAGCGACACGAAAACACTGCAAATGTTTGGTTTCCACTGAGAGGATGCAGCTCAATATTGAATCTACCTCCCTCTGGTTTTAAAGCTCAGAAACACAAGACAATGACGCGCAAGTCACAAGTGCAAATCCACATCCACTGATGAACTCAAACTTTTGTGCACTGAAAATATGGCAAAGCTTTGTCTCGATTACCATTTCTTTTTCTCTGAGCCTTTGGTCAGTACTGCACAACACAGTCATGACTTCCGTACGTACTGCAAACTACTGCAGGACCACCTCCACAAGTCAATTTTTGTGTAAACAATCCACTGAAAGTGGAGTTCCTATGATGTGCTGTGCATCTGACATGGCAGATTACCTATCTTCCTACGTTTGTTAGGGCAGGCTAATCAATGCTGAGTTTGTCCTGTAATTAATATGCAGATAAATATGCTCTCATTAGCTGCATGCTCTGTTGTCTTGTGATCTGTCAGCTGGCTTTTTGCTGCTGTTGTCACAGAAAGTTGGGATCAACTCACCAGAGGCAAAAAAATTCAGGAGTCAATAGTATTAAAAGCACAAACGCTCCAACATTTTCCCTTTGACATCGGTGTTACTTTAGCCATGTTCTGGTGAACGCTGGGCAGAACTTCCTTCACCGTCAACCTGGTAGATAAGTTGAGTTTCACGCAGTGAATGAAAGTAACGCGTTTACAAAGGGAGACGTTACCGTTGGTTGACTCTGACGCCGACTCTCTCAGCTGAGTCATTCAGCGAGTCCCACGCCGCATGCTGAGCTGACCTGTCAAGACAGACCCGAATTAGTCATTTACGAGGTGAAAGACCACAACAGCAGAGATGCGCTGCGAACGTCGAAACATCGGCACTCCGACACGAAACCTTTATTGTAACTCTATGTCACACGATGACTTTGCAACTAAGCGCAACACTGTTTCTGTCCCACTGAGGGGAAAGGGTACTTGGTATGTCTTTCTTTTGTCCAACTGTTTGCGTTCCACAAGCTAATCCTGAGTTTCTTCATCTGATTTCATCCAAATGACATTTAGTGGATGCAAATTACTTCAAAAATCTGATTCTCCGCTAAATATCATCTTAAGTCTATTATATTGACGTGCTGGTGGCTGTCACTCGGGAGGATGCTGTTCATGGAACAGGGTGTTGTTTGCTCGCGGCAGGTGTCAGAAACAAACCCCCATTTTCTCTGGTTTCCCTTCAAAAAATATTTCCAGCATTTTTGTGTTTGTGCTGCAAAATACAATATGGCTGCCGTCCTTTTTAAAGCCGCGCAGACGGATGAGACACAGCCACCCTCCTGCCTTCCTTCTCAGACAGGGCCTCCGTTGTCATGGCAACATGCTATGGCGCAGCACTTATTGGGATTCAGCTGGATGGCAATTGACGGCGTTAGCTGCCCGGGCGTTCGCTGCCGCTGCCGCCACGAGCGTCCTGCCCTCGCTGACAATCTGCAACAGACAGCAGCCTGCAGAGCAGCCCGTGTTCGCCCTTTGTCTCCACTCAGATAAGACGGTGGGTGTGTGGTGGTCCGTGTCTTTGTCTGCACCAGGACGTGGACGGTCTGAGCTGTCATACCTTCCAAGTGCAACGACGGGCCACTCGATATATATTTTAAAAAAATGAAAAGTTCCCGCTGCTCACGCCACACTTCCATCCTCACGGAGTTCTGCCTTGACACTTTACCTCTCGCACATCGTCTCAGTTTGAGTCAGTTGTTTGTGGTTTGTTGCCACCACATGCTGAGCGGAAATTTTGAATTTGTCATCAGTGCTCATGGTTTGCCACACCCAGCCTTATTTCACTCTCAAAGGCGATATGAAATCCTTTATTCTGCTTCTTTTAGCATAGAGTGCAAACATCCCCCTCACAACCAAAACCACAAACCCAGACCGACGGTGCAGCATGTAGACAGCGCTGTCAAACAAAGAGCGAAATGTCAAAGCAAAAGCCACTTCATGCTCCTCTGCAACGCGCACTTCCGCAAGAGAGGTAAGAAAAATGAAGGGAAACCATGCAAAACATACCTTAGTAAATCACAGAAAATGATGCAGGGACGGACAGGAAGCAACGTCATGCAGTATCCATTCTTTACAGCCCTATACGCCCAGCTACATACATGAAAAACAGTTTCGCGAGAGCAAGGCGAAAGTAGTTTTTTTTTTTGTTGTTTCTTTTTTTTCTGGGATGGTCGCTGAACAGTGGCGTTGTCAGAAGCAGAGCTTTATCTGACGTCTTCCTTCCTCTCCCTCTCTCTCTGCGTGCAGATGACTCCGGCTCCAACGTCCTTCGCCTCGATCCATGCAGCCCAGGTCCTGCTCGGATCTGCCCTGCCCTCCTCTGTCCTGCACAAGCTCGAGGAATAACTCACAGCTCGTGTAGCGTGTAGCTAAGCCCGAGTGTGGCTCTGCCTTTGTGCTAGCTGGGCGAGCGAGGCTTTCGGTGTGGAGCCACTGAGCAGGAAACTGCAACTTTTATCGAGCATGGCAGAAGGCTGGAAGAAGAGTGGAGGCGATGCAGGGAGCTCCATCGCACACCGGCTCTGCACTTGATCCCAGAGAGAGCGCTTCGGCTGCTCTGCCGTTAGCAGCGTGAAGCGAGGGGGGTCCTCTGCTGCACGGCAGATGCTGTGTCAAATCTCCTCAGCACCGCATCAGCCCGATCCCGACGCCGCACCGTGCTCACCCGAAAACGTCTTTAGCGTGAAACATAATTATCTCGAGCCCGCTCCCGAGAAGGATGCACCTTGAATGCATAACGCCACACCATCTGTTTAATGCTTGTGCACGGTCTCTCTGCCTCCGGTCCGCGCTCACGCAGCCACTGTGGTTAGGTAATGCAGCATGCGCGAGACGACGGGACCGTCTCCTGTTGTGTAACGCGGCAGTCACAGGACAGACACTGATCTTGACCGCATCTCGCGGGCTGCAGCGAGCATGCAAACGGAATGCAAAGCTGGGAGAGAAAGAGCAGGACTCTGGGTATACCTATCGGGAGGCTGCTGATTGATGCAAAAGCAGCAGATGCGTCAGCACTGCAGACGAGGGGGAGGGGAGGGAGCCGAGCGCGACGCGGCTCGCAGAGCCGCTCGCCAGCCTCCGAGGACGGAAGCAACTGTTTTATTTACACAACGGAGAGGCAGAGTCATGTGACCGTGAAGGTCGTCTCCCACATTCAGACAACGCAACACGTTAAAAACCAGCGTTCTATTGCAAGAGCACAGCTGACTTTAAAAGACGGGAGGGATGAGCTGTGTCTTTGTGCCTGCGCTCAGTCATTACAATGAGGAGGGAAAGTGTTCCCCCTCACTAAGAGTGAGAATGAGCATCTCTTCATCTGAAACACACCCGCCTAACCTTGAACACTGGCACCTATTTGCTGGGTCAAGGGAATGGGCTTCTTTGATTGGGGACAGACTGCCTCAGATCAGCCAACTTGTCAACGCGCTCAGGATCAGCATCCAGACAGAAAATGGCTTCTGACCTCAGCCCCAGTCTGCAGGGGGCATGGCAGGCAGCCCCCCCCCTCGCCCCAAGCTTTAGCTTGCCATCGCTCTTTAGCATCCTCAAATCCTCGCCGACGTGTCGTATCAGTGTGGCGGAGATTTGCGTCAACACGCGATCGGGTTTGTTCACACTGAACTGTTCCTCCACTTTGAAGGAACCTGTTTGTGAACATACTAAATAACACAGAAACTTGGCAGCCATTACTGACTGCACACAAATGACTGCAGGGTCCTTTAAAAAAGAGAGAAAAAGTAGTTTGGGGTTTAAGAATCTAAAAAAAGCCCATTAAGATGTCTTATTTTTGATCTCACTTCCTCTAATAGGCACTACAGTAATGCTATGATACAGCATGTATATGATATGCATCAGATATCAAGTATCTAATAAGAGCAATTACACGATTGACAAGGTTTCCTTCTCACTGAATTCCTTTTTTTAATGGATTATCAACATTACTGATTTTAAAGGATGCTCTTGGCAAGAAGCAAGTTCCACAAACATATATTGTACATATATATTCTCTGTTGTATGCATCATTTTGAGAAACGTTTCCAAAAGGAGGCGTCCGGCCCCGACTCAGCAGTTGCATGTAATGCCACTCCCCGCTCAAACCAGCAACAGCTATGCAATCAGCAGCGCAAACTGATTCATAAATAACTCCGACCTAAATTTACTGAGCGCAAAAGGTTTAAGAGAAGGGAAACACGAGGCGAGTGCGTCCAGCGGAGTCTGTCCGCCTCCGATCACTTTCAATGTGGTTCGTGTTGACGAGCTGAAATATCCCTCAAAAGCAGCTCTTTGTGCCGCGAGGCTGATTGTGTTAAGTCGAGGTAAATACCTCGTGAATACCCCAAACCATCTCAGTAACGTCACTTTCTGTTTCATTGCTAACGCAGTGAAGTTTACCAGCAACCCTGCGAGTTGATGTCGGTATTGTTTCCCTTTTAAATTGAAGTATATTTACTTCCTCCCTGGTTCCAGCTTTGGTCCATTCATAGCAGTCACCTGTTGTTGTGCACTTTCACGCTGCACAAATTCACTGCAAAGACGCCGGTTAGACAAAGTCCAAACATCAGATAAAGCCCAATTTTATGAGGCTTAATGAAAACCTGAAATCAGGTCAGAGATTAGTGAGGTTTGGTGACTTTGGAAAAAAACCATGCAGGTTTTGCCAGTCGTCACGCAGTCATTCCTCCTGCTCCTAATGCTGGTGGGATTCATTTTGAGCCTTAAACACCTTCAGGTAAAATAACTCCCAAAATGCTTTGCATTCCGAGGTCCTGATCGATGCGTGGAATCAAACAGATCTGCGCTACGCCATAAATGTTCAGTGGGAAATGAACCCAATATATTGGACCTTTTTAACTCCTCTGTATAGTCAACAACTCAGCAAGATAAGTGTTGAGCCAAAAAATATTACTTTTGTGTGTTGCTGTAATTTTTAAGGTTAGTAATCATTAAGTATTTTGGTTAGATAACCAAAGGCTGCTCCCTTCCTCAGGTCACATTCCAGAAAAGGTCTCGAACTGCACGTGTCGTACAGAGACTAAGTACGTGGTCATGACTCTGAATAGCGACACGAACAGAGCATTTGGTGTGCGGGCCCGATGCCACGGTGAGGACGTGCTGGAGACCGCCGGAACCAAGTGTACAGGCCTCTGTGCCCCCTGATGCTCAGTGAGCTCAGCCGCGGCCTGGAGGGACGCTAGTCAGCAGGGAGCCGGAGACTGCAGCACAAGGCTGAGTAGGCCTCATCCTCATTCTCCAAGCATTTACACAAGTAGCGCGCGCGCACGCACACACACACACGCACACACAAAACAACACTCATCCCAGGAAGCACTTCCGCTGCTGCTGTAATAAGCACTCATACGGAGATTTGCCTACCGAGACGTGCCTGAGCCGAAGGTCTTGCCGTGCCCGGCCTCGGACACTCTGGATGTCTCTGTGTCTGTTCCGGAGGAGGCGAGGAGGAGGAGGGAGAGCGGCTACCCGGCTGCCATTCTTCCTCTGGGCCTGGATCAGGCCCTCACCATCGTCCCCTGCCTCCCCCCTCCCCCACCCCCTCTTCACTCCTGTCTGTGGACTCCTGGTCCTTGCAGAGGTCCCCGCTTCCTGCTGAGCATAGTTGACTTCTGGAGGGCTGCTGCGTCACTCTCGCCGCATCACTGACCCACAAAGACGGAGGGAGGGGGGGGGGGAGTGGCGGCGCGCTGAATGAGAGAAGCACAGCACAAGGGATAAGCAGGAAACAGGCCACACGCCGCTCCACGTCGCTCCAACCAACAAATGGATGAGACTGAGGCCTAGTTGCTGGCTGTGGTATTCAGGAAGTTAGTCTGGGAGACAGATCCTTTATTGTTATGTAATGAATATTTTTCCTCCCGGTCCAGACTCAGCTGAGAAGGCTGTACCAGTGGCTAATAATAGGCCGCGCTACGGGACTGCACGCAGTCATGTCAGATCACCCTGACACCCGCCTCTCAGCTTGAGAATGGGTGATAGTTAGGAAAGTCTTAACCATTTGGAGGAGAGCTGCCTCTTTTGTGTGGTGCTGCTGTTGTGCCTTAACACAGGACTGGGCATGTATTTCCCCTCTTTCTTTCAGCATGTGACGTGAGGAACACAACAACAAAACACAATCCACACATTCAATATGGAGCAACTAACACTTATTACACCATATGTTTCTGGTTCACCAAGGTACCTGAAAACAGAATTAAAAAAAACAGTGCATACCTGTGTCTTAAGTTACTGAAGCTTGCTTGTGCAGGTTTCAGGTGAGGTGGGATGACAGATGCTCTCACACACGCACATGTACAGGGTTTCAATCCAGATTAGGTGTGTTGTGGCGTCTAGGCCGGGATATGGAAACCAGAAGTACAGCACTTGTTTTGCACACGTTACAGGACGGTTCATTCGCCTGATCCTCCTCCGTCTCCTCCTCCTCCTCCTCCCGTCGTCGGACTCGTTGTGGCGCTGCTCCCTCTGCTGGCCGCTCTACGGACTGCAGCTCGGGGAGGATGCACGAACCCACGCTGGTGACATCCAAACCGCGCCGAGTGCCGACGGCTCCCAGCAGATGGCGCAGTGACCTGTCGCTGGCCGATGTAAACAGGAAGTGCACTGCATCTAGAAAACAAATAAAATGTCATTGAAAAACAAAGGTTGTATCGGTTTGTCACACACTCACAATGTGTTTACAAGCATTGTAACATGTTTCTTGATCAACATATACTAATAAGGTTTTACGATTCCTTCAATCATAAAAAGCAAAACTGAACAAATTCAATTAATTCATAAATGTGAAGTCTAGATCTATCCAAGTTTTATTACTTGAACAAAGAGTTTTCCTTGGACGTTGTATTTTTAGCACGCCAGGAAATGACGAATCATCTACAACTTATGTTTATTTGCAGGCTTTTGTTTGAGATGCTTTGTTTTGCTTGTTTAACCAGGACTGCACCATGTAGAGGCCTTCAAACGCTTCCCACCGAATTCTCATGAGGCTGTGGTTCATAGTGTAAATATAGCAAATGAAATGAAAAGTGTGATTCAGTTTGAAGAATATTTGGTCGACAAAACACATCAATCATTGAGAAACAAATGTCACTTGTATGACGAAAGCAAAAAGTTAATTTGTGTCGTGTCTCTGAAACCTTGGAAATAGAATTTTATCTGGGTTGAAACTATGGGATGTGTTTGGGTTTTCTTTTGTTTCTTTGTATGTTTCTTTTGTGTGTTATGTTCGTTTGTTTTCTTGCTATTGTGTGGAGGAGGATGAAGGCCACTCCCGTCCATGGTTTTGGATAATGCTCTCCATGTCAGAATAAACACAACATAGCGATTCCTCCCAATCTGCTCCCAAAGCCTCTCTGAGGAGATTGGGGAAAAGCCTGTTGAAACGTACATCTTCAATTTACGTGCAACATCTTGGAAGCAAATTTGTTATTAAACGTGTAAAAAAAAAAGATCTGGGCATAACATCATTTTGTTGAGAGTTTTAAAAACAAACATATACGTGCATCAAGTTTTAAAGCTTAGCATAGCCTGTGCACAGGGTTTAGTTTCGTTTTGGGGGTTTCAACTATCGAACGAATTGAGATTTCTGCCATAAAATCCTGCAGGAAACTTAATTCCCGGTAATCCCCAGTTGTAACGGTCTGAAACAGGAGGAGGAGGAGGACTCTGACGCACCTGGAAGGCCGCATGGCTTCGATCCGTGACTCCATCTGGGAACGCGCGTTTGACGGAATGAAATTAAAAAAGCTGGTCTGAAGCGTGTTTGCTCAGAGGCGCCGCAGAAGCTCCCTGGCAGATGATTGGTCGACCCACTTGTCTGTCACCCTTGGACAAAGCATGGCTTTGAATTTGTATACGTGACCAGTGATTCTCAGGGGCGTTTGC
>JAUESF010000016.1:9628823-9644372 GCA_032274765.1 Malacoctenus tetranemus | reverse complement strand
CCTGGATATTGTGTAGTCCGTATTCAACTAAGATTGGTTAGAATGAGGCAACACCTGAAAAGAGGCGATGAATCTTGCACCAAAAAGTGTTAATTTACACAGCCACGTGTCGTGACGACACTATCTGATATTTTGGGGTGTTTGATGGCCAGATAAACAAAAACAATACGGTATCAAGTGTGTGTATAGAGTAAAGATAGTTGAAGCTACTCAGGTCAGTGGTGGGTCAGGCTGTTCTTGGTGGGTGGCAGGACAGTAACTGGTGGGACCTGTGCCACGAGTCCAGGCCCCTCCTAAATTGGCTGTCGTGTATTTGCCCAGCAGCTGACCAAAGGTATGTCTAAGGCCGGGGAAGGACGTATAAGCCACTTGTGTTAAAACGAAAGAGCATTGTCACCCATACCGTATCTACATCAGACAACTGCTTTACACGTTTGTTTGCTCTTGGCTGTAATGGTGAGTGAGCTCATTTAGTGCTGTTGCAAATGATCCACCAGTTCTTTGTGCCTCATCATTCAAACTGTTTGAATAAGTTATCATACACTTGGTGTATATAAAGGAAAAAGTCATGGATGCCTTCGAAGACTGGTTTGTGTTTGTGTTGAAGTTGTGCTAAAGTCTGTATGCAGTGTTGGTGTTTGGGCAGCTATTACCGAATAACTAGTTGTGGTTTTGGTTCATTTGGAGGTGAAAATAAATGTAGTTTTTTTGTTGTTGTTTTTTCCAGTTGATCTGGTTTTGTATTCATGTTTCTATCTACTGCATTGTGAGTTGCAAATCTAGCATGAAGGTTGTCCTGTCATAGAGCCATGGTTGGGTTGCTATAAATACCCCCATGCCAGTGCTACGGATCTGTAAGCAGTCAACACCAGAGCCTTCACTGTATTTTGAAATCAAACTTTGGAACCAAATGCTCAGTATTGGTATCTGTGTCCTCAGGTCTATGTGAACCAACTCTTTTGATTGAGATCACCTTTTGTATTTTAAAGAACTTGATACTAAATTTTCTTATGTTGCGTTTTTCACTTTTAGGTTTGAGAAAATCTACAAAGAAGCGTAGCGAGTCTCCTCCAGCAGAGCTCCCCAGTTTTCGGCGGAGCACACGCCAGAAGACCACGGGCTCCTGTGCCAGCACCAGGTACAAATCACAATGTTGGCTTGTAGTGAGCAGTCACGCAAAACTAAGAACAAGGAATCCTGTTGCTACTGGAATGATCCCTGCATAACAAAAGGCCAACATTACAACCTGCCTCAATAAGTGTACGGTAGAAGAGTAGAGGGGAAACTTTTCAAACTATTTAAACTTGATGATGATATTAGAGTGTTTTGTGCCAGTGATTTGTGAGTTACATGTTTACCATCATGGTTGTTCAATAATCAGGCCATGGTTGTGTTTTTATGAAGTTGGAATACAACTACTGACATACTGTTAACAAGCTACTTAAAAGGCAGGTTGTTTGTTTGGGTTATTTGATTTTTTTTCAAATCGGGTAACTAAATAATTTCACTCACGGTGACGATGAAGATTATATTTCAATGCATTTTATAATTGTCAGTTCGTATTTCTGTTACAGTCGGCGGGGCTCAGGCCTGGGCAAGCGCGGGGCAGCCGACGCTCGCCGACAGGAGAAAATGGCCGACTCCGACAACAACCAAGACGGGGCCAACTCATCAGCTGCTCGCACTGATGAGGCTTCACAAGGGGCTTCAGGTAGTTTGGAGATCGTACCTGCAGAGCAGGTTGTTTTCAGTTCTGAGGCGCTAAGAGTCTTCCTCTTTCCCCGCTTATAAATTGAAGGGTCCTTGGGCAAGACACGCCCAATCATATGCGAGCAGCTTGCAGGGCAGCTATCACCATGGGTTTACTCGCATCAAAATATCGTCGAGCCTGTTGAAAGCGGGAAAATCCACTCTGTCGAGGCTAACGCTGCCTTTCTTACAGTGGAATCAGTCGCATGGAGTGGTTCCCATTTCAATAATTGTGTATTGTTTTGTCGCTAAACAAAAGACAATCAGAAACAACAAACGCGGCAGACATTCCAGAAGGAGGGCTCAGCTGACAGATGAGGCTTGTTAGACTGTTGTGGTAAAACCAGAGTTTGGATAAATCTCGTCACTTATAAGCAATAGAGGCAAATAATCACACCAAGCTTTTGTTCCATGGTTACACTTAGACCGAGGAAGTGACTGATCTGTTTTACTAGCAGCCAGTTAAAACTCATGAAGATCAATAATTTCCCATCACTTGGATAGAAAACCTTTTTTTGGACCGATTAGTTTGAACCAATATTCAACTGATCTAGAACACAGTCGTATTGACAGATATGTTTCTCTTTTGTGTCCAGCTTCAAGCTCAGTTGCTGGAGCAGTTGGTATGACCACCTCTGGAGAGAGCGAGTCTGATGACTCTGAAATGGGAAGGCTTCAAGGTATGTCAAAGCCCTACTTTTAGTTGTTTTGGTGCTGTCAGCTTTAACCACATATACCCTGCACATTTTTCTACGCTCTCTAAAACTGATTGGTGTTTCTCGTAGCCCTCCTGGAAGCCAGAGGTCTCCCACCTCATCTGTTTGGGCCTCTTGGGCCGAGGATGTCACAACTGTTTCACAGGACCATAGGCAGTGGAGCCAGTGAGTCCAGTCTACTTACTGAGCTCTGAGCTACATCTGAGCTCTATTGATGTGTGCACCACTGTAGATGTTTGTCGATTCAACGCCCCACCCTTTTTCGTGCAGGCTCCAAAGCTCAGCAGCTCCTGCAGGGCCTTCAGGCCACAGGTGATGAATCTCAGCAGCTCCAAGCTGCCATTGAGATGTGCCAGCTGCTGGTGATGGGCAACGAGGAAACACTTGGTGGATTCCCTGTCAAGAGCGTGGTGCCTGCTCTGGTACGTTGCCTGTCTGATCGCCCTGCACTTTTCAGACATTAATCAGGACTGTCTTCTGTATTCTTCTACTGTAGCTCCAGTTATTTTCAAACGTGGTAACCATTTTGTTTTATACATGTTGGCACCCAACATAGAGAAAATCTATGATGTGTTACTTAACTACCACTCACCCGACTCTTGTGGTTCTCTTATTTTCTTCCACAGATTACACTGTTACGAATGGAGCATAATTTTGATATTGTGAGTATCCTTTTATATATATATACATATATATACATCACTTGACTCCTAATGGGTATTTCATTGTTTTTTCATGTAGTGACTAGTAAAGATGACTGTAAGTTATTGTTTTGACCCATGGGGTCAGTTGCTTTGTGTATAAACAATTTAATGGATTCGTTTGTTGTGAACACACAGATGAATCATGCCTCGCGTGCTCTCACGTACATGATGGAGGCGCTTCCTCGATCTTCTGCTGTTGTGGTCGAGGCCATTCCTGTCTTCCTGGAGAAGGTAGCGCACGCCGCACTCAGTCTCTTCCCGATCACTTGCTAATTTGTAATGGTGGCCTTTTGATATGCTAATCTACTGCCCCACCTTCTTGACTACAGCTTAAGGTGATCCAGTTCATTGACGTAGCAGAGCAGGCCCTGACTGCCTTGGAGATGTTGTCAAGGCGACACAGCAAAGCCATTTTGCAGGCTGTAAGTTTTACATTTTCATTGTACCCTTATTGTTCTTTCACACTGTGGGGACAATAGATGCTCCCCTGTGTCCTAAATAGCAGAGACCCTGCTTTCATTTGGCTTATTAAGATCGTTTAAAGATTGGTACTAAGTTTGAAGTCCTTGCTTTTGACACATGTTCAAACAGAGATTCAACGATGCCTCAAATCAGATCTAAACTCTCAGATCAGTGGTGTGTTTAGGATGCGGGGGCTAATCTGTTGGCCGACGAGTGTTCACCACAATCCAAACTGATGCTTACATGTCGTCCTTCACAGGGTGGGCTTGCTGACTGCCTCCTTTACCTGGAGTTTTTCAGCATCAATGCTCAGAGAAATGCGTTGGCCATCGCGGCTAACTGCTGCCAGAGCATCACTCCGGATGAGTTCCACTTTGTTGCTGACTCGCTGCCACTTTTGACTCAGAGGCTCACTCACCAGGTATGTTCATCCTATGAGAGCAGAAATGTAGGATGTTACAATATGTGAGCAGCAGTCTTGGCCAGTGTTTTCTCAGCCTTTACCCCCCCACCACCCCCTACTTGGTTTAGAGTTTGTCATGATGCCAGTCAAATTTCATGTTACACACTATTTTCTAAACATTTTAGCCACTAAACAACATGGTTGTTTGTTTGTTTTTCATGAAGGATGTAGTGCTCATTTTGTTTCAGGTGTCTGTGGTAAATGTTCATGGTTGTAAAGAATACCTGCAGAAAATAAAAGTGGATGTTTGTGTTGCTATAAAAGTCACAATCACAGATCAGTGGTGTGTTGTTGGTGGGTCAAAATAAAGATGACTGTCTTCCAAATATAGCAGTATTCCAAACTGTATGAAAGCCTGAACTGAAATTCAGCATTTCAGTAATCAGAGCACACAGAAGTGAGTTTTTATAGGAAGTTCACAAATGTGTCAAGTCAGTAGTCTGATGTTCTCTTATTGTCTGGAATTTACATTATTGGACAAAGGTTATACTATGGATTTCTCACCACCACATTTCTACAGATTTTCTTGTGAACGCTCTGGACACTGCAATTCTTAACCAATCACTTTGATACGTTTCCTCCACATTGGTACTAGTTAGGGCAAAGCTTGTCATTGCTGGTTGGTTTCTGATCTGTTGGGGCCATGTCAGGTGGCATTGTGTCATCAGTCAGGGGATTCATTTTCACTGGTCCAGTGCTCTTTCTAGTTATTACTGAGGCTCACATTGTACACGGTGTTTAGTATCTCGTACCACATTGACATGACTACAGTTAGCACAGCATTACAGTAGAAGCAATCACATAGGGCACCAGTCATTGATATGCTAGACTGCCGAAGTAGTGGTACACGTGCACTCCAGTTGTTTTTATCCTTTGGGGCCAAACTGTTAGATTTGCCCTCAACTCATCAAACTGGAACAAGTGTTTCTTGCTCACTCAACATCTGTTTTCTTTCTCAGGACAAAAAGTCCGTAGAAAGCACTTGTCTGTGCTTTGCCAGGCTGGTGGACAACTTTCAGCATGAAGAGGTTAGTATCCTAACCTGTATTTTTTTCATTTAAACATCTGTTCTTTGCCCCCCCTGTTTATTTTATCACATTCATGCGGTATCCAAACCCTGGTTGATGAGCACACTTGTGTTTGTGTTCGTACCGACAGAACCTGCTGCAGGAGGTGGCGTCACGGGACCTTTTGACCAACATTCAGCAGCTGCTCGTCGTGACCCCACCTGTGCTCAGCTCGGGGATGTTCATCATGGTCGTGCGCATGTTTTCACTCATGTGCTCCAACTGCCCGTGTCTCGCAGTCCAATTAATGAAACAGAGTGAGTAACCAGGCACACAAGCCTAAAGGGTCACACTGTGGAGCACTCATTACTTGCATCATCTGTCGCATTTAGTCTGCACTTTCCTGTTTGCATCTCCGAAATAAAGCGGTTGCTTTAAAATGCTGGTTTATAACCTTCACATTTTCACCTCTTTGATCCAAATGAAATGTCAATAAGGACATGCATTGTGTTACTTCAGCCATGATCATTTCTAATGCATCCTCATTTGTGAAGCACTTGAAAACAACCAAAGTGATCTACACAAGTCGTGACTGACTTTCGTCTGCATTGCAGAAACATCGGATGCCTGAGATGTTGCAGTTGCTCACCCTCGCATGTTTTCTGTGTGATAATTTCCTTTTAAAACAGACATAGCAGAAACTCTGCGCTTCCTCCTGTGTGGTGCATCAAATGGCAGCTGCCAGGAGCAGATTGAACTGGTACCCAGGAGTCCACAGGAGCTCTATGAACTGACTTCTCTCATATGGTAACATTGCATTATTTACACCACGCTGAATAGAAAATGTAGTGAAAGTAATTACTGATAACATAAATGCTAAGAGCTGTGGAAGTCTCACACATTGATCCTTTATAGTGTTTGACTGAAGTGAGATTGGTGTCATTACTACTTCACACTCTTTAGACACAATTGTTTGGCAGCAGATGAAAAGTCTACTTAATGTTTTTTTTAGTCCTGTAAGGTGTGTGTGTGTGTGTGTGTGTGTGTGTGTGTGTGTGTGTGTGTGTGTGTGTATTTAACAATAAAGAAGCAAAGCGCGGTGTTAAGAAACATGTGCTGCCATAGGTCATTTGGGACACAGGAGAAGAAGCAGCTTTGGTGGCATTTTTCCTGATGTAAAGTGAAATTCCACCCTTTTTCCCTCCAGTGAGCTGATGCCCTGCCTGCCGAGAGAGGGCATCTTTGCAGTTGATGTGATGCTTAAAAAGGGCAGTGCTCAGACAACGGAGGGGGCAATCTGGCAGTGGAGGGATGACCGGGGACTGTGGCATCCTTACAACCGCATTGACAGCCGCATCATTGAGGTACAGATGACTTTCAGTTGCGTCTGATCTGTTGCAGCTCTGAAGCCCATGGAAATTAAAATCAAAATGTTTGACGTTTTGGCTGGTCTGTCAACGTGGTTCTTTAAGTTAACTGAGGGTACACATCACTGTGTATTTGTATCACTTAAAAGTGTGCGTGTGTGTGTGTATGTGCGCATGTGTTTGTGTGTGTGCGAGTGTGTGAGAGAGAGACTTGGCATGTAACACTGGCATTATGTGTCACGCCCTGCAGACAGCCCACCAGAATGGGGAAGATGAGATCAGCTTGTCGACCCTGGGCCGTGTGTACACAATTGACTTCAACTCTATGCAGCAGATCAATGAAGACACAGGAACAGCACGTGGTATTCAGAGGAAGCCGAATCCTCTTGCCAACCCCAACACAGGTAACGCATTTCGTGAGACGTGTCCACTTTACAGCCTACTGTATTTTGTTTTAGCAGCTTAGTGTATCATCAGATTGATTGAAGCAGTCACTTGAATGAGTCATTTGGTCTCATCAGTAACAATGAAAGAATGAATGAATGCCTCCTTGAGAAAAACCAAAGCCACCATCAGTGTAGTAGTAGTTACAGTTTCATATCAAGAAAAGAGCCTCATGCCCAGTCCTCGCAGAGCTGTGTTTAGGTGTCTGCATGTGGCCAATTCAATAAAAAAACTTATACTAGAGACTAAAAACGTGTCCCAGGATAAATCTTTCAACATGAGCCCATCTATGTGAATGCTAAGCGCCAAAGCTCATCGCCATCTGTTGGGGCTTAATTTTCATGACAGTATATGTATTCTTTGGTTTAGTTTTTGAATTGATGGGGGGGGGTGATGGCTTTGGAGGACTTTGTGGCCCTGAGTCGAGTTAGTCAGTTTTTTAGGGATTTTCCTTTTTTTGAAAGAAAGTAGTGAATACAGATGCATTAGATTGTTGCCTGTCTGACTGGATAAGTGACAGTAAACTATATCAATCAACACAGCCTCTTTCTTTTTGTGGTTGATCTGTGGTAGTTCTGTGATTTTTTTTGGTGAAGCTTGCTGACCTGTGTGCTGTCTGCTTTCTAGGGAGTCATCAAGAGGTTCGCCGAGAAGACGCACGAGCCCAGTTAATGAAGGAGGACCCTGAGCTGGCAAAGTGCTTTATCAAAACTCTGTTTGGGGTCTTGTATGAGGTGTACAGCTCATCGGCTGGCCCTGCTGTCAGACACAAGTGCCTTAGAGCCATCCTCAGGATCATCTACTTTGCTGATGCAGAGCTGCTGAAGGATGTGCTGAGGAACCATGCTGTGTCCAGGTGAGAGTCCCCTCCGTCCCTCAACTGTGAGGTTGCCTTAAAGAAAGCCTGCAGTCACTTGAAGAAACCAAACCAAAACAACATACTTTCGTCTGCATCCAAGTTCAACGTGGTTGTGTTTATTTCTTTTGCAGTCACATTGCCTCAATGCTGTCGAGCCAGGATCTGAAGATTGTAGTGGGTTCCCTGCAGATGGCCGAGATCCTCATGCAGAAGTTACCTGATGTCTTCAGTGTTTACTTCAGGAGAGAAGGTAGATCCGGTTGCATCTCGGACCCCTGGATCGACTTTATTGCCCACCAGGAAAATGACTTAGTTTTTCCCCACGAGAAATCTTGCTCATTTGAGTCCACCCTCAAATGTTAGAACAACACTTTCAGACGTGCAGTTCTGCTTTTGTGGAAATAACCCGGTTCTGTTGTTTGGTTTCCAGGTGTAATGCACCAGGTAAAGAACCTGGCCGAGTCTGAAAGCTTTCTAGTCACCAGCCCGCCGAAGGCTTGTCCGAGTGGTACTGCCAGTCTTTGCACTACCACCATCAGCACTGCATCCACCACCTCTGCAAACAATGCAACTCCTGACCTGGGCTCGCCCAGCTTCCAGCACAGCATGGATGACTCGCTGGACCTCAGCCCACAGGGGTAAGTCGCAGGCCTGTCTGTGGTTCGGTTTGCCTGTTTGCTCAGAAGCTGTGAAACGTGCTCTTCCTGCAAAGGCTCCTTTTCAAGGACTTTCTGCACACAATTCCCACCTTGTGTTCAGTACCTAAATGAGTCCCATAAAGTAAAATGTGAATCGAAGCGCTTTACCGTGTTATACGGTGCTGTATCAGTGTCTTGATTCAGGAATCAAATCATGGCTGGTTGGTTTAAATAAAAGAAGATGTTTTACCACTTCAAGTTAGTTTGAAAACACAAATGTTGTTGGGGTTTTTTTAGGCGGTTAAGTGATGTCTTGAAGAGGAAACGGCTTCCCAAACGAGGACCTAGAAGGCCCAAATACTCTCCACCAAGAGACGACGACAAAGTAGACAATCAGGGTGAGTCTTTCCATCGGTGCAGCAGTTTATTTGATTTTATGTATTCATATCAGAAAAACCATTGAGACAACTTCTAAAGCATTATTTGGCCTTTGCCCACCTATTCTCTATATTTTGTATTACCTTGTTGAGGTTGATCTCCTCATTGTATTAGTTCCCTGTGAGCTCTGAACTTGCTGCTCAGTGGGCAGATTGAAGTGTTGGTGGCTGATCATAAAGGGTGCTTGGTTAATTGTTTCATGCGTATGTATCGTCTTCTCTCCTGTGCAGCTAAGAGCCCTACCAGTACTCAGTCACCCAAATCATCCTTCTTGGCCAGTCTGAATCCCAAGACCTGGGGGAAGCTGGGTGCCCAGACCAATAATGCTAACTCAGAGCCCTCGCGTACAGCAGGAGTCAGCGGCCTGGCAAGGGCCCCTCCGAAGGATTCAATTTCAAATAACAGGTATGATATGATAAAGGGATGGGTTTTTTCTTCTTTTTCATGCATTGCTCCTGAAAGCTTTGTCTATAGATTTGAATCTAATCGGTACGATTACTTTTTTTAAAATTCAGAGACAAAATAAAGGCCTGGATCAAAGAGCAGGCGAGTAAGTTTGTGGAGCGCTACTTCAACTCTGAAAATGTGGATGGCAGCAACCCTGCACTGAATGTACTCCAGAGACTTTGCACAGCCACTGAGCAGCTCGCCCTGCAGGTAGGACATGAATCCTGTGGTAAAACACCCATCATGATATTATTGAACAGTTCACTTTTGTTAACCTTCACTCAAATCATCTATTTTAGCTGTTGCAGGGTCTCAAGAATGCAACCTGAACCAATGATCATAACACATGTGCTGACTTTGTAAAGAATGTGTCAAAACTCAAGGACTAAGACATTTATCTCATCATGTGTTTTGAAGGTGGATGGTGGTACAGAGTGCCTGGTGGAGATCTCCAGTATTGTATCAGAGTCTGACGTCTCGTCCTTTGAGATCCAACACAGTGGGCTGGTGAAGCAGCTGCTGGTCTATTTGACCTCCAGCACAGACAGAGACTTGCTGAGTCGAGATGTTCGGCTTAAGAGGTTCCTCCATGTGTTCGCTGGCTGTCCGGTGAGAGAAACTGATAAATCACCACCAAGTGTGTTTCACACTGCTAAAGTCTAGGAGTTGAGGCTCTTCGATACAATGACCTGTTTGTCTTTGCTCTGTCCTGTGTTTTATGTTTTATGGTGGGGGGTGGGGGGGTGTGGCTACTTATTTTAGGATTGCTGACCTGCTTTTCTGTTAATTTTATCTTTAACTGGGCGGTTTTTCAGGTTCCAGGAATGGAGCCTGTAGGTCGTCTGGACACGACCGAGAATGCGCCTTACCTGGCACTTGTGCACAAAATGAACAGCTGTCTGAGCCAAATGGAGCAGTTTCCTGTCAAAGTGCACGACTTCCCCAGTGGGAATGGCAATGGTAGCAGGTATGGAGTGTTATAGTCATGTCCTAATCCAGCCTCTTGGAATCACACTTTGAGTTGTACTTTTTTTTTTGTTTGTTTTTAACTGGATCATTTTCTGTGTCTTCAGGGGGTCCCAGGCACTGAAGTTCTTCAATACACATCAGCTGAAGTGTCAGCTTCAGAGACACCCGGATTGCACTAATGTTAAACAATGGAAAGGAGGCCCTGTGAAGATTGATCCCTTGGCTCTTGTGCAAGCCATTGAGAGATATCTTGTTGTCAGAGGTGAGGGAGTGGTATTGTTTTGTTCAGGTTTCTATCAATCAGAAATAGGTGAATGGTAAAGCAGAAGATTTTGGGTTGGGCTTTGTTCCATGTCCTGCTCAGCTCGACTGTTGTAATCTTGTCTGTACAGGATATGGCCGAATTAGGGAGGAGGACGAGGACAGTGACGATGATGGTTCCGATGACGAGATTGACGAATCATTGGTTTGTGACTCTACTGATACAGAATGGCACTCCTTCGTTCATTAGCAGATTTTCCTCTTTCCTCGTTATGCCCTGAACTCGATCTATTAATAACCTTGTGTATTTCTTTATCAATCAGGCGGCACAGTTCCTGAATTCTGGCAGCGTGCGTCACAGACTACAGTTCTACATTGGCGATCACCTGCTTCCCTACAACATGACGGTGTACCAGGCTGTGCGGCAGTACAGTCTGCAGGCAGAGGAAGAAAGGGAGTCGACAGACGACGAGGCCAACCCACTCGGCCGAGCTGGCATCTGGACCAAAACGCACACAATATGGTGACGAATGTTTGTTTTTCTGGAGTGGGATTTGATCAGGTTTTTCTCCCAGTGAAGCTCTCGTTTCCTGGAAATACTCAGGGCTACTCATGTGCTCCGGGTGGCAGCAGTGTATGGTTGCTCCACGGAGTTCAAACAGTGGGTAGTTTCCAACAAATCTCCCATTCACAACCTGAATCTGCAGCTTCTTCTGTCCTCAATAAGAGCGGTTGTGTGACCACCATCTTGTGGTTAAAGGTGGTATCACATAAATGGTGTGATTGGGAACATTGTTGCTGTAATCTGTAGATTCCTGTGCTTCCTCACGTCAGTATTTTTACCCTGTTTCCAAGTGAAATTATCGCATCAGAACCTTTCAATTCTGTGACTTCTTCACTGAGCGAGCAGTGTTGTGTCATGAGGCCATGTGCACATCCAAGTGTATTGAGACGAAATGTTTGGCTGAATCCCCTGGACAGGTATAAGCCTGTGAGAGAGGATGAAGACGGAAGCAAAGAAACTGTGGGTGGAAAAAGAGGCCGAGCCCAGACGGCCCCCACCAAGACCTCACCTCGCAACGCCAAGAAGCAAGATGAGCTGTGGCATGGTGAGAGGCTGCAGCATCTCTTAGGAGTCACATCCCCTGATTGCCAGTGTTCTTTGTGCTGACAAAACGAAGCGACCAAATTTGCCTTTATCCTGGCAGCAATAAGCAACATGCGCCATCAGCGTCTCCTTTGTGTCTTGCCAGTGTGGATGTGCGCGGTCGGTTTGATAAAGGCCTCTGCTGTCTTTCAGATGGTGTATGTCCCAGCGTCATCAATCCTTTAGAGACATACCTCACTTCGGAGCCACCAGAGACCATAACTTTTGATGACCCTTCTTTAGAGGTCAACCTGCTGCTGAGGGTCCTGCACTCCATCAGTAGATACTGGTTCTACTTGTATGATGTGAGTTAGTCTCAGTATTTGAGAGGATTTAACCAATCTCCTTGCGTTGTCTTTTTGCCATTTCTAACTAATGCATTTTTGGTCACCTTGCAGAATGCTGTATGTAAGGAAATTGTTCCTACAAGTGAGTTTATTAACAGTAAGCTGACCGCCAAAGCCAACCGTCAGCTACAGGACCCGCTGGTCATCATGACGGGAAACATCCCAACTTGGCTCATCGAGCTTGGAAAGACCTGGTAAGTGTTTCTTAGCTGCTGCACAAGGTGAAACTGAAAAATGAGTTTGGGTGCGAGTGTGTGTGTGGTTGGAATCTGTTTAACCCATCTGGTTTTCTCTCCGTCTCCACAGCCCCTTCTTCTTTCCATTTGACACCCGGCAGATGTTGTTCTATGTAACAGCCTTTGACCGCGACAGAGCCATGCAGCGCCTGTTGGACACAAATCCTGAGATCAACCAGTCCGACTCCCAGGACAGCAGGGTCGCACCGCGTCTCGACAGAAAAAAGGTGCGTTGGCTTCAGAGGAGTCCCAGCAACCTGCTGGTAGCATGTCACTGGTTTGGCAAGCAGTTAAGTAAACCCCTGCCTCCGCTGTTCACAGAGGACGATAAACCGCGATGAGCTCCTGAAACAGGCGGAGTCTGTGATGCAGGACCTCGGTAGCTCCAGGGCCATGCTGGAGATTCAGTACGAGAACGAGGTATCTTTGGAGTTTGCTTGTCTCAATGCTGAAACAATGCAACAGACTTTTACTTCTGTAGAGCTGAATCATGGGTTGCGTTTCTTCCCAGGTTGGCACCGGTCTTGGACCCACTCTGGAGTTCTACGCTCTGGTGTCTCAGGAGCTTCAGCGGGCTGATCTTGGCCTGTGGAGAGGTGAAGAGGTCACTTTGGCCAACCCTAAAGGTACAATACTGCTTCCACGCGTTATGTAGCTATGTCTTTCTGTGATTTCCTGTTTTTCTAACGCGACGCTGATCCCATTGCAATCAACAGGAAACCAGGAGGGGACTAAGTACATGTTCAGCTCCAGAGGACTGTTTGCTGTTCCCTTTGGCAGGACAACCAAACCAGCACATATAGCCAAAATCAAAATGAAGTTCCGCTTCTTAGGGAAGCTTATGGCCAAAGCCATCATGGACTTCAGACTGGTAAATACCATTTGTTTCATTTTTTTTGTTGAATAGAACTGTGACCCCTTTGAATTGATCGTGCAACGTTCAGTTAATATGTACATTTGCTGTAAACTTATTTCTGCTGAATCCCTCTCTTCCGCCTCGCTCACTCAGCTGGATCTGCCCCTGGGACTGCCGTTTTATAAGTGGATGCTTCGACATGAGATGTCCATAAGCTCCCACGACCTGGTGAACATTGATCCCAGTGTGGCCAAGTCAATCCAGCACCTGGAGGACATCATCCGCCAGAAGAAGAGGCTGGAACAGGACCGCTCTCAGGTAAATCACAGCACTCCGTGTTTTTTTTTTGCAATAGATTCCTACAACAGCCTCTTGGTGGTGAACCATATTCTTGCCCTGTGTTTTGAGGAGAACATCCAATGCTAAACCGCCAGTTTAGGAGCGTGAATCTTCCCCACCGCTGTTAACTTGAGCTTGTTTGTTGTGTCAGACGAGGGAGACTTTACAGCAGGCTCTGGAAAGCCTGAATATGAACGGCTGCTCAGTGGAGGACCTGGGGCTGGACTTCACTCTTCCAGGGTTCCCAAACATTGAGCTGAAAAAGGGGGGCAAAGACGTCCCAGTCACAATCTACAACCTGGAGGAGTACCTCAGGGTAAGTGATGCAGCTTTTCATGCTTCATTTGTTGCTCTTGTTCTTCTTTCTTTATCTCAATAACTTTGTCTTTCCATCTCGAACTCAGTTGGTGGTGTACTGGACCCTGAATGAAGGAGTGTCCAGACAATTTGACTCGTTTCGGGAAGGGTTTGAGTCGGTCTTCCCTTTGCATCACCTGCAGTATTTCTATCCAGAGGAGGTGAGATGTTTCATCCTTTGTTTTAACTTTCTCTCTATATATATATTTACATACCTCCAAATAGATGAGGCCTTCTCTGTTGTGAAGGTAGTTGCTTAGGTCAGCTATACAAGCTTCTGAAAGTAATTGTCTTCCAGTAATTTGAGTGCAAGTGTTGACACCCTGACATAGTAAAGAGAAGCAGTGTTTCCTCACACAGTCCTTTGCTCATTCTCGTCTCTGTTTCCCAGCTTGACCAGTTGCTGTGTGGCAGTAAATCAGAGACGTGGGACGTCAAGACGCTGATGGAGTGCTGTCGGCCGGACCACGGATACACACATGACAGGTGGGATTGGACGGTGACACACGTCAACTACTGTGAATGGGAAATGAGCTCATTACCCTAAGAACTTGTTTACTCTTCTCTCGTCCTCCCACGACAGTTCGTACCCGCCTCAGTCCATGAACACCCTGTCGTTTCACAATGATTAAGTGTTGTTGAATCATGCCCTCTAGTGGAGTCTGACGGTTACTTCTCTCTTTAGCCGTGCAGTCCGGTTCCTGTTTGAGGTGTTGAGCAGCTTCGATGCCGAGCAGCAGAGACTCTTCCTGCAGTTCGTCACAGGAAGCCCAAGACTGCCCGTTGGAGGTGAGTTCGCCTCGCTCGTCGTCGTCGTCTCAAAGAGCAGTGCGCGAACTGCAAGCCCGGCAGGCGGGAGAGGCTCGACGCCACCTGACGCGCCGCCCCCTTTCGCTTTTCTGCCCGCCAGGTTTCCGGAGCCTGAATCCGCCTCTAACGATCGTGAGGAAAACGTTCGAGTCGACGGAGAACCCGGACGACTTCCTCCCCTCAGTCATGACCTGCGTCAACTACCTGAAGCTGCCTGACTACTCCAGCATAGAGATCATGCGAGAGAAACTGTTGATTGCGGCTCGCGAGGGCCAGCAGTCCTTCCACCTTTCCTGATCTCGCCCCCATCTCACATTAAAATGCCTTCTACAGCGACTGATTAAATCATGACTTCCTTCTTAGTTTTTTTGTAATCACATACATCAAGGCTCCGTGTACAGCCTTCTTGTTAGAGAAAGCAGCTTGCAGAAAAATTAAGACTCTAAATATATATTTGCTGCCCCCCCGTCTCTCAAAAAAATGGACAAAAAAAACAATAAAAAATGGAAAGGCGCTCCATGACTCAGAAGTTAAAATATAAAAAAAGAGAGAGTAACACTTATATCAGTAGTTGAGTAATGTTAAAAAGATGAAAACATCTGGGTGACATTTTAAATTGCATTGCTATGTGATATTTAAAAAAAGAAAAAAAAAAGGGATGTCTCCTCTCCAGAGCGGTGGACAGCATCTCTGGGTGTTGGGGGAGGAAGGGAGGGGAGGGGTGGGGGTGGGGGGGGGTCCATTGAGCAAGCTAGGTTTACTTTAGCTCCAAAGATCATTTGTACAGACAAATTTGCAGACTTTGCTCATTCTACACATTTGATAGAATAGCTCTTTGTTTTCATGGGGGGGCGGGGGGGGCGGGGGGTGGGGGGTGGGGGGGGGGGGGGGGGGGGGGGGGGGGGGGGGGGGGGGGGGGGGGGGGGGGGGGGG
>JAUESF010000016.1:9615022-9625129 GCA_032274765.1 Malacoctenus tetranemus | reverse complement strand
TGGGATATTATGAACTGCTTAGAAGGGATTGATTCACACGGTCTGCAGGAGCCTGAGGCACATCAGCTGGTTGGTCATAAGAGAGCATCTAGTAAAGTGATGCAGAAATTGGCCGAAATAGATGAATGCTAGTAGCATGAAACTATCGCATTGCAAGTGGCATCCACAGTGCAGAGAGTTGCAACGGAGGGCTTTGTGAAGGGTGTGCGCACACAGGATCTGAATAAGCTTGATCGAAGTGATTCAGTGGTTGGGGGCGGGGGGTTGCACACAGCCCTGCTGCAAATGGAGAGGCCATTATGCTTGCAACAATTGCGTCTTTACCTGGAGAGTAGTGAGTACACAGATTGCCATGTGTGCTAAAATATGAGTGTGTGTGTTTGTGTGTGTGTGTTTATGTATGTGTGTTTATGTGTGTGTGTGTGTGTGTGTGTGTGTGAATTAAAGTTTATTTTATGTGAGTAAATTTTTTTGACAGGCTGTGTGCTTCACTGTGTTTCATATCGTCCCCCCCCTCCCCCCCCCCCCACACACACACCTTTTTTGGAAGAGGAACACTTTTGTAGTGTGCCTTGATTCCAAACAAAACAACACAGGGTGAGGCCCGACGAGTGGGACTGCGAGTTTGAACACTCAGCGAAGAAAATCTGCTTTCGTGGCAGAAGAGCGAAAACAAGTTGTCAAACTCCGGCTCCAGTGAAGGTCTGTCCCAGGTGAAGCCTCAAAGTAAGCACACGGGTTGCTAGGCAGATAAAATGTATCACCCACACACAGGTTTGAGTCCAAGGCACAAAGCTGGCGACACAAACAGCATCATCTTTCCAAAAGCAGAAGAGTCAATCACATGTCTGATGACAAACTAATCGTTCTGAGATCGAGAGATCAAGACGCAGACACACAATGAACGTAACTTGGTTTGAAGGGGTCTTTTCAGGGTGCATCAGCCGATTCAAGGCAAACAACCATTTACAACTTTGGAGCGTCTGTGATGCAGACGTAACCTTGCATGTCTTCCGCTCTGGTCCTTCATCCCTGTTGTGTCATCGTTGCACTTTGGTGGAGAACAGCTTGTCCCCTGCCTGACAGAGAGCGCTGGGACGTGACCCAGAGTGACTCAGGTCACGATCTGGAGCTTGAATGCTTCCACTGACCCGGTGCTGCTGGTGCTGCTGGTGCTGCCGGTGCTGCTGCCTCTGCTCTCTGAGGCGACTCCGTCCCAAGTGCCGCTTCGGTGGAGATGAGAGCCATGGACTGTGTGAGGGCCCCGGAGAGGCCCCGTGGGACTGAGTCGAGTATAAAATGGCATAAAATAGAAACCAGATTCGCGTTAATGAGCCGTGGCTCTGTTGTGGTGGGAGCTGTGCGCTAACGACACTTTGTTGTTCCGGTTTTTGCCGCGTCTTTCACATACGTACAGTCACAGGCACACACGTCTGTATGCACCAGGGATTGAGCGCAAGCATCATTACCGAGTGTCTGCTCTCTGTCTCTCTGCAGCCTCCGTTTTGTTGTTTTTTCTCCCCCTCATTGCCCCCCCCCCCGCCCCCTTTTTGCTTTATGTGTTGTTTCTGAGCGCATTCAAATCAGACAGCTGGTCCCACAGATACCTCAGGCTGTTTTGGTGAATTTTGGTGAAAGAAATAGGAGGGAGTGGGATTAAAGATGTTCCCTAAGCCTGAGACGGCTCCGAAGGCTCGCAAACGGGGGAAACACCGGGTCCCGCGGCGAGCCGTGCGAGCTCGGCTTCGTCCTCTTTCACCTTCAAAATTCACTCCGGAAAGCGTTCTCCAAACACGCTCCATTATTGATGAGGGAAGCCAGCTTGAAGACGGCTGTCAGGGTGCGTTTTTCTCAACACCGCACGACGGAGGGGAACTTTATTTGGGCCCAGGATCTGATCGTGTGTATGCGTGTGTGTGTTCTAGAAGCAGCATGGAATACAACCGCGCTGCAATTCAATAGAAAGACAATAGAGGCACAATGTAATAATACAGGGGGTTGGAACTGAGGAAGCTGAGTCAGGGAGGACAAAAAGAAGGAGTCTGAGAGAGGAGAATGATCACTGACTTTGAAGCACTCGTACGCTTCCTTGTTCTCCTCAGCGATTGGAGGAACCACGCTGTCTCAGGTCGTTCAAACTCAAGGCAACTCCTCTGACGCTCGGCGCAAACTGACGGCTGATTAAAAAGGGAAGCGCAGGCACACAGAGGACGAGTAGCGCTGCTCCGTATCGCTTTCGTTGCTTTTCCCTTTTATTCGCTCTCATTTGTTTATTCTCTCCATTATCTCAGTTTTTCACAGACCCCTGTGCCAGCAGCCCCTGTCTCCATGGAAACTGCAGCCGGAACGACGGCGGGGAAGAGGGGGAGCCGGCCTACACCTGCGAGTGCACCGACGGCTACGAGGGCGAGCGGTGCGATCAGATCCTGCTGGACCTCCCGGCCGCCGAGTGGGACCCCTCCACCCCCTCCGCTCCCGAGCCAGCCACCCCCGTCGCCTCCACCACCACCGTCGCCGTCCAGCCGCCCCAACCGACCACCGTGCCCTCAACCACCTCGCCGGCGCCTCCCACCCTGCCGCCATGGCAACCCAAAGCCGGGCAGAGACTGCTGGTGGTGCCGTGGGAGGCCGACAGGGTGCGATGGCTTCTTGAGTGCTGAACTTAATCTCCTTAAGGTTCACCTTTAAAGTGTTTGAAGAAAACACATCTCTCTCTCTCTCTCTCTCTTTCTCCCGTTGTTGTGTGTGTCCAGGTGACTGAGGGTCTGCACTGTGTGAGTCCTGAGCTTTGCGAGCTGACGTCAGGAACTCTCACGATGTCCCTGGAGGTGCCTGAAGAGACGGCTGTAAAGTAAGAGCACCGTCAAGTCCTTTCTTTTTTTTGACTGACTCTTATCCCCTTCAAGCAGGACCAGATTACCCAGGAAGATGGCCTCAGGACACGGCCGAGGCTCCTTATTTATGCCTGGCTAATCTCTCTTCGATTGCGCTGTATCTGTCCCTGTGATTTTACAGAGGGATTCACAGGCCTCCCCTCTGGTACTGTATTTACGGGAACTTGAGCAAACTTGTATGCCTTGTTCCTCCTCTTGTAACCCCCCACCCCCCCCCCCCACAAAGTGTTGACTTGATGACCAGTATTCACAGGTCACAGAAAAGCGCTTTGAAATGAGGGGTCTGGACCCTTCAAACCTTGAACGGAGGCAGCAGAACTCTTCTAAGCACGTGGAAAGCAAAAGGGTCCTGCTGGATTTTGAAACTGGACAATTTGAACTGGTTTTTCTTGGACAGAAAAAAAAAATGACTGGGACCACCAACATCCTCTAAGACCTGTCAATCCCCCTGGGAGGCGGGTGCTTACGATGAGAGCAGGAACAAACAGAACAACGTTACGATGTCAAAACAAAACAGTTTGTTTTTGTTTGTTTTTCAACCAGTTTGTCATTTGCATCATTATCATTTAGACAAGAAATGTTCCATATATGCTTCTCACTGTGCAGCCACTTCACAGCAGAACTTTCGTGGCCAATACTCTATAATTTAACCTCTGCCACCAAAGCTGCTGTAATACACAAGTGCAAGCTTATTCCACCTTTTCGGAGCCTGTTTGCCCATAAACAGTATTACAATTGCTCAGCAAATAAGGGTCGATGAATTATGCAGAAGAAGTGGTCAAGGTGGAGGTGGGCCGCCCTTGACGCAGCTCCTCATTGTGGATGGCAGACACGACTCGGGGGGGGGGGATCACGATGGCAGCCTGGGAGCTGCGAGTTAATCAGCTGCTGCTGCTTTGTTTTTCCTTTTGTATAATTACACACGACACCTGAACGCACAGCCAGACCCAGGCAGCGAAGGACACTCCAACGTGAAGCAGGGATCCAGACGTGACACCCAGAAGTGACACCCATTTAGAGATGCTGATGGTAACGTAATGAGGCTTTGTGTCCCACAGAGGCTGCAGAGAGGAACCACGGTCCCTCTGCTGCTGCTGGCGTGCGTGCGTGCGTGCGTGCGTGCGTGCGTGCGTGCGTGCGTGCATGTGTGTGTGTAGAGTGTCCAGGAATACTATGGATACACGGGAATATTGTGTCCACACCCAGAGAGATTTTCCAGAGAATGCTGTGCAAACTGCACGTTTCTTGACTGATCCTGATGATATTCGTCCTGCACCTGGTCCTGGTCAGAGGGAGAAGCTCACTGAGTTATGGTCAAGTCATGGTCGAGTCGGCTTGATTCAACGTCTCAGGAACGATGCAGAAAGAAACGCAACAAGCGTCACAAGTCTTTAAAACGAGATCACAGTGCAGAGCATCATGGGATTGATCATCAGGATGAAAGTGGATCTGCAGAGTGACGTTCAAGCCTTTTTCCCTTTCTAACACATGTTAAACACGAGTCATTTTGCTCGGATGTCGCCTGGCTCATTAGAACTTTGAGCAGAGCTTCTCTGGCGCCTGAGCTCCCCGTGCCCCCCCCCCTCCACACACACACACACACACACCTTTCCAGCAGCAGCAAAGCAAAAAATTCAATGTTAGCTGCGAGTCATCCGTCCAACCTCTCATTATTTCGGTCACTGCTCACAGCTTCACCTTCGGGCTCAGCTCCCTTTTTCCACCGCTGCACTGTGGCACAGCCGTCGCCTTGATCCACCTGCAACACAGCGTTAGCTTTGAAAACACCCTGAACTTTTGCCTTGCAGGCTTCTTCTTTTTTGGCTCGTGTGGACAAAACGGCCAACAGTGAATCCATCATATTGAGAGCCTATTCTTAACAGAGACAGCGCTCACACATTTCATCCCTCAAACATAAACACAGGTAAAGCTGTTGTCTGTAATCCGTTGACAGAGCTGAGCAGTTTGTGGCTGCCTGATAAACGGCAATCTGATTATTTCTGAGCGTAATAAACACATTTGCACTCATCCACAACACAACGTCTATTTTTAATCTAATCTGCGGAGCCCTCTGAAGTGCTCTGGAAGGTAATGACGATCATCATCGCTCTCGTGAGCTGCAGCGACTCATTAAAAGCGGATGCGGCGCGGGGCTGGGAGGATAATTACAGATCGTTTGATTTGTTTTTGGTTACTGCGGAAACGACGTGTCAGGTGCGGGAGCGAGGCGGGTCGGAGCGGCGCTCGCGAGCGTTCAGCCCACGAGGAGTCTCGTCGCGACGGCGCCGACCTGCCGGTGGCTCGCGTGCGCCTGAGTTTTCTCTCCTGGAAGCTGATCTAAATGCGGAGCGTGGGAAGGCTTCACCTGACAGAAGCAAGGGACAACACGCGCGATTTCCCTTTAGCGCATTTGACAGAACGCGCAAAATTATAAGAGTGCGTGCTGATGAGTCATTTACCTCGTGCAACCCGTCTGTCGTTTCCTCATTTAAATGTTCCCGACAATTTTGTGTGTGGTCTCAAATCGACACGTGAAAACCCCTAAAATACCTCGATGGCGTTCTCTCTGTGTTAAGACGCAGGGTCACGCTAACTCCACACAAACCAACAACAGCTAAGCTGCTTTCCTGTTGCAGCTCATGCCGTCAGGCAGGGCTTTTTGTTTTTTGGTCTCAGTCGCAGATGTCCACCTGCCCCTCGGTTCTCCGCGAGGAACCCCTCCCGCAGGGACGGAGTCCGGCTCGGCTCGGCTCGGCTCGTCTGCAGCGGGGTGTCCGGTGGAGTTCGGCCTCCCCCCGGCAGCGGGACGCGTCCTTCTTTGTTCCAATGTCCGACGAGAGACCGAGGAACGAAATATGTTCAAAAACGAGGAGCGGCATCAGGAGGCTTTTGGCAGCGACTCCTCGACCGCAGCAGAGCTCCAGAGAGAGGGATTTGTCCGCGTGGTCCCTGTTGCCCATGGCTTAGCCCAGAGTAAAATATTAGAGGGAGCAACGAAATGCCGCACACTTGGCAAATATTATCTGGCGAGTGGGGAAATGTTGATTGTTTGGGATTGGGAACAATGGTATCTGTCCTTGGCCATGGGCAGAGGCAAGATCAGCAGTTTGTGTGCTCAGTCGTACTCCACAAAAGGCCCCGGGAACAGGCCACTGCAGTAAAAAGCTGGATGGAAATATCTTTTCCCCGCAGATAATCAAGCTGCCCGCCCTCGTCCAGTCTGCAGCACGCGGATCAGCTTGGTGTCGGACGTGAAACGTTGTTGCTTCCTTCTGTCTGAGTTGGATCCTTTTTGTTTCTCTCCTTCCATCCAACAACCCCCAAACAGAGAAAGGCAGAATCCCAACAGCTCTGGTTCGGCTCCTGCTGAACTGAAGCAAACAGTCTACGATCAGGACCACAGCTCGCATGGACCGACAGGTCAACTGAAGACACCCTGAGAGTGCTGGTCTTCACTAAGACAGTGCATAGAACTATTGCACTCTCCAGTTTGGGTCAACTTCCAAAGGCTCTGCAGTGTTTACCAACTCCACTGCAGTGAAATGTTTATGACTAATTATATTTCTCCTTGTTAAATTTGCTTTATTCGAGCTACAGCTGCTCTCTCAGTAAACAACAATGATTGCTTCTCCTCAGCTTATTTGCTCTAATGAGTATCAGCAGACTCTTTTTTTGATACGTCTGCATTAATTAATTTAATTTAGTAATGCTAGAGTTGTAGTTTAATATCAGCCTTTTCTGTGACTCCTTTGGGATATCGATCATTAGCTTCATTTGTTTTTTTCCAAAGTAAACACCCCCCCAACCACACTTGTGCTTTGGAAACATGGATGTTCTCATTTCTTTTGCAGTGCAGTGCAGGGAGAGAGAGAGAGAGAGAGAGAGAGAGAGAGAGAGAGAGAGAGAGAGCGAGAGGACAGGCTGTACCACTGTGGTCTCATGAGTGGCGCAACATAAACAATGGAGCCCAAACACACTATTTCACAACCGTGTTCACAGGGAGGCATGACGAAGCTCACTGGCAGCCATTGATCGTCCCATCTGACGATGACGCAAGGCTGGCGTAACAGGCAGGGAAACGTGTCCTTTAATCATCACAAACGCAGAGTCCTTCAGTAGAAAACTGCCCACTGAGCTGCTACTGCTGGCAATAATGTGTGGAGGAGGCAGAGCGCAGTGTCATCTGGCTTCTCAGTTCGTTTCATCTGGACGTCCGGCTGGTCGTATTTCTCAACGTTTTGTGGCGCAGTCACCCGAGAGCTGCTTGGTCTGCTTTAATGGACATGAAGTAGTTTCCACTGGACAGTACTTTGTGTGAGTGTAAAAGCACATTTATTACATGATCAGATTTGAACGTGGGGCGCATGTCAATCACTCCTGTGTCACAACACATTGGAGTCTTCCTCGTACTTCTTGTCAGCTAGACGGTGCGACATTACTCTAATCAAACAGCTGTGGTAACTGTGACGTTGTGGTGACGGATGGTTCGGTCCACTTTGAAGGGCAATGTGTTCGAAGGAACCAAACTCTTCTGGTGTGAAAGCTGCCTATTTAGTTTGGTCAGGCCACCACTGGTTTGACCAAACAGTGCTGAGTGCGGTGGGATTATTCGGTTTCATTATTGTATTTGCCGATTTCCTTTTCTTGTGTGTTTTTTCTCACCCCGCTCACGTCCTCTGTCCGTCCATGCAGAGTTGTGGTGAACGCCAGTGGAGCCCCGGCGCTTTGGCGAGTGAATGAAGAGGGCTTCCTGCGCTCCTCCGTTCTGAACGGCACCACCGTGTGGTTCCTGCAGGCCGCTGACGGGCTGGTGGTGCCGGACCACTCGCTGCCCCTGGGACAGAACTACTTCCTCAGTAAGTCTCGAATCCCCCTAGACGACCAATGCTGCGCGTCGATGCTTCCTCTGCAGGCGTCAAAACTGTACGCTGAAGGTGGGCACTCCTGGTCCCGGGGGGGCCGCATTGCTGCGCGCTTCCATAACTGAGTCTAATCAGTGCAGCTCAGCTGGAAACCTGCTAACAAGCCTCAGGTATGTTGAAGCTGGGATGCACTGAAACCATGCAGGACTACAGCCCTCCAGGACCAGGAGTGCCCACAGCACTCTGAAGTTAGCATCTATGCTGCTGTGCTTCAGTGTTTCCAAGCCTTGCTAATTTTTACAAGTACAATATACACACACACGAAACCACGACCCCCCAAAACGACCACGGCTACAACTATGAATAATCATGATCATGGTGAAGATGACTGCTGATGCCTCCGCTATCTTTTGTTACTGTCCTATTCAGCGCTTGTGACAGTTGATGCAGCCGCCACAGAGAAGCACCGTGGGTGAATAGGAAGCAGTTTGAAATACCTCCAAGTAGCTCATTTACAGCGGAGCCAAAAAAAAACATCAGAGAATTAATGAATTGAAATAAGTTGTAATTACTGCATTTATTCTCGACATGTCGCAGGGGATAATATAACATTTTGCAAATATGAGTCGGAATCGTTGCATTTGCATATCGACGAGACACAGTTATGCTGATATTCTGACAAGTGTTTCAATGCCAAGTTGCTCACAAAAGACAGTTTGTGAGCTCTGATTGAACTAAGAGAATTGGGGAGCAATTGAAATCCCTGTCGATGACTGAAGGGTTGGCAGACTCCTTTGTGTGTGTTTGTGTGTGTATGTGCGCGTGTGCGTGTGCGCGCGCGTGTGCATGTGTGTTACAAACCCGACGCTGTTGCACCACACTTCCTGTCTTCTGACCTTGACTTGTCTGCTAACTGTGTGTAAGGAACAGCTCCTGCTTACCAGGAAGAGAGAGAGAGGGATGTAGGGATGGAGGGATGGAGGGATGGAGGAAGGGGGGGGTGACATTGGGGAGTTAAATCAGAGGGGGATGGAGGATAATGGAGGGCCGGAGAGAGGGAAAGCAAGATAAGGAGGGAGGGATACAGGAGAGGGGGAAAAGATGGAAAGACATGGAGGGATTAGAGAGCAGGACAGAGAGGAGAGAGGATGCAGCAGGAGGAAGAACGAAGGTCAAACTGCAAGAGGATGACGACAGAACAAGTCGCTTCTTTTGCTCTCTCTGCTGCGAGAAGCGAGACGGCAGAACACCGAAGTTTGTGACGTGACCACTGAAAAGTGTGTCAAATGTTGTAATGTGTTGGAGTTTGTCCTTTGTGCGTCTGACAGTGCGTGACCTTGTGTGCAGGTGCGGGATGAATGACAATGACTTGACAGGAACGCTGTGGTGTTTCTGGATTTTGTACATTATCAGTCTGACCGAGTCATGACTGTGCAGGTCTGCTGTTTGATGTCATCACGCTGACGACCAATTGGTCCGGCCTCACAAGAAGAGCATGCGCTGTGCGCCGCGCTTCGATTGGCCGAGAGCGCTGACGTCCCCGCGCTCGTCACTGGTGGACTTACAGTTTGTTGGCTCGGATCAGGCTCTTTAAAAAGTAGCAGTTGATGTGCACCGCGCAGCTATTTTTAACTGAGTGCCCCTGGAGCTGTCAGCTGTGATTGAACGGACGAGAGGAGATGGTCTCGATTTATGGATCCAGAGAGGGACGGGCAGCTGCGCTCTGCTCCGCTCACTCGACATTAAACGGCCCTTATCAATGTTTTTGTTGACACTTGGATTCCATACTTCTTTACTCCTTACTCTGATTTTTCAAGCGCCACATACACATACACCTGGGAGGACAGACAGGGCCACACTTGCTCACCTGGGGAGGTGAGCACTCCGGGTCATCACCCCCTGCCTGTTGTGACCATTTTAATGCGTCACATGACACATACACTCACACTTAGCCACAGTGCAGGAAGAAGGTCTCTAAGTCTGGGAATTTAGGAACCTAGCCGGGGGGGTTGTGCGTGCTTGGGGTGGCCGTGGTGGTAGGGAACAAGGGGGCGAGAGTGGTGTGGGTGGGGGTCCGGTGGGGGGCCCCACGTGTTGGGTATCTCCTTGGCTATGCTCCTTGGGTCCTTGGTGGCTTCCTCCTGCAGTTCGGGGTCAGAGTTGCGTCTGGTAGATGGATGACCGTTTGGGGGAGGTCCCGTGGGCTGCACCTCTCTGGTTTTGTGGTTAGCTGGTTGACCTGTCACCAGTGGTTTGGGTCCGGCCCTGGGCTGTGCTTCCTACGGTTGTCCCCCCACTGCATGAACACTCACCATTCCACATACGTCAGGTACTGTCACTTGGTAATGGCA
>JAUESF010000016.1:9574562-9596260 GCA_032274765.1 Malacoctenus tetranemus | reverse complement strand
CCCCCCCCCCCCCCCCCCCCCCCCCCCACGAAACCAGGAGCTGGTGGCTGTTTTCTCTCCGTTTTCCGTGGCATGAGACACAGATATCGATCAACTTGGCTCCTGCTGCTGGCTCCGTCGCATTATCTCCAGCTGTTTTCTTGCACCACTGCCACGGTCATATCCCCATAACCCTCGACTTTGTGTGTCCGGGTGGGAGTGGCTGAGTGCTTGCTTTCACCCTCGTCAGGCAGTACCTTACCAGGAGATTGACCTGAGAGCCTCTCTTCTGTAAGAACTCTCCCGCAGGGGGCCGCGAGTTTAACTTACCATCTGTGACCTGTTAAGCTCATCACTGCAGGATCCAGACTCTCCGCGAGGCCGCGGTATCTCGTACTTGTCGCCATTTGAGATCTCCGGCGTTTTCACCTTTTTTTAAAGTTCATTCCTGGGAGCATTTCGAAGCCCAGCGTGTACAGCTTGTCTCTGACACGTTTGATTTAAGGCAGTAGATCAGTGGTTTACGTGAAGAGGAGCAGCTCAGAATGAGGTCCAGATTTGACCTTGGTCATCCAGCACATTATTTAGTGGTCGTACTTTTCAAAAGTTGGCCTTCGGATGTCGTGGCATGAAATTTTTGAACTCAGTGGTTTTTATGTAAACGCACATTTTATGAGCCCCAAGAGGCATGAAATGATGAATGAATTGTTTCACTATCAAGCTTTTTTGGCAGTAGCAACATGGTTTCATTGTGAATCTTCTGCCCCATAAACACCCATGAAACACATGAGCACAGGCAGGAGTGAGTCGGAGTGGATGCTTTTTTTCATTGCAGTCCAACTGAAAAATATGTACAACTTTGCCGTATTGAAATCAATATGTCATAACTTGCTGACACAGACAAAATGGTTCAATAGGAATAAACGAACGTCCTTTAGGGGACCTTAGAACATACAGATGCAAAAAATGTGGGGAAACTTACTGAAATATGTCACAAGCACCGAAACTTATCACGGTTTATTGATGCAAACACCAGAGTGAACTTTCTTTTGTGAATTTCTGCCAGTAAAAGTGAACATTTGAACATTGTAGCAGGTTGTAGCAGCATAGTTGGTATGTATTCACCGAGCGACCAAATGTATTGGAGTATAATAGCTGGCTCAGTATCCAGCATGTGGAGGTTTTCCCTGAAATCAAACATTTACATAGTACGCAAGGAGGTCTGGCACCGGAGGGATTGCTCGAGTATCAACCAGTTGGTTTTCACAGTTCTCAAAGAGGACCATTGTTTGGGGATTCGGTGTGTGTTTTTGTGACGGTGCAGACAGGATCCTTGCGCGGTACGAGCCCCTAACTAACCGAGCCTCCTCTGGTTCCATGGCGGAGACCGAAAACCTTCCTGCGCCAAGTTAGAGCCAGAAATAGAATCAATAACAGCAGTAACTTGATGAGGAGACTGTTGGGACTCGGGGAAATTAAAGAAAAAAAAAAGAGGAAAAAAAAAAGAAAGAAAGAAAGAAAGAAAACATTGAATCGCAGTGAAAATATTGTGAATAGGAATTCCAGCATTACTCCGCGAGCGGCCCTCCGCTCAGGCCTTTTGCTCCTGGTGGGGGAGCGGAGGAGTCGGCGAGCCCACCGACTCCTCTCCGCCCCTCCCCTCTCTCGCTCGGTACCGGGGCCAACCGCAGGAATGCGAGCCGCTGTCAGGAAGCTGTAAAGTGCTGATGCGGAGGTCAGCGAGCGTTTACACACATGTGGCTTTGCTTTCACAACTCCATCTTGCTCTTTCTCCTTTTCCCCTTCATCTGGGCCTTGTTTTTTTTCTTCCCCTTCTTATCTTCCTCCTGACAGTGCACCCTCCCTCTTCTCACTCCCTCCCTCCTTTCCTTCTCCTTTTGCCTGTCCACTATGGAGTGTGCAGGTTGTGTGCTTAGGGGCGTCATCACAGGATTAGGCCAAATTAGCTTGACATGTGAACAAATATGCCACAGGCTAAAACCATAAATGACTAAAGCTCATCCATTGACCTTTAGCATAACACAGTCTACATGCTGTGTTTTCGCCGGCTAATGACTGTTTTTCGTTGTCACGTGATGCGGCGGTCCTTCGGCACACGAGTTGTTCCTTGAACTTGATTGAGGATGTTCTACTTGGCTTGAGCAGAGCGGAGACAGAGACTGAAGGATGGCTCCTACTGGCAGGACTGTCTGTTTTCATCGGCTGAAAATGTTGACCATCTGTTGCCTTGAAAGAAAAGAAAAAAAAAAGAAAACTTTGTGTGCAGTCCAAGGTGGAAAACAGCTTTGAAGTCTGAAAGAGTTCAGGAGGATAAAAAAAAAAGCGAGTGAGACCATTTGTGAAAGTGATCTGTGCTTAAAGAGACCCCCCCTCTTCTTAATACTCATAATCACTTTCATTTGCCAACAGAGGTGATTGTTCCAGCAGAGTGGATTATTAAAGAGGTCCGTTCAACTCTTTGTTGTGTCTCCTCTGAGTTGAGAGGTCAGTCAAAAGCACATTGCTGTGGCCTCTAAGCATGAGCTCTGTGGATCTGTTTCACTGTTACACTGACATTCATGGCGCTCCTCTGATGAAGCTCATTAGTTTGCTGGGACTGCCAGCGCCGCAGTGGTGCACAGCTGTCGAATCGATGGCCTGCCCTGATTAGCCCCTTAACCACCGGTTGCCATCTCTGATTGCTATTTCGCAACCCCAGCATGCTAACATGCTAAACTAACGTGACCGACATGGCACGACTATTAATCACCTCGACATGATGAGCACTCTTCATGTCAACCTTGGACTCGAAAGCCCGGTTCCAGAATGACTGTGCAGGCACTTAACTCCGTTTGAGGAATCTGTCGCTGCAAACCCGCAGGAGGGGAATAAAAGGAAACACGTACGATGACCTTGGAAGAGGCTGATCCTTTTTACGTGGCGACTCCTCCTTGAGGCAAGCTTGGCCAGTTAAATTCAATCCATGTGCTTTTGTATAAAACCTGTGTGAGTATTTTGGCAAATCGCTACTGTCCATCAAGAGAAGCTACGAGTACACTGTTGGCACGGGCAACACTGGACACACAGAGACCAAAGGGCGCCTCAGATGTTGGTGGGGAGTTTCTTTTTGGGATTGCCAGAGCTGTGTGAAGTGAACTCCGTGAGGATAGGCTGCAGCCACCTCGCCCAGCATATGTGCAATAGGCCCGGATGTTCCTGTTCTGCTTTGCTTATGAAAGCCCTGATTTCATTAGCCGCTCAGTTGTGTCTCGACTGTTTCGAGGAAGCCCAGAAATTCCAGAGGGTGCAATGCACAGAGCCAGATCCACCATGTGGTTCTGCTCGGCTTCAGGAAACACTGGCTGAGGGCCGCCGTGTGTGTGTGCGTGTGTGTGTGTGTGTGAGAGAGCAGGCGGCCTCTCGTGTTTTGATGGAGATGGAGGAGGTGGAGCTCCATCCACTGACTCCTCACAGCTCCTCAGGAGCTTCATAGACCTGAGACACCCTCACTATCAGCACCTGGAGTTGTGTTTCCTCCGCACCTGTATGAGGACTGTCACCGTGGGGTCCCACGACATGATCGATAAAAATGAACTGTCGATGTTACGATGTCAGCTTTCAATATTATGCAGTTAAATAACATTCCTGTGTGTTTTTGACTGAAATGTTGGTTTTTTTGCTGTTCTTTAAACCAGATCCAATCAAGGTGAAAGTTTGGATTATGAGATGTGTGATCAACACCTGGGACATCAAAGTATTGCCTATCACTGAGCAAGCTGTTTTTTATCACTGTTCTTTGAGGAGTTTTTTTTTTTTTTTCTTTTAGAACAATATCGATTAAAACAAACTTCCAGGAACTTGTGGAAAAGCACAAATATAAACCAATAATCCCAAATCATTTTTGTAAAATAGAAAAAAAGAAAAAATAGAAAAAAATAGGCCAAGAAAAAAGAAAAAAGACATCAAATAAAAAAAACAAATTCACAGCCCCCCCAAAATCTAGCATTTTAGGATGCAGCATTTTTCATGTGAAAATGTTTGAGGCCTTTGGGATCTTCTGGAGTTTATTCAAGCAACATTGACGGCCTGAAGAAAATAATGTTTTCAGATGGGGTTTTTTTTTAGTCATATGAGTGTTGTACATTTGTGGACTTGAAGCTGATGATGTCATTCTGCAGTGGGTCACGTGTTTTTGGCTGAGAAAAGCTGGCAATGTCTGTGGCTGCTTCACTTTTTTTTGGCACCCACAGACTTGTTGTTGAGGAACCTCCAAACAATAAGCCGCGCAGCCATATTTAGCTTCCAGCTGCTTTGCACAGTTTATACTTTTGCCTGAAGCAGCCTGTGTGTTTCTGTGTGCGTTTGTCGTTCTCAGCACTTTCAGACCATGCTGAAGACCAAGCTAAATGTGCTGACGCTGAGGAAGGAGCCGTTGCCCACGGTGATCTTCCACGAGCCAGAGGCCATCGAGCTGTGCTCCACCACGCCGCTCGCAAAAAACAGGACCCATGCTGGATACAAGGTAGGATCACATGAACGTAATAATCCCCGATCCAGACTTCGATCCTTCGCACTAAACCTGTAATAGCACGAGAACAGCTTTAATCCAAATGTTTTCCCTTTTCCGCTGTGGTCACACGAGAGTCATTTATTTCCATTGCAGATTTCTTAACACATAAGGAGTTAGTGAAGTTTCTGGGGTCTGAATCACAGCCGTGAATGTGTTTGTGTGTGTTTTTCTGGCAGTGGCTCTGAACGTCGGATGTAAAGTTTGATCACATGAGCTCTTTAACTGGCAGTCTGTTCTCATTCCTCTTTCCTCAAAACAGAAAACAAACAGGACTTCAGATTAAAATAGCAACACCACTCTGGTGTTGCACACAACGCTCCAAATGAGCGTGCCTTTGTCTACTCGTCCGAGTTTCGCCACAGCACTGCAGGAATTAACTGAGATGGCTGTGGGCACTTGGAAGTCAAGCTGAAGAGGGGTGTTTTTTTGGGTAGAAGCACATTGTTTTGTGTGTTACATGTTGTTTTTGGTCACTTTGCAAATGAAATTCACACTGGTACAAATAAGACAAGTTGGCTGTTTTTTCCTTCAGAATCGGGGAGCTGGTCACAGGCAAACCTCCTCACGTCTTCTGTTGTCCCACACTGTTAATCTCAGGGGACAAACAGACAATAAACCCCGAATGTGTGACCCCGGATACAAGGGCGCTCTTCAAAGCTGTTTTCAATGATGACTTTTGTTTGTGACGGGATGTTTCTGTGCTGACAGGATAACTACCTCTGCAGCCTTGAGAGTGTCACTGAGTGAAAATAGCATGGTCTGATATACACTGTGTTCCAAATTATTATGCTAATTGTATTTAAGTGTCATCAAGATAAATCTTTTTGTTGTTTTTCAATGAAACTCTTGGATGATATTGTGTCTCAGGGCTCTTTGGATCACTGACATCAATTGCAGACTTCTGTGGTTAATAGTTTGCCAGGTGAGCCCAATTAAAGGAACAACTACAAAAAGAAGGGAGTTCCACATTAGACCAACATTTTCAAGCCATATGGGAAAGAAAAAAGATCTCTTTGCTGCAGAAAAGCGTGAAATCGTTGAATATCTTGGAGAAGATATGAAAACTTTAGATATTTCACCAAAACTCAAGCGTGATCATCGAACAATTAGGAGATTTATTGCTGATTCAGAACACACACGGGTTTGTGCAGATAAAGGCACAATGAGAAAGCTTGCTGCCAAACAAATACATCGGATTAAGAGAGTAACTGCCAAAATGCCGCTGCAAAGCAGCAAAAAGATATGTTTTGGGCTGGAATCATGGGGAGAGAGCTGGTCGGTCCCTTTAGGGTCTCTTAAAGGAGTGAAAAAGACTTCTGGAAAGTATGTGGAGTTCCTGACTGACCACTTTCTCCCATGGTGTAAAAAGAAGCACCGTGCTTTCCGGAGTAAAATCATTTTCATGTATGACAGTGCACCATCTCATGCTGCAAGAAATACTTTTGCATCATTGGCTGCTATGGGCATAAAAGGAGAGAAATTCATGAACCTTTGGAGCATCCTCAAGCGAAACATCTATGAGGGTGGGAGGCAGTTCACCTCCAAACAACAGCTCTGGGAGGCAACTCTGGCATCCAGCAAAACATTTTAAAGCCAAACTCTCCAAAAACTCACAAATTCAATGGATCCAAGAGTTGTGGAGCTGCTATCCAATAAGGGGTCTTATGTCAAAATGTCACTTGACCTGTTAAGAAGTTTTTCATTGAAATAGCTTTTGATTTCATTAAATACGATGTCCTAAGTCTGTAGAACCAACAATGACCATTTTCAGTTCTTTATGATCTATTAAATGTTTGAAACTCTGCTGTGCATAATAATTTGGAACACAGTGTAGACTTCTCAGGCCACCTTGGAATCCACAAGCATTATTGGGGGCGTCTGTGAATTACCTGACATCCCCTCCTTCAAACAAGCAGTTTTTCTTTAAGGGGTGTGTTCACATTCGAACCAGGTGTTCTCCTAAATGGGAACTTGTCGGTGTCTCATCTCTTTTTTCCAACTCTTGAATGTTGCGCATGTTGACAGTGTGAAGTCCCCGCTGGCACCGTCCATCGGGCTCTCGCCTAGGTGCACGCTGCACCCAGCTTTACTCGCCGTCTCTCTCCGTCTCGTGTGAATCCCGGCATGCACTTGCCGCCCGCTCCTGCTTCTGTACTTGCTGAACCATGTTGCCGTGGATACCACTACATCTTTTCAGCCAAAAAAAAAACAACAGCCACACACACACACAGAGGCAAAAAAAAAATCCCTCATTTTGTCTGCGACCTCCTTACGCGCACGTCTCTGCGCCTCGCTGTCTGCGTCTGTTGGCTTGTGTAACTTCTTGTCTGAGTCACTACCTGCCTGTCTGCGCGTCTGTCTGCCCACCTGCTCCAGCTTCTCCGCTTGCACTGCTGCTCCACTCACCTTTGTGCCTTTCCAAGGCAGTAAAAATCGAGGAAGCGTCGGCCCTTTCAGACTCCTTCCTGCTTGGCTGGTGCTCGCTACAATACAACATGATAGTGTTTAGTATCCCCGTTGAGCGTCTCGCATTCCCCCCCTCGTTTCATTTCTCCTTCACAACATCCTCTCCCAGCATACCCCCCCCCCGCTCCCTTCTCTAACCCAGTCCTGCTCCCAGTTTACAGGCGAGCAGGAAGGCTGTCGAAAGGGCCGCTGCCAAAGCCAGCAGCCAAGCCAGGATGAAAGGCCACCTCTCATTGCCCTGCCTTCCCTGCTGCTGTCAAAGCAGGCCACTCCACAGCCAGTGAGAAAATGTGCTCGGCCCACGTTTAAGCCGTGTCAGCTCCGGCCTCACGCTCAGTGAAAATGGAGAAGTTAGATCTGAGCCTGTCTCACGCAACTAATGACTCATCACGTGATTTTTATTTCACACAACGTATGTTCATTTCAAGCCGATGTTTCCCAACCTGGGGGTCCGGGATGTGGTTTCTTTGACTGCTCTGACACTGACCAGGACGACAAGAATAAGACACTTTGTTGAATCTGGTGCTGACCTGAAAATACACAAAAAGAAACTACACAACTTATCATCGTTCCGTCAAACTTTTCTTACATGTATGTCGTTCATATTGATGTTGCCACGACAACAGTTTTTCGGTGTATTGTGCAGCCCCACTGGTCCGCACTGTTGGAAGTTTACTTCTCGGTACGATACTTAGTGTTCACCTTTACAGCCCTGCTGGCGTTTATCATCCGTCAGGATACTCAAGCATGAGACGCTGACAAGTCAGCCGCCGATAGAGCAGCAGCAGCAGCAGCCAATACTGCTCTCCTATTAAGAAATGCTTAGTCTTTTCAACAGTCTGTCAGGTTTTAGCAAGTCAGTCTTCCATCCATCTTGGGCAAAACTTATTGAGCATCAAGTATTGTTTTGTGGTACTCCACATTCTATAGGCTGGTCCTAGAAATTGAACATAACATACTACTGCAGTACTTTGCATCAGCAGACATTTGATTTCTGAGTATAGGTCAAAATGCTCCATTAATTGTGTTATTACAGAAATGTCGTTTTTCTTCTACGTGTATTGTTGGTGAAGTCTGCCGTTTCCTGCGGGAGGGAATGCTGCCGCTGTGCCGTGAAATTCCTGCCAGTGATAGTGCGCGATTCTCCCTCGATGATGTCACTCGCGCTCGCGGCCCGTGCAGGCCCGCCTGGTCCCGCCACAGCGCTATCTAATCTGCGAGGCAGAGAGACGTTTTTGTCTCGCCATGCTTGGTATTCTGATGTCAGCGCGCCGGGCTGAAGCGTCACCTCTCCTCCAGCCGGGCAGGGAACAGATCGCGCAGCGATGACATTTACATGATTAGCAACCTCCGGGTTGAGATGACCGCTGCTCCCACTTCTCTGAGGAATGTCTGTGTGTACGCTTGATGCTTCAGAAAAAACAAAACCCTCAGATTTTCATTGATGCGTGCGTGCATGTGTGTATATTCAGATGTAGATTTTGAGTTTGGACTGTGTCTCGTTCGCTCCAAAAGTCGGACACTCACTGCAGTTTGTCCTCTGACCTCGCTGCTGTTTTTCCAGATGTTGATAAGTGCAGCTGACATGTTTCTTTTGAAAGCAGCCCCCCTCACATCTGAGCGCTGTTATGATTTACATGCCGCTCACAGTTTACAAAACACAATGTCGCATTTTTAGTTCCTTGTTCATGTCTGCCTTTCTTGGCTGGCTTGTTTTTTTTCCCATGCTTGGACACCCAAGAGCTCAAGTCCTTGCAGAGGTCTCTGTCTGTTGGCCCCCTAATTGGAGGAGACATTATCTTAACAAGGGTTTAACCCTAAGTTTAGTTGAGAAGTCACGCTAATTGAATGTCAGACATAAACACCTGCTTTTTAGAATTGAGTAATCTGACAAAAACACTACAAAAGTGTGTTTGTTGGTGTGAAAACTGGTGGGGGAACAAGTTTGGGTGACCTAACGTGCTCAATCTGTTGCTGATGTGTGGCTGCAGCTCAGAACACCAAATGTTTAGTCTGAAAAGCTGTACAACAGCGTTTCCTGGATAGCGACTGTGGATGCGGTCTCCGTTATTATGGTCTCCTGTCTCTGTCTCAGTGTCACCACCGTACTTATCGTGGAATTCCAGCTTGTTTTCCTCCTTTGCCAAACTGATGTTTTGTAATCTGGCGTCACGTGGTTCAGCCTGAGTTGAAGGACGTGGCCGTTAAAGGTCTTACATTCACAACAGCACTCGATGGCAGTTGCATGTTGCACTCTTTGTGTAAGTGAACCACTTGGTGCAGTTCTCGTCAGCTGCACTTTGTTGGGAGCTCAGTGGAAAGTCGTTTTTGTTACATATGCTTGTTAAAAACTTGGCCAGTGACACCAGAGTGTTGTTTGTTTACTGCAGCATGACTTATGATGCCATGACCAACATACAACTCAATCTCTGGACCTGTCCAGTCAGAGATGAACATCCATAGATGTGTTTTAATCCAGTCATTACTTTTTTACCTGTGTTGATGACACCTTGACAGTGTTATATAGATCTTTCTTACTCATTATTCAGGAACCGAAGTGGTGTCGTGCTTACGTACAGTAGTTTTAGCACAGCAGGGTCCAAACTATGGCCTGGGGGGGGGGGCAAATGCGACCCGCAGCAATGTTCTGTTCGGAAAGTAAAGCTGGGCACCGTTGAACCTGTCACTTGCACTCGTCTGCTCTGTGCATCTGAAGAATTATTGCTGCTGATGGCCAAAAACAGAAAAAGCATAAAAAAAACCAACACCAGTTCAGCAAAATACTTTTATATACTTTGTTCTTCTTAAATTTGGCTCTCCATGAAAAATGTATGGACACCCCTGTAATAAATAGTGCTCCGGTTACTGCTTTTGGCATTGCTGGTGTCAACTATAGAGTGAATGTAATGTGAAGCCAGGCTTAGATCCACTTTTTAAACGTGAAAGCTCCCTTCACGGAAACTGAGCCGCTCTTGTCCACACACTGAAGGAACCACACAGACTCTCCGTGTCACAACACCAACGAGCAACGATACACAGCACTTAAAAGAAGGGGGGCGAATCAAAAAAAACGACCCCTCATCCATCTTTGCATGCCATGACAAGCACAGCCAGCTGTACTGTGCTGATTCAATAAGTTTAGAGGAATGTTAACAACCTCCTCAGGAATGCTGCTTTCCCCAAGCAGCAGAGTCCCAGTCATGTTGGGGGATCCAGACACAGGGGGCCTATAGAGGGAGGAAGGACCCCCCGCCCCCCAATCTCTGACAGTGCGACGGCTGCGTTTTATCCTCACCGTGTTGCTGTGCGACTCCGGCGTGTGGCGCGGTAAACATCTCAGGACAGACCGAGTGGATTGTGGATATTTGGGGCAACTACCGAGCACATATTTGAGGGGTGGGCCGGAGGGGGCTTCTAACAGTGTATCATTGACTATACATGTGACCTATATGTGTCACGCATTTCAGGAAGGGAAACTTAGCGTCTGCGGAGGAAGCGTGCGAGGCTTCAGACAGCAGACGGTTAACTGGGCCGTTACACCAAAACTACAGACTTCCCAGTGTATTTGCTGGTGAAACAGGTAAAACAACCCCCCCACACAATATAGTGACTTGTTTGTACTTTGAGAAAAGATCGAAAAAATCAGTCAGAGGTGCGGTCAGAATCACTTGACCTTGCATAGTCAAAGCCACTCACTCAGCCATAACATCACGCCAGAAACGGTGCGAATCTGCTTTTGGCCTCCAAAACACCCTTGACCGATCGGGTCATGGACTCTGCCAGACTTTTAAAGGGAGCTGGCACAAACATTTATCGCAGTAAATCCATCAAGTCTTCTGGGTGTGCGGGTGACCTCCACCGGACAACATGCATTTGTAACCCTGACCACTAGGAACTGGTCATCCCTGTCATTGTCTCTTGTTGTGAAAAGCTTCTGATTACATGAAAACATTGTTGTGTTCAAAGGCTAAACCTTTGTGCTTTCCTTTTGACTCCTTCTGCCCCTGAATCCATTTTTCTAAATGGAAGTCTTACTGAAAGTTACAAGTTTCCCTTCTTGCACTGATACAATCAGGTAGTTTTCTGACCTGTTGGCAGTCGGTGTCCACTCCACACTGCCAAACACAGAGCTGACATGTTTCCAAATAGCCAGCTACTATCTGGACAAAAACAGTTGTATTTTCCACCCTGCTGTCTCATCGCTTGCCATCTGGAAAAAGCGTAATAAAGCGAGTAGGAACAAAATGCATCCAGGGAGGGGGGTCAGTATGGGGGCTGGGAAACGAGCACAGGCTCGGTGTTTTGTCTGCGCCACCTGTTTGCCCTTGGAGCGCTTTTCTGGGAAAGTGCCTGATGCCGAAGCGACACAATCCAGCAGAGCGGCCGAATGCAGCCTCACAATGCAGCCTGTTCCCAGCCACGGTCCACCTGGGCCCAGACTGCTTTCTGCAACAAACCTCCCCTTGTTGGTGTCTCACATCCTCTTCCCATCATATTCTTGCTCCGTATTCCCAGGGCCAGGTATCCGAGTCCCTCTCTCCGCCTCCGCCTCCTCCTTTTCCCATACCTCCTCCTCCTCCTCATCCCTTCTCAGCCCTTCGGTTTGGGAGCTGATAGCAGAACCAGCTGCGGCTCCGGCAGTAGCAGCTGCCCAAGCGCTGTACCTCCGACGCTCACGCACGCACGCATGCACGCACGCACGCACGCACGCACGCACGCACTGACAGAGATGAGCGGGCGGACAGTCGGAGGTGCGCGTGAGAGGACCAGGATGTTGTCGTCTCTTCCCACCGGTTCACTTGCTGAGCTGCGGATGTTTTTCCTGTCTCCCTCGGTGTGTCTCTCGCTTCCCTCTGTCCTCCTTTGACTTCACTTTCTTTCCCTCTCTTCTCCCCTTTCCTCTGTTGGACAGAGAGAGACGGACAGAAAGCCATGCCTTATAGTGGAAAAGTCAATGCATCTCGCCAGTAATATATGAGATTTATACATAAGTAATAAAGCCAGGATGTGCACAAAAGTTACTCTCAACATTCTTGGCTATCAAATCAGCCTGAATTGCTTATTGATCCTACAGATGGAATCAAAGATGAACATTTGCACTTTTGACAGCAAATAAGTATTGAAGCTGATATTTGCTTTGGCTTTGCAATGTAATTCCCCTTTATGATTTGATGTTCCCTCAGCCAACAGAGTGTTTTTCCGTTTCAAACCCCGAACACTGTTTTTTTTGTTGCATAGGAATCCAAAAAAGTGCAGGCTCAGTGTGAGTCTTCACTCTGATTCTGTCATTTCTGGTTCTCTCGGCTGTCTTCTTCCATGAGGATTTCTGCTGAGGCGTGCAGTCGCATCATGAGGTGATGTTCTGTCGGATGCAAAACAAGGGGACAGGAAGCAAAGAAAAATGCTGACATTATTCTGTTCATTTGCTGGAATGTGTGCCGTCCCAATGCTGATGTGGTGGCTTCACTCTCTGTAGCTGCAGCCGCAAAAGAAAGTGGTCAGTGCAAATATTTGAGATGCACCCACAAAGAAATTTTACGGCCGATATAGATGTTTCAAGATGTACAACAACAGTCAATGCTAATAATCTGCTGTCAGAATGCGACTGAAACTCTAAGAACATCAGAAACAAAGTTGGTAACAACCATCTTCTGTCAATGCAAACACAGAGGTTGTTTGGAGCCGTCCCGCAGTAGATTTATCATGTGACGTCATGTTATCGCAGGGACAGACAGAGGTTGCCAGGTCTGACACTTTTTTGAAGGAATTGTACGAGTTTAGCATTCTTGGTATGGGGCACATGCCCCCGATGCCCAAAAAATATCAACACAGACACGTCAGTGCTATCAAAGTTTGGTTCAACTCTGTTAAACTGGAAGTTATTTCACTGTCCAAAACTACAAGGACAAGAAAGCAGTTGGCAGAACACTGCAGCTGTCCCTTTCGATCATGTGACCTTTGGCTCGCAGGTGGTCGCAGGCCACCAAGAGTCTCCATTTGTCAGAGGCCAGTGAAAGAACAGCAGAGGACAATACCCGCCATAAAAACAAGAGTCACTAATAGTGACCACATGTCTCACCACACATGCAAATGTTTAACCAGGCTCCTCCCCTCCCTGCGTCCCACTCACGAGCCCCCTCTCATTGTTTTTGTCTCCCCTCTCCGAAAGCATGGACACACACATGCGCACGCACACACGCACACATCGCGTCCATTAAATAGTTGAATTTCCCATGTTGTCTATACCCTGTTTTTCCCTCTTTCCTCTTCTTCCCATCTGTTTTCTGCTAATGCTAGCAGTGTTTTTTTCCTTGCATTCCTCCTTGCAGCCCTCAAGGTCGCTCTCTCTTTTCTGTCTGCGTAACACATCACTGGAGTTGGTGTCTCCAGTCAGATGGTATAGACGAATTCAGTTTTCCGGGGATGGAAATGTCGACAAGTTAAAGGGAAGTGAAGATGGGGGGAAAGCGAGGGGAAGGAGCAAAAAAACAGATAATGGATGGAAGTTTAGGGGGGGGGCAGGTGAAGGACAGAAGATACAAGCAGTCAATATGGACCAGAATGGAGGAGAAACACATGGAAAGTTGAAACAAAGAAGTGTGGTGATGGTGGTGGTGGTGGGGGGGGGTGAGAGGGGGTTGTTCTCCAGATTCCTGGAAGGATTTTAGCTCCCTGCTGGTTTTGCCAGCAATTAGACTGCCAGAGGAGAGGACAGCAGATGTGTCCTGGTCTGAGATGGATGGATGGATGGATGGATGGAGGGTTGGTTGGTTGGGACGAGTGATGGATGCTTCAGCTCCATCCAATCCCTGAGGTGATGAAAGCTCAAACAGCAGTGCCTCGCTGCAGCTTGGCTTGGTGGCTGTGAAAGCTGCTCCCTCGTGTTTCCAACCTGACTTCCATCTTATCTCTGTTTGTACAATTTATACTCAGTCGAGTCAATATGTCTCTTTGTTGCTCCAATAATCTCATGATTCATATGTTGGGAAATGGTCCTAATACAGTCAACATGTTGTCGCTGTTAAAAGCCACTCGCTAGTGTGTCTCGGATCCACTTGATGAGTTTGTTTCCAGGCATGCAGATTTGTCCACAAAACCGACAGCGCTCGAATCCCTGTTTGAACACAAACCCCTCTGCACTGTGCCTTCATTTTGCAGTCAGCCATTAAGACTTTGATAGATGTTCAATAAAAATTGTCTGCTTTCAATTTTAGCGTCATCATCTCCCTCCGGTTTCTTTCAGCCTCCATGAGTACAAGTTTCCTGAATATTTGCCTACAAAGCTCAATAAATGATGTTTCTCTTCAGGATTTGGTTCAACCTCTGCAAAGTTTTTGGACTTTGCGTTTTAGCTTTATCGATTGTTCTGCGTTTTCCTAGAAAAGTCTCTGGTTTGAGTTCCGCTTGACCCCACCACTGTGGGTGCCTGAGCAAGGCCCCTCACCCCCTGGCTGCTTCCAGCTCCAGTTATGGCTGATATGCAGTCACTCAATGAGCAATTTAATCTCGTCCTTGTCGCACCGAAATTGGAGGTCAAAGATTTTGTCAGTGGCACTAACTGTATGTATCTTCATGGCACCTGCCTAGTTGTTCCCGCTCTGTAACTCTTGTCTTGTTGGGTCTGGGGGAGGAGGAGGAGGAGGAGGAGGGGGGGGGGGGGGTCTCGGGGGTCTAGTTTATGCCCGGTATTCTTCCTGTGTTTCTGCCAGTGGTGACGATACCTCGGCCCCGCGGCCCGACGCAGTTTCTCAGTCGGCAGACCTTTCCTGATTGCTTTTACATAATCTTGGCTGTGCCAGTGTTATTCAACAAAACATCACATTAATGACACAATAGCCCCAAGCCACAGCTTTTATTGGAGCACAGTCTTTTTTGGCAGCTGTGAGTAAATTGGGTTGTTTCAGCTTGAACGATGGCAGTGCCCTCGTTTCACTTTTCTGTCTTATAAAAGTAGAACTTTTTGCTTTTATTGCACGTTTCCTTCAAACGCAGCCAAGTTCGCTTCACGTTCGGCACGTATCTGTGTTCACAAGCCCCAAATACGCCAAAACATTCCTCATAGGGATGCTAAAAGTCCACCTATAGACTACATTTTAATACCAGGTGTAAATGGGCTCAGTGTCCTCTCAGGGAAAAAAAATGTCAGTGGCCTTGAAATGGGCGATTCATGTGCTGTGAACCAGAAAATTGTGTCCATCCAGAGTTCTACTGGTGGATTTGTTTTTTTTTTGTTGTTTTTTTTTATGAACGCTGCTTTATTGAGCAGCATTTCATTCCCCCCTCTATGTCCATCTGTCCTTGGTCTCTCTGCTGGAGCGACACAACAATTTCCTCTCCAGCTGCATGTTTGAATTGGACTCTGAAGAAACAAACAGTTGTGTTTGCTCAGTCTGGCGACCTCTTCACCTCGCACACTCTTCACTTATCTTTCTGTCCTCCTCTCATACGCGCCCACTTATCCGTCCCATGGCGGTTATTCACATCTGTGAATATTTCCTCCTGTTGGAGCGAGATATACTCGGAAGTGTAAATTGCAGCTTTGGATGGAGGACCGTTGCTTTGACAGTCTCGTGGTCATCCTCTGAGATGCAAAGCTTCCTTTTCTGCTCGGTTGACCTCTGCTCGCCCCTCCATCTTTCACTCCCTCTTTAGGGTGATTAGTTGAAACTCTTTCGAAGCTCATTTCTCTGCAACTTTTAATCCTCAGACTTGTGCTGGACTTGTGAAAAGACAGCAGAAGTCAGCAGCACAGTCGCACTGAAGTTATTTTAGCTTTCCCTTTATTTAAGAGCAACGAAATGCGATTACATTCTGTAACGTTTTTACATGAAACAAGTTGCCATATGACCCATTGGTTGTCGGGTGGCTAGCTTGAACTAGCATTTTGCTCGATGCCATTGCTTTAGCACGTTTTCATACGCTCCCTTGTGGTCATCTGCTGAAAAATAAGGTAGGTATTAAAGTAGCTAGCTTGAACTGCTCAATTACACAGTCACTGCTGCCATGAACTTTATAATGAAGCTGTTAAAAAAATGCAGTATGGAAGATTCATCTGTCGGGCCAGATTTGACCCAGTTGTCGGCCGCTTTTGGCCCGCGGGCCGCAGGTTTCCCACCCTTCTTCTGCACTCTCTTGCTTCTGTCACCACCCAAAAAAATTCCCATGTAAAAAAAAGAAAACAAAAGGCAGCTTGAGATTGAATCCTTCCCTTCAGTGGTTAACGTTACGATGTGGCCGCTCTCTACCAAGTAGTCTTGGCTCCTCGTGCCAGCCTGTGACATTAACTAGATCACTTCCTAATTTTCTAATGCAGCAGCGGCAGGAGTGTGCCAGTAAATCAGACATATGCAGTTCGAGAGAGAAAAAAAAACCCCATTAAAGGCCTTTCTTGTATTTTGGCCGAGCATTAAAGCTGGCAAAGCAGCCAGTCTTCATTTAACAGGGAAGCGAGCAATCAGGACAAACAAGCCCACTTCAAACCAGTAACTCGATATCAAAATAGGAGACAGAGACAAAGGAGGCCCGTAATGACACTTTATTGCTCTGACGCACAGACGGCCCTCTCTGGAAACTTGACGGGCTTTGGCGCGGCCTTCGGATTCGCCGGCTGGCCGACTGACAGACCGCCTCTTGGCGGCGGGAGGGTGTCAGCGTGGCTGGCTATGGAGGCCGCCCTGCGGACCTGTGGTACTCGGCTGAATGATGGATCTGGTGCAAAGGCGGCATGTCCCACCCCGTGGTCACTGCTAATGAAAGCCAGGCGTGAAGAGGCAGCTGCTTTCACTGCCTGAGAATCAATGTTGCATTGTGCTGCCGTGTTTATTTCGGGGGATTAATTCCCCATCGGAGGGAGGGGTCCGGCGTGTTGACCTGATATAAATGCCACTTTTTGGCAATTTTGAATTTTTTTTTGTCAAACTCGGTCAAATCGCACTCTTTTTTGGCTCCAGTCGCCAATGGTTCCAACTCTAAATCCTCTCATTCATATTAATCTATTGTGTCCACAATGTGTTGCTGCGTCTGTGCTGATGCAATGAACCACATTTTACACTCGACAAATTCTCACACATGCCCTGATTGACTTTGTCAAAGATGAATCAGTCTATGCTGAAAAGTCTTTAGAATTAGAGCATGTCATGATAATTCAAATTTAAGAGGACAAACGTCTCTCATCTCATGAGAACGACACAACGTCGGTGTCGGCAGATGTTCAGAATTAAATGCGTCTCTTGCCTGTTGAAATGTATGAGGGGAAAATCTTCAGCTTGATTTATGCCTGAAAGTAATTCTGAAGTGAATTAAGTCCAAAGTCTTTTGATCTTTGAGCTGTTTTGTTCATGTGTACCACCAAGAAGTTGACAGCATTAACGAACGGTAAACAAAGTTTGGAGCTAACTTCAAAAGTCAAACATTGTGTGACTCTCAGTTTGAATCGTTTTGACGAGGCTTTCTTGATAGTTCGCGAGCACGTTGGTACCGGCAGGAGGACGTCGCCTATCGATCCTGGTCGAGTTCTGGTTGTTGCTCCGGGTTTGCTTGATTGCTGCACGGCCAACTGCTCGCTCCTGTGTGACATTCGGAAGGCTTCTGTTAGCTGAAGTGTTATCGACTTGCATGAGTTTTGGATGTGCGTTTGGAGGTGAACAGTTCTCACCTCTTGTTCCACATAACGTCGCCTTTAAAGAGGAAATGAATTAGCATGTTTTCTAAAATGGCCACTGACTGGAAGAGACATGGAAGTCCTTTAAATATAATGTTCCTCTCTTCTACACATCCCACATGTTCTGTTGGTTCTGCAACACTGAGATAGCAAACAGCTCCATCATTTCGTCGGCGAGCAGTTTGCCAAGGTGCTTCCTGTTGCGCACCTTCCCGAGATTGCACTGTCTGCTTTAAGCATTTTCGTATGTGGATGCTAAATGTTACACCTGCCCCACAGAAGACGAGACTGGGAGGACGTCAGGTCCCCCCGCCCCCCCCCCCCCCGCCCCCCTTAACAGTCCCATCGAACCGCTGTCAGAGCGGGAGAGACGTGGCTGAATAAGACATGTGAGCAAGGACGGCCGTCAGTTTATGATGAGCAAAAATATGAGTTACACACCTACTTAAGGTTGCTCTGTCTGGCACTGTGGCATCAGTAAAACGCAATAGACCAAATACTTTGTGCTCGCGTTATCTCGAGTAATTGAGCCCGCATTCCGGCCGGACCTCAGCTCGGTGTTTACCAAGCCATGCATGCAGGCCGCATGTTTGGTAAATGTTGACACAACCGATACGCATCTCTCCGACGGGTTTAACATGTCTGATTGCGCATGTGTTACGTGCGGCCGTGAGTCCGGGCTGCGCCGCGCGCAGAGCAGCTTTAATGAACTCCTACGAGTTCAGAGTATTCCCCTGCCACTGAATAAACACAGACAGGAGTGAAAACTCTTTGAGTGTTTGACTCAGAGCAGGCTCCTCCTCTGTGTATTTTTATAAAGCCATAAAGAACAGCATGGAGAGAAGTGCACAAGTCGGCCATTATTCCCGGGCCGCTGTTGAGTTGGCCGCACTCCCAAAGCAAACTCCAGCTTTGTCCACTACCCCCCCCCTCCCTTCCCTTCTCTATCTTTTTGCCCTCCCCTGTCCCCACTCATATGCCGCTCTGCCCCCCCCCCCCTGTATATCGCTCTCCTGGTATGCTGTGTCATTACTATGGTATTCTATGGTCCTTGTTGTAGCCACAACTCGACATTGTGTGCTTTTCTCTTGGAGAACTGACTCTGGTGCAGCCTGCAGCATGTCAGCACAGCTACCACAGAAGATTCAAAGGGGCCTCTCATCACGGCTTCCTACTCAAACAGGTTCTTCTTCATGAGGGAAGAAGAAGAACCTGAGTTTGCCAGGTTCGTTCGTCTCAAGGTGGAGATTTAGGATTGTACTGATTGTAACATCGTGGGACATCTCTTTGTCTTATGCTTCGCAATGTTCAGCTCTCAGCACCTTTCAGCCTTAAATTAGTACTGGAGAACTGTGTTACAAATGCAGCTCTGAAAGTAAACAAGCAGCCTGAGCGCACCAAGCACGCTGCCGTTGAACAACAGCCAGGATAATCTCACATTCCACAAAGGCCGCTTACCAATAATCCCAAAATCTCAGTTTCGACCCTGAGTAATGCTATTAGGAAGTTTCACAATCATAAAACTGTTGATGCGGAGACTGTGAAGTTTGGATCGAGTCTTGGAAGAATGAAAAAAAAAAACAAGCATCTTCAGAGCTTCAAGCTGAGCTGGAACAGTGGTTCTATCTGCCTGCTCCAAACACTCAACAATTAGTGTTCTGTGGAGTCAAGAATGACACTGTCAAAAAAGGAAACAAACGTCAGGAGTGTGAAACGGGTCATTAGAGACAGTCGGCCTGGGCCGTTGTTCTAAGAAACTTGAAACCACAGAACCACAGCGCATCAGTTTTATGGAAACTGGAACCAGTTCGGAATAAGTGAAGCAAGATTGTGGATGACAGGGGCGGATTTTTTGTTTGGGATGTTGATTTCACCCAAATACAAATATTTTAATCTTGTGTAGTTCACTTCAGACTGTCTGCAAATGATCAGATTACAAAGCTGTTTTATGTGTACTTAGTTATAAAGACATCATGATTTCTACACCTGGGAAATTAGGATTGTGATATGCTCCTTTGTGGTGTTCCTCATGGAATGAATCTTGGCGCACTGTTGATTTACTTTTATATGCTTTTCCTGTAGAGTTTTATGGATGGGTTCATTTGCAGCCTTACTCTTGGAAGTGCTTCACACTGTAAAGATGCACCGTATCTTTTATCCATTGCAGGTGGCATATCTGGGCAAGGTGACCATCTGCGGGACCCAGTTCCTGTCCGGCTGCACAGAGTCGGCCGTGGTGGGCCTGGTGGAGCGCCGCGCCCTGGCCCAGCAGCAGGGCACCTGCCCCGCCGGCAACTCCCTGCTGGAGATCCGGCCCTTCCAGGTGCGCCTCCACCACCTGGATGAGCGCGGCGAGGCGTCACTCACCATGGACACCTACCAGGTGGCGCGCATCGCCTACTGCACGGCCGACCACAGCGTCAGACCCAACATATTTGCCTGGATCTACCGGGAGATCAACGACGACCTGTCCTTCCAGATGGACTGCCACGCCGTGGAGTGCGAAAACAAGCTGGAGGCCAAAAAGCTCGCGCACTCGATGATGGAGGCGTTCCGCAAGACTTTCCACAGCATGCGGAGCGACGGGCGCATCCACAAGAGCGGCTCGACGGACGACTTCACCGAGGACTCGTCAACCCCCGAAGACTCGACCCCGGACGACGGTTGAACTGAAAACTCTCTCTCTCTCTCTCTCCTGAGCCCCATCCTGACCAAGTGAGGGGTGACTGGAAGGATGGACAGATTACCTGCTCTCTCTCTCATCCCCCCCTCCCTCCCCCCTTACTCTCTTTTTCTGTTCAATCAATTTGGAACAAAATTTAGCTGACACCATGACCCGATGCACCCAGGGTAATGAAGTAGACTAGATAGATTAAATGGAGTTGTGGAAGACTGACAATTACACACAGGGATAGCAAAGCGCTGCCACTTTGAGTAAGTGACCCTTGTAGACCCACCAGGGGAGGGGGAGGGGGGGGCTTCACAGCAGCTCTGTAATCGCCCTCGAGAGAGTCACTCACCCTCTTTTTTTAATTTTTTCATCCCCAGCTACTGTCACTCTTGCAGTTTAGCCTCTGTTCCTGTAAAACCCCAATTCATAATAACCTATTTTGTTACTCTTGCCATGTAAGGACCCAGCAGAACTATACCTGAGACCTGTTTCAGGTCCCAACTCAGAGTTTATGAGACTGTTGGAGCACATGAAGTCTTTCAATGTTTCATTGCGTGGATCTCTGTCAGGATGCCTTTGACCTCGGTTAAAACGCAAATGAGGGTGTGACTGTAAAGCCTTTAAGCACTACTCATATTTTCACTACGGTACCTTAGTCAGACCCCCCCCTCCCCCCTCCCCCCGCAAAATTAATCCGACCATGCACGGGCGGTGATGCATTTGGGCGAGGGAAGATGCTTCCCTGTTCAGTAGGTACTCGAAGCTGCAGATGAAGCACTTGCGGGAGCATAGGTGCTAAATGTCTGTTCCATTGTAAAAGTTCTCACTGGGCTAAAAAGCCTGGGCCTGTCTGAGACACCTTAATCATCCACAATCATCTGACTTCTGTTTTGAGTATACCAAAATCCAGGCCAGCGTTGGCCTGTCAGATTATGTGCCTCACTTTCTTCTCACATTAGTTCGGTCTCTTACCCAGGTCCCAGCATGCATGTGTGGGTGTGGGTGTGTGTGTATGTATGTGTGTGTGTGTGTGTGTGTGTTGCCACGTGTGCTTGCCAAACCCTTATGTTGTTTCTATGTGTGTCGATGAAACGGCTTACTTGTGTACTGTGTGTGCGTAGACGGATGTACATGTGAGTGCTTGCATGTCTGCGTGTGTGAAAGAGAAAAGGTAGGGGGGAGGAGAAACCCCCCCCCCCCTCCCGACACATCCAATGGACGCCGACGGACATGTTCCTAAAAATCAGACATGGTACTGTGATCACTTGCCACGTTTTCTTCTTCTTCTTTTTCTTCTTCTTCTTCTTCTTCTTCTTCTTCTTCTTCTTCTTCTTCTTCTTCTTCTTCTTCTT
>JAUESF010000016.1:9497715-9535473 GCA_032274765.1 Malacoctenus tetranemus | reverse complement strand
CCCCCCCCCCCCCCCCCCCCCCCCCCCCCCCCCCCCCCCCCCCCCCCCCCCCCCCCCCCGAAGGGAGAGTCTGGTGAGCTGGATTTACATATTTGTTTTGCTAATTATTCAAATTATTCAGGTATTTTCTCAAAGTGTGAACCAGTTTTTGAAGTGGAGCTGGTAAAAAAGACAAACAGAGCGAATCAACTGAGAAAGCAACCTAAAACATCAGGCGGAAAATGGAAATTTCCCTGGAGGAGAGTGACCCATTCATCAGCGGACTCTGACACTTTACACTCGGGCAGTGTGTTGTGGCCTGACCTGTCCCCCTCCTGAGCTGTTGAAATATGCCATCGGTCGCAGTACGGGAGCGCTGACGTCAGGCAGGATCAGAGAGGAGGGAGAGGAACCTCATCCTTCCTTCTGAGCCAAACCTTTTTACCCTTTCTGTGCTACTTTCGCTTTCAACTGGCCCTCGGTGTGACAACCCGCAGTCTCTGATGCGTGGCATGGGGGGAAAAAGTGCAATATCCCCCCCTAAAGCGTGAAGGAGGCAACTTTTTACTATTCTTTGCATTCATTTGAAGAATCTTATGACAAAAATAGTGATGTAGGGGGAAAACAAAGGTAAATGTATACATTTCCAGACAGGGGAGGCAAAACTTGGTGGTGGTGGAGTGCTCGAGGCATCACCAAGGCAGGGTCATTGGAGGTTATATTTCTGTCTCCTGTTTGTGATCATAGAAAGATGAGATATGCAGCAAAAGGCATATTTGTCCCGGAAGAGGCTGCATTAGGAATGTATGTCAGTAGTTTTATCGTCCCAGCTCCCTATACACCTATGAGGAGTGGTTTATTTTAAACCTTTACTGATGTAGTATCATTTAACTCATTAGAAGATGGTTGTGTTTCCACCATGTAATCCCACAGCCCACACCGGGGCCAGAGTGGCTCCTGGGAGCCCCACAGAGTTTCTTACTTCTACTTGTGTGCAATCTCAGGTGCAAAGCTGTTATTAATAGGGAAGCCTTAGTTAAACATATGCGCAGGTCTTTGGCGTAGCTGCCAGTTGGTGCTTTCATGCAGTTACATGTTTTTTCGGGATCTGTGGCTCAGAGAACTGTTGGCGGCTTTAGCTGTGAGACCCGCTTCATGATGAAGAAACTCATCGCCCTGCCCACCTTACAGATTAAAGGGAAAGTGGCACCGTGGTGGTTCAGAGGCGCTTAGCGTCCCCCTTTCTAACGCCAACCAAGCTGCACCGGAGAACAACAGAGTAGTCCCCTGTGAATAGATTTTCTCTGAACACTGTAATTACTGTAACGCTGTATGTGGCACTATTATGCATTGTGCATTCATTTGTATGTAGCATGCAGTATATGTCATGACAGTGATTGGTGTTCCTATTGAGTCTTGTCAAAGTGCCAAGTGACATTGTTTAAAGTGGCTCTGTTATAGACATTTTGGATGTCTTTGTCTTCATATGCAAGTTCACAATGACAGAAATTCATCAAGCTCTTTTTCTCAAACACCGTTATTAATTATATCTTGTTTGTCTCCTTCAGCGCTAATAGAAGCCCTTTTAGAGATGAGCAGAACGAGGCTCTTCCGCATTAAGCCCTGCCCCTACAATGATGCAGGATGCCTCTGATTGGGCCGTTGTCGGTAGTGCGCACATAGACATTCTCGCCACAGACACCGGCATTACTTGTAATCAAACCGAGGCTGATGGCTACGTCTGTTAGCATCCCCCCATCCACAGCTATCGTTTAGCAAGGGTAATCACCTGGATGTTTCTAACCCGATGGCTACGTCTGTTGGCACACATCGGAACAACTCTGCATCTGGTTCCCGAAAACAAGCTCCATCCATTGCTGTCTGGCCGTAGTTTCATTTGGGAATATGAACAAGTGTAACTTTCCCACACAGCCGAAGAAACACTTGTGTGGCATGTTGTTGATGCTTGATGCGTCGCGATAACTACTTGACTTTTTACCACTTCAGGACAGGCGAGCTGCCTCGCTTCTCATGAAGGTGCACAGCGTAGAGAAGTTGTCCAATCACTGAGCTCCACGTTAGTGACGTCACTAGCACACTGCTGTAAAAAAAAAAACTCTCTGTCACCTAACTATGTTTTTATCACCACAGTAATCGCATGGAGAGATACACTAAATATCTCAAGCATAAGTCTTTGTGACAACATGGGGTGCTGCTCACTTGTCTGAATGAGCTTTCGACACGATAAAAAAGTCGAAATAGCATAATAGGGCCACTTTAAGTCAAGCAAGATCCAAAGTTGTTTTTTTTTGTTTTTTTTCCAGATCCATTGCATTTCAAAGTCTATGGCAGAAAAGTCTGGAAATTGTACAGTACTCCATCCAAGATTGAGAGCTTTTCAACAGTTTTTCTTGGTGGCTTGTTGGGCAGGTCTGGAACATGGCCTTCTGACCACCAGCTCATCCTGACCCCGCCCCCAACAGGAAACAAAAGGCCCTGCAGTGGTTCTCCCTCTATATTCGAAGTTACTCCCTGATAAGGACACTCACTAAAACCTACTTGTGCTTTTTGGCATGAGGTTCGGAGTGTTGGACTAAGGGGGACACTCACAGCGGAGCACTCTGGGAAGTCCAAGCGTGCTCTGTGTGGGGCTTTGAGGCTGCAGAGTGGAAACATTTGATACATTACGTGATTTTCACATTATTTTCAATGTTCCTTTAAGAGGAGCACAACGGAATTCGGGGGGGGGGGGGGCTTAATTTTTTTTGAAGTGGGTGTGGCTCCAGCTCCTTCACGCTATCCATCGTTCCACAGCACACCATGCGATTTCTTCTTCTCCTCAGCTGTGTGTGTGCTTTTCAGCAGTCCCAGAGTTACATTTACTATCCTATATTTTATTTACCTCCAGTCAGAGATTAAAGAGAGAAAAAAAAAACCCTTGGCAGCTTCGTAGTGCAGCATGTGAAATTTCATCAGGCGGTTTCCTCTTTCATGCTTCAGGGACAGCTGATATTGTGTGTTTAATGAACACAAAATATAAGGCTGTTTACAGTCACTCGCCTGTGCCGTCAGCATGCCTGTCTGACTTCCACACAGCACCATGTACATAGCTGGTGGGTCGCACTATTAAATTAATATGGCAGAGTCACTGAGCGTTGATGCTTTTCCCCCTGCCCCAAAAAACCCTCAATATTTAAATTAGTCTGAACATAAAGGGATTATAGTTAAACTGAGATAAGTCCAAACACATCATCAGCACAATGAGCTATGTTCGATTGCGCGAACTCAGAGTGACAGTAAACACTTTTTCTGATAGCATGAGGGACAATTGTCACATCACACCAAAGTATGACAAATGGGAATTATTCTTAGACGGCTGATTTTGGACGTCGGCTCAAATCACAGAGGGGATGCGAGGGTCCAGGCTCTCCAGACCTCTGAGAAATTCAGCCACCACATATTCTTCTATGGTAATGTCTGTCATTTTAGATATTAATCAATACTAATAAAAATATCAATAAAAGGTGGTCAAAAATGAGGAATATAGATCCTCAAAAATTTAAAAAATTACAAAATTACAGACTTGCCAGTCGTTGGTCTCACAATGTTTTGGTCTGCTGTGATCATTCCAGTAGTTCCTTCAAGGAAGCCAAGTTGTGTTAGTGTTGACAAGACGTGTAAAGACCATGAAGTGTACAGAGGGACGAAATGCTCAGCGTATCCTAAAAAAAAAATGGAAGAAAGAAAAAAACGAGCCACAGTTATTCAAAAGAAGGGAGACAGAAGGACCAGGAGCAGCAGCTGTGTGTGGGAGGATCAGAGTAGTAAGCAGAGAGTGGGAGACTGCTCGGGAGGAGCGAGGCTTTGACGGACAAAGGAGACTGAAACATTCCGAATGCCTTCTCAGAGGCCTCATATTGACTACGTCACTGCACGGAACGTTGCGGCGCACTTATTTGTGTTTACTTGTGTCGTGGAAGGAGAAAAGAAATAACACAACAATCCGTCTGGCTGCCTGACAGCTTGACAAAAGAGGAGTTTTAGGCGCAACAAGTTGATACAATTAAAGTGCGCCCATGTGTCTGTTCGTTGTGGATTGCACAGCAGCCGAAACTGCATGTTTGGATGTCAAAACACAAACATGAACCGAGCTGTTTGTTTCCTGTCAGCAATATTCATGGGAGCAAAGCATCAATGTCTTCATAATAAGTGTGTTGGATCGGGCCTCAATAAGATTTAAAGGAACATTGAAACCGACGGATCATCAAACTGATTGAGCACACCTTCATATGTTGGGGACATGATGAACACTTTGAACACTGTGCAGCCCACGGGGTAGGGGGTCCTCTGCAGGCTGGGTGGTCTGCAGGGTGAAATAACAAGCCTGTGCTAGGCTGCTGACTTTCACTAGAACAGGCAACCTCCCTGGTCGTAAGTTGGCTTCTCCGACCTGAAGGCCACCACTGCCTCCATGGTGCCTTACATCACCGGTCTCTCAGCACAGCCTTTAAACAGGCACAGCAGCCCCTGTTGTGGGACCCCCCCCTCCCTCCCTCCCTCCCCGTCGTTCCCCCTTTGAGACACATTCGGCTGTGAGAACCGACACGTTTTCTGCCCTGATGCTCCCAGCGGCCTCGGAAACTGCCTCCCGATTCTCTTCTCATCTTGGTCATTTCTGCTCAGTTTGGCCTCTGCGGTCCATCAGCGCATGTGGAACAGAGCCACCCCGCGCTCGACGCAGCTGTAAATTCGCATGGGCCGAGCGCCCAGTGAAGCGAGGGAGAGAGGCGAGGAGAGACACCCAGCCTCTCCGCTGCAGCTGGAGCTCTAGCGCAACTCTGAGCCGTGTGCAGTTGTGTGCTGTTGTTCCTTGTCGGGTTTCGTAGCCTCAAATGATTCTTTTTCACATTACGTGACGAGGCACAAAGTTTTATGATCTTGAATTACTGTGAAGAGTCAATGCAGGGAAATTCATGGGGGCAAAGTTGCTAAAGGAAAAGCTTTCCTTTTGTCACCGACCGCAGTGAAAACTTTGAAATTTGAGTGGAGGGGGGGGTCGGATGTCTCCCAATGGGGCTGGTCGCCGAGCAACTAGAACATGTCAGATGTGATTCCCTGGCATCTAAAGACTAAAATTCAATTTGAAAATCAAACATCACCTGTTTATTTTTCCATTTATCAAACATGGGCCAAAAAAAACTGAATGTAGACTTTAGTTCAACATGTCTGTACTCAAAGATGTGCTCAAAGTTTAAGAGTCCCTACAGCACCATTAATGCTCAAAGCAACCTATGCACCATTCTCTCAATCACTGTGCACGTGCCTGGTGTGCACTCGGCATGCAAATGAAGGAAAGCAGGGGCCACGTGCACATCGGGCTCTCGCTTTTTTTCACTGCTCTAAATCAGTTTGTCGGTGGACACACACAGTATACTTGTAAAACCGTTGCATGTTTTGTATCAATGCATGGCTATTCTTGCCTCTGCTCAGGCAGAGGGAAAAAAATGTCAGTAGAGGCATGAAAAACTGATGTTCAACAGTGGTCGGTCACCATGAGTGGGGTGGTGGTCTGGACCCCTCACTTGACACCCCCCCCCCCACACACACACACACACACACACACAAATCTGTGCCTGGCGTTCAGCTGCGATAAGCCCTCAGCTCTGCCGAGCCTCGTTGTCTGATTTTCCTCCTCTAACTTTGCTTTCCGTGTTCCCTGACGGTGCTTTTATATCACTTCCCACTTGTCATTGGCAGGGAGCAAGCAGCTGAAAATCATAGTAGAACAGTTACCAGAAAACAAAGATGTCCATTTGGTGGAAAACAGAACACAAAGTGAAGCCAAGGCTGGACTGTTTCTCTGCTTCGACTGAGACATGAGTGCTAATCCGCACTGTATCTGTGTAATGTGAGCAACTAACAACTGTTTTGCTAACAAGTGATCACTGGGCATGTTAAGGCACACACACACACGCACACGTTTGTGTGTGCGTGCGTGCGTGTCCACTGCTGTTGAGTTGTCAAGAAAGTCGGTGCAGGTCCAAACTGAGTGAAAGTACAAGAACAATTGGAGACATGTCCATCGAAGCTCGCTGCGTCTCCTCGCCCACAGTTGCTCCGTAATGGTCAACTGAGGTCTTTTCACTGCTCCTGCTTGTTATCAACACGTCACATCAGGCCAGTGCAGCACAGCTGGAATCCCCTCTCGGCGATGTGACTTCTGGATCACCTCCCAGTGTTTTTTTTTTTTTTTCGGCACCACGAAGGTGGTTTACTTTTTACTTAGGCGTGTTGCCATGGCAACTCGTGTGGAGCACCTGGTCGGCCTACTGACTGCCACGGCGTCTGCTCTCATTCATTATTTACAAAGGTTTTCTTGGAGCAACTGTGGTTTTGTCGGTGATTAATGAAGCTCGGGCATTACACGGGCTACTGCACATGTCATCATGTCATCACATGAGTGTATTTTACATGCCTGGTCGTGCATTCAAATGAGAAGTACTGGAGTCATCATGATCATTGTGGGCACCTTTTAATTCTTGCATGTAGTCAGTCAAAAATTGGGGGACACAGCCTATAGCCCTCTCGAAGCAAATCTCCCTGCTCTCTCTACTCCGTCCTCAGAGACGGAATGATAGAGCTGTGTGCTGTCCGGCGTCCTCATGAGAAATCAGAGCGTGTCGTCACCCCCCCCCGGGCTCATGTCACCATCACAATCGTGTCTCCCCTTCCCTGAATTTCGGTGTAACAGCCTCCTACGCTGTCACTGTGCGACAGCGCTCAGTTTTGACGCTTTCAGTGACTCTCGAGGTCAAAATCGCGGATCATTCGCGCCACTTTGTTTCGGTCATGTGTGGGTGGCGTGTTGGCGGGCGTGAAAGGTGGTACCGCTGCCTCCTGTGGTGGACCGAGCTCCAGTATTACTTGCGGACTTCTGGTGTGATATTGAGCAAAAAGTGGCAAACTTTAATTTTATATGTAGAACAAAAGGTCAGTGGGTTTCAGAGGCAGAAATTTAACAAAAACTAGGAGTCTGTGTGTTGCAGACTGACTGAAAACAATACCGAAGAGCTTTATCTCCTTCCAAACAAGAGCCAGGGTGTGATATAACCAGAGCGGTGTGTCGTTCTTAGTAAATTAAGTGGATTACTCTCGGGTGCATTGCATTTGTTGTTGACATTTAGCAGCTATTGTGACACGAAGGTCCTCATCACACTCATTAAACGGATCCGAATGGCAGATAAGCAAAAGAGCAAACTATTGTTGGTAATGATTGAGTGAAGGGCAACAAAGGAGAAGGCCTCTGAGTTTTCAGATGAATGCTATGGGTGACATATGCAGTCCATGAAGGGCGCATGGCAAACAGACACACAGAACTCTATTGAAGCAATACAAAAAAGAGGCCTTTTTCTGATACTGTATTTTTATTCTTTTTGATGGCAGTGATTGTTTTTTTGTTCATCCTGACCTGCCTCTGTTTAACTGGCTGTTACTGTAGACACCTAATTGAAAGTGAGACAGGGGAACTGACCTTTGTCTGAATGAGACACAATATCTATCCAGCTCCTGGACATTTTTATTGTGGCAACACTTTTTTTATGATCAGTTCTTTGATGTTTAATCCAATGATGTCCGATTCTTTATAAATTTGTATGTGCGCAAACCGTGCTTCAAAGTTGATACAGCACGCAACCGCAGCAGTGAAAGCTGATTCACTGACACGAGGCACAATATAGTGGCCACTGTTCACTGAGCGCTTTTATTCTAATGAACGTGTAATTTCAGGGAATTTCTAACAAATTGAAAAAAATCCTGAGAACAGCAGCAACTAACAAATTATTCATCGTGCGCAGTGTGAGTTACTGCATGATTTACCCGTGAAAGCATTTGCATTGTTTAAAATTGGGCCTGCATTAACTGTGTCTGGAAACGAGGTGGGAACAGGCTCCGCCTTTACTGGAGAGACCACTGTTGTTGTGTTTGGAGGCACCCTTAACAGCTGGACTTCCCACCACTTTCGTTTTATCATACAATGACTTTATTTTTGTGTCTCACCTCTGCTTCAGTCCCTTTTTTTCGTCAATTTCTGCAGTTTTTTTTCTCACATTTACCTACCAGCTCTATGTCACTCTTTTATGTGCGATTCATATATATAAAAGGCATGAAAGAGTGAAAGTTGTTTTTTGGGGTTCTGCTATGATGAACAAATTTCCTACTGAATGTTAAATACTGAAAATATCGACCTAAAACAACCCATAATCTATAAAAAGCAGCACGTTAATGTGCAGCAAATAGCATTCCTGTCACATTTCAGTCCGTCCTTGCAGGCACTCTGCGCTACATCCAGCCGAGACTGCTGTTTCCGTATGTTGTCGCTCATGTTATTGTTCCAAGTTGATGCACACAATTTAGCACGCGTTATTAGAGAGTGAAACAGAACAGGTCGCGCTTTCAAAGGGAGCATCGTCTGCAGACTGCAGCAGAAGAACATCCGTTTTAAGTCTTTGACCCATTTATTGCAGCCTATTTACTTTGCCTCTCCCCACTTCAAAAAAAAGAACATGACATGAATCCAAAATAAGAATAAAGAGAAAGTATATACATCAAACCCACTGGCGGATGCAGCGCAGCACCTATACGTAGACGTGAATTAATGTGACGAAGGACAGAAAAAAAAAACCCAGAATTTCAGAGGCCTGCTGGATAATTTAAGCACGCCTTCGGCGCACAGGAGGAAAAAATGTATTTTCAACACTGATGGGTGTCAACATGTGATTACTTGACACCACATATATATTTTTCTCAGGTCTTGAGAGGGGAGGAAGAGAGAGAGAGAGCAGCAGGTAGAGCGGATCGCGGGATGGCAGAGGTAAAAGGGGGGAGACAGCAGGATACCACCTGCGTGTGTTCTGCCGTGAAAAGAGAGGAGGCTGCCTCAGTGACTCACGTAATGACTTGGTTTGATTAGCAACGACAGGCATGCCAGTGTTCAGACATTATATGGGAAGGTATGGTTGAGAAACAAATATAGCACTTACCCCAAAGCACTATGTTGAGCGCCTGCACGTACCTGGTGAGTGTTGCTGCCCTTGTGGGATTGCCACCATCCTCCCCCCCCCTGCCTAACAACACCACCACCCCACCAACAGATGCTGTAGGAGCGTTTCATTTAGCCACACGACACCGAGTGGGTTATGCGGTATGCCATCCTACATCAGTGCTGGCAGAGTCAAACACAAAGCCATTGGCTGGTCCCAGACTCCCAGTACTGACATGAAGACTCCATCACACACCATTAAACGTGGACGCTTTGACTGAGAGGCCGTGAGGGAGCGGAGACGTTGGAAGAGGGAGACACAGGAGGAGATGCAGAGTGAAAGGGAATCACGGCTGATACACACACACACACACACACACACACACACACACACACACACACACACACACACCTACCGCTCACAGAAGAGGGGACGTCGTCCCCATGCTGTGCCACGGTTACTCAGACAACAACAGGCAGCTGCCGTGGCCTTTGATGGTGAGTCACTTTGAGGAAAGTGATCTGCCCTGTCGCGCCTTGCGAGAGTTTGTGACAAAGAAATGTCATTTGGAAAAAAGGTTCTGGGGCTCCCACACCCTCGGGACAACACTCCACTCCACTTAGCATCTGCCCTTTATCCAACTTTCACTCTGACGCCCAGACGTCTTTTTTGCTCTCTCTTTTACAGATCTGTTTCGTGAATTTGGACCCTCAGAAAACCGACTGTCGGGACGATAAAAGCATCAAGGTGAGCGAACTCCTCGCCCACACTCACTGGTTCCGCTCATCTCGTGCCCCCGTGGTTGCCTCGCCTCCCCCCCAACCTTTTTTTCCATTTTCTGCCTTGATTTCTTCTGTAATCTATTCATTGGTTATCATGCACACTTTGGCTCAGTTGCCATGGATTCAAGATTATTTCCCAGAATTAGAGGGCTGATGTGTTGAGGTGATAATATGCAGATTTCGTAGGCTTCTCTGCAGCTGGTGGCAGCGGTGGTAAGCGATCAGTAACCGTTTCCATGTGGTTCACGACTTCTCACAGGGTTAGGGTCTTATGATTAGGCATAAACAACTTAGAGGCCCACTGAGAACATATTGTGTTCGGTCATGACATCACACTCCCTGCACGTGGATTGTGGCGCTGACTCGGTGCTTGGTGCGTTATCTTGCAGAAGCTGGCATCGGTGTCTCCTGACCTTCCGAAGCTTGTTGAGTTACTGACCGTCCACCAACCGAAGGAGAATGAGATCCTGCTGCTGGGGGGCCTGGAAGCTTCAGACGCATGCCAAACACACCCACATGCCCCTCCACAGGTGAGTGGAGTCTTTCATATCTCCAAAACAAGCCAGGAGCAAATTAGCTTGGGCTATAAATGCTATATCGTGTGGCGTTGGTTCACGCTACGTGTACGTCTGCACCATCAAACATTAAGGAAACTCACATCCCCAGATGTTGTTGAGAACTTTTCTGGCTGCTTGGGCAGATGTGAGCCTGATGGAAATAGACCTGCAGGCACAAAACGGGCTGACTGACATGCAAAATGTTTGTTTTGGAGCAACTTGAAGGTTTAAAACAGATGAGGAGATGTGTTTGTCTTCCATGTCTACTGCGCTGTTCCCTTCGCATAAACCGAGCATAAATATCAGTGTTGTAAAGCCACTGCTGAAATCAATAAACAGCCAGATGAGCATGCACTGGCTATTAAACTTGCATGAGCATTTCTACAGATTGGATAGTATATTGAGCAAAATGAAGAAAAGTAACACTGTGGAAGGAGGTCTCGATAAGGTTTCAACTCTTTATGATGCTGTAAAACAATTTGTGATCGTGGGGGAACATTTGAAGCTTGACATTGAGTATACAATTTACATGCTGGAAAGTAACTTCATCAGACACATGTAAGTTCAGGCATTCAGCTCTACGTTCATAATTTGTAATATTTCTGCGCTAAAATCCACTTCGATAAAGAAATACCCTTTTTTTAGTGTTGTTGCAGTAGGTGCTAGGGTGGTCCTGGGTGTGCAATGTATCAGTAGGGGTTTCGATCATACTTGTTTATACTACAGTAAAGTTTTTGTAGAGAGAGCAGAGCTGTGGTATTTGTACAAATGCATCAATCTTACTATAAATGATATGTGTGAGAGTGTATTCTGCTTCTTCTATTCAGGGTGGGCAGCAGCAGCAGCAGCGGAGCACAGGCGTGTGCCTGGTTCACTGTTCAGGGCAGCCCTGCGCCGCGCCGCCAGGCGGCATCATCTTTGAAATCAACAAGTTCCTGATCGGTCTGCAGTGGGGTAAAGAGCAGCAGTTTCAGCAGGGCCGAGCAGCCGGACGGCGGATTGACGATGACACTAACCGCTCCGTTTCGTCCATAGAAGAAGACTTCTTGACCGCGTCCGAGCACCTCGGCGATGACAGCGAGGACGACGGCTTCAGAAACGGTGAGACTCGCCTCCTGCCCCGGGAAGTCAGTCAGTCAGTGATGACTGCTTGTGATCAGCGTCTGTGTCCCTCCCGTCGATGCGCGATCAGCTTGACCCGACTGAAAACGCTACACATGCTTCTGGCTCAACATTCTGCTGCACGGCTGGCTCACAGATGTCGTAGCCGACCTCTGTCCCCGTAGCCATGGCGCCATAACAACCTGATCAAAGACGGACTGCGGGCCTGACAGCAGTGGACGTCTTGCTTGTCAGACTGTGGCTCTTATCTCACTCTTTAATCTAAGTGGTTGCTGGCTGCGGCTTAATATTGATCACATGATAACGGAGTGAGAGCTTTTTTTTAGCTGGCATGTGACTCAGCATGTCATTATTATGGCGCGCGCGCGCACACACACGCACACACACGCACACACACACACACACACACACACACACACACACACACCTACATGGACTGGATTCTCTAAAATTCAGTGAGATTGAATGGCAAACAACTTGTAATTTACTCGTGAAGTCAGTAAAGGGCAAAATGGGGCAATATTTCCACTCACTGTGACATTTCAGAGACTGACGGAGCTGCTTTTTAATCAGCCGGGACAATTTATTTACGCCCTGTCTCTCCGTGTTTTTGCCTGTCTCCTCACAGAGCCAGAGTGTGGTGACCTGGGTGAGAGCTTGGTGGAAGTTGCACAGAAACACTGCGTCAGACTTGCCTGCAACAGAGGACAGCCGGCCCACCACCCGAGCAGGGAAGACGCCGAGGCAAAGTGGGACGGGCCCCATGGCTCTGCCCAGGCGAAGGAATCTGCGGGCCACTACGCCACCAACCTGGCCGAGTCGGTGCTGCAGGACGCCTTCATACGACTCTCGCAGGACGAAACGTCCTTTGTGTCAGAAGCAGCGGTCAGCGTGTCCCTCTCAAGCCGTCCTCTCAGCTCCAATGGTCCCACCAGGACCAAAGAGGCTGCCCAGCAGCGCACCTGCTCTTTTGAACTCCCCAAAATTGTCATCGTTCAGAGCCCGGACAGCACTGACGGCACCGCAGAGTGGCCCGAGCCTGAGGTCTCCCACGTGCCAGACCAAAATATCCCCGCCAAAGCCAAAGAATCACCACAGAGCGAGACCCACGTCCAGATTCCCCATCACAGCGGAGGACACGCGTCCAAACATGTCGAGATGGCTCTGGCCTGCGCTGCCAACGTCATCGGCACCATAACTGCCCCGCAGCTGACCGAGCAGCTTGTCGCTGAGTCTGCCTCTGAAGAGGAAACAGAAGAGGAGCTGCTGGAGCCGGAGGAGAGAACCGACTACTCCTTCTCCTCCGCCATGTGTGGCATGGCTCAGGTGGCGGGTGCCGTTGCGGCTGTGGAGCTGACGGAGGAACCCGCGGAGGGCGGGGACTCCGATGCGGACTCGGCAGAAGTCTACACGGCCTCGCGCGGTCTCATATCTGCCGCCGAGGCCTCCGCCGCCGTCACCCTGCACTGCAGCGTGGCAGACAGCACCAGTGTCGAGGCGTTCCGGGCCAACATCGCCGAAGTCCTGCACAGGGAAGCGGCTGAGGTGCTGACCCAGCCTCAGGGTTACAGGAGCGTGGCCCACCTGCTGGAGACCACTCACAACAAGATTGTGGATGGAATTACGTGTCCAAAGAAAAGCTACACGGACGAGAAAGAGGTGGACGACCTGATCAACGAGGTGGCAGACAGCCTCTTCAGACACGCTTTGGAGAAGGCGAAGAAGAAACAGGAGCTGGAGGGCACTGGAAAAGAGGCGCCGAGTCTCCAAGTGTTCCTGCGGGACAGCGTCAACAATTTGCTCTTTGACATTCTCTGCTTGACGCAGAAGAAGATCAGCCACGTTTCTAGTTGTGACCAGTGGTCTTGTGAAAGTTTGAAAGAGCCCGCGACTGCCAAGGAGAGCATGGACACCCTCGCTCAGCTGCAGTGCTTCGTTAGCCACCCCGCTAACGCGGACGGCCCAGACGGCACAGATAAGCCGCCCACGGTCCCAGGGCAGAGGCAGCGACACGTCAACGAAGACAGCAACATCACAGCATCTGCGTTCACGGCTCCTCTCAGAGAACAACAACAGCCATCAGTATGCAGGCAAATGCAGTCGAAGCTCGCGTCCTCACCAGCCAAAGAGTCGTCTGACCACCAGCAGGGTGGCGTCGCCAGGGAACCTCTAAGTGAGATCCCCGTACACGGCACAGACAGAAGGGGTCGGCTTGAGGCCGGCAGCGACAGCAGACAGTCGTCCCTCACCCCGCAGTCCTCCCTCAATTCCTGCAGTTCTCTGCTGTCTTTCAAAATGGACTCAGAGTCCAGGACGCCAGTCACTTGCTACGCGGACGATTTGGCTGCGACAGTGGTGTCCATGGCCACCGAACTCGCCGCCATCTGTCTGGAGAACTCCACCGGGAAACAGCCGTGGTTCTGCGCGCTGAAAGGGGCCACGACGGAAGGGCCCGAGGCCTTCTTGATACCAGCCTGCCGCACGGTCCTCAGGAGGAAAGAGTGTCAGGGTGGCAACGCGGCCTCTAAGAAACACCGTGCGCCGCGCCTCAGCGAGATCAAGAGGAAAACGGAGGAGCAGCCGGAGCTGATGGAGCGCCTGGTCAACCGGGTGGTGGACGAAACGGTCAACCCCGATGAGCCGCAGGATCCTTTTGCCCTTTTCGCTTCGGAGGTCACGGCCAGAATCATGAACTGCCCCGAACTGAATGTGGTGGACACCTCTAAGCCCGGCCAGCAGCGCAGCCGGCTGCAGTGTGAGCGGTGGAGCCGCGGGAAGGCGTCCAGTTATGAGAGCATACCGGAGGAGGACGCGGACCCCACGGGCACACCCAACACGCTGGGTCTGGGCAGCCGGCTGGGTCAGAACCTGAGCCGCGGCAGCTCCATCTCAAAGCAGTCCAGCTGCGAGAGCATCACGGACGAGTTCTCGCGCTTCATGGTCAACCAGATGGAGACCGAGGGCAGAGGCTTCGACCTGCTGCTGGACTATTACGCGGGGAAGAACGCCAGCAGCATCCTGACGGCAGCGGTCCAGCAGGCAGCGTCGAAGAAGAACGGGCATCTGAATGTCAGGGCCTCCTCCTGCCTGTCCAAGCAGTCGAGCACAGAGAGCATCACGGAGGAGTTCTACAGGTTCATGCTTCGAGACATGGATAAGGAGAACAAGGAGTATGGCATCATCAAGACGAAAGAGTGGAGCAACAGCCTGTTCCCACCCTCTCCCAGGACACCTTTCTGCATACGACAGTCCTCTGTGCCGGACCGACGCTCCTCGGACTCGCGACTCACCGTGAACTCTCCCATTAAAGCCAATTCCTTCGATGGGTTCGCTCGCAACGTGCACGGCGACACACTGAACATCTACCCCACCAATTCGGTGTCAGCGACGGGACTGTGCAAGTCTGACACCTGCCTCTACCAAAGGGGCAAGACGGACCAGATCACTGACATGCTGATTCACGAGACCTGGTCAAGCTCCATCGAGTCCCTCATGAGGAAAAACAAGATCATTGCGGATCCTGAAGACAGTATTGAGCTGGAGGCCGCGGGCGAATCCCAGCCCCACGTGCAGCAATTTGCCAACCGCCTGGCAGCTGACATCGTGGACCTCGGCAAATGCGCCCGCGAGTCGCAGCAGGACGCGGCCTGGAGCGCCGCCGGGCCGCTCACGCAGAAGCACGTGCCCGTCGGCGAGAGGCGCCGGGGGTTCAAGCAGTCTCACCCGAGCTGCAGCCGGAGTCGGTCCGGCCAGGAGCAAGGCGGCGGCGGCAGCAGCGGCGGCGGGGCGGGGTCCGGGTCCGGAGACGGTGGCGCGCCGGGCTCGCGGGGCCCCCGGGATGTGCCGCTGATCCACATCGAGGCAGACCAGAGGGACGAGGAGGCCGTGAAAAGCCCCGAAAGGGCGGGAGGAAGAGCTCAGGAAGCGTCGCCCAACGTGACAGCCACCAAGCACGGGGAGAGAGCTACTGCCAACAGCAGCAGGTACTACACTGGTAACAGTCCTTCTGTATAAGAGTCAGCGTCTGTCATGCAGAAGGTTTTTTTTTCTTTTTTTTGCCAAGCAGGAGAATCATCGTTTTATTAGATGTTAAAAGCAAACATCAATCTGTCCAATTGCTGTACAAGCAGGAAATTGAAGAACAAAAAACCTGAGTCCTATTCTTAGACTAAACATTAAAGTCATGCAAAAACCATCACTACACAAATTCAGCTCCATGGCACATGGCAGCTATTTTTAGAGTTTCAGTGTGGCAGGCGCACGGCGGATCTGTTTGCTCAGGGAACGAGTCTATTTTGGCAGCGTGTGAGGTTGGACAATCCTTTGGCTTGTCCTGTGACTCACGCCGTCTGAGTGATGAACCGTGTGTGCCGAAAGCTTTTAGTGGCTTTATCTTTCATCCACCGAGAGGCTGTTGAACTCCTCTTAATCTGCGCAAGCTGCGCTCACACATGGATGCCACGCTGAGGCCGCTAACTTCGACCAGGCATTCAGATTGCTGTGGCAATACTGAAATAAGGAGGCATTCAGCGGTTTCAGTGTTTACAGTCGATCTTGCACGTCCAACAAAATAGCATCAATATTGTATGTTAATCACACAGAAGGAGCCCTCCAGTGTTTGTTTACAAGAAACCATGACAAGACAGGTTTGAGACATGTTTCGGTTTAAACCACGTTGCAATGGATGTCTCTCCATTTCACAACTTTGGCTCCACTCACCTCTACTTGACCCTGGTGATTACAAATTAATAACAAAGCAAAATAACCCAAAACTCCTGCCGCAAATTTGTATGCAACACAAAAGTGAGGTAATAGTAGACCTGCTGCTTCGTCAACCGACTGAAAGGTTGTTGGGCTACGTGTGGTCATTTTACTGATTTAACAAAGACGATAGTGTTGATTAAAATTGCCAGTCTGATAACTGTGAAGTTCTGATTGACATCACTCCTAATCCAATCAGTGGCCCGCAGTCCGTTGATGTCACGCTTTCAACTCTGGCTGGCTTGCTCACAACTGCTTTTAACAGGCACAATCATCTAATGGAAACGCCAGAGGAATGAAAAACAAAAAAAGAAAAGAAAGTGAGTAACCATGTGGTGCAGGAAAGGTCCAGGGTGTAAACAGACTCGGGTGTGTGTGTGTGTGTGTGTGTGGGGGGGGGGGGGTTATTCAGTGTCATAATAAGCCTCAAATCACTCCGAGTAAAAGCTGGGAGTCTCTCAGGCCTCACGAGAGGCGCGACACGTGCTTCTTTTCAAATCACAATGCATGTAATCCGAAAAGACAAGTGGAGTGCATCTGTTTGTCCCTTGAGTGGAGGTCAACCGCTCGCCTCGTCAATAATGCCTGATTTCCCTGCTGAACTGCTGACGATGGCAGTCCTCAATCATCTGATTATGACTTCATTTCATCAGTTTCCCAGGAAACACTGAAGCTCCAGCAGTGCCTGTGGGAGACGCAGTTTGCCGTTGCATTAAAGATAATTGAATGAGCTATTTGTTTTGTATGTGCTGCGTAGTTCAGTTAGATCTGCATTTCAAAGTGTGTTTTGTTGTGGAAAAAATAATATTTACGGTGTTTATTAATACTTGGGAACGACAGTCAGACACATTGTTCACCATCGCGCGATGGTCACTCCCACCACCTTGCGATTTGCTCTCCCCAGCAGTGAGAGGGACAGGCCAGCCGTGGCTGCGACCGCAGTAGTGAAGAGGGACAAGCGTTCTATGAGTGCTAGCAGTGAAGAGAGCATGGGGAGCTGGTCTCATATAACCCCCGAGGATGACCCCCACGAGGAGACCAGTAGTTTTATCCAGCTGAGCGAGGGGTCAGTAACCGTTGCTCCTTGACACCGCCCTAAATCTGCTGCTGCTGCTGCTGCTGCTCCCACCCTCACCCCCACGATCATCGGCCCATCGCTACTGACACGTGTGTTCTCTTGTGCCGAAGCCAAGTCGTTCCCTGCCACTGCACTTTCCCGCACCTGCTGAGGCAGTGTATGGCAGGGAGCCCGCTCCGTAAACAAGCCATGCAAGGGGCCGGAGCCAGGCCCCCGCCTGTGCCCCCGCACCACATCAGAATGGGCCACGGCCTGAGTTATCATACACCTGTGCAGACTGGCTTATAACATTTGCTATGCCTCTCTGCGCTCCATCAAAATCCCATTTGTTTACCAGCTAATAGCGCTGAGTCACTGCTGTGTTCACGAGGTACTATATGCCAACGTTAGGAATGTCCCCGCCTCTAACAGCATGCCTAATGCCACCGAAACTGTCGAGATAATAGCACCGGCGTCAAGTTAATATCTTTAATTGCATGTTTGACTGGCTTTGTTTCTCAACATGTTGATGTGCCGTCTGAAAAAAAAAACAACTGATGGAGCTGAAAGGTTTTTGGGCGGGAGCAGCGACGACAAAAGAGTTGTTCCCCCGCGCCGCCACGACGCTCGCCGCTGCTCACGGTTCCTCCCCATCTCCCCGCTTACTCTTAACTCCACCTCATCCGCAATTCCATGCTGTGACATGAGGGCCTCCGCCCGTCCACTGTCCTCAGATATCCCCCCCCCATCCACCACATCTGGGCGGGCCCCACTGCCAAGACATTCGACAGCACACGCCAAGCGTCCAATCCCGCCACAGCTGCTATTTATATGTTAATCACCAGCTAACAAACGACATGACCCGCATTTGCTGAGCTTGGTTATTGTTCCTTTCACGCGTCACTGATCACATCAGACGTCTCCAGACGCTGGATGAACGGCGCGGTTTATTTATTTGTCGTCCGTTTGCTTTTGTTTTGCTGCGAATTGGTTTCACAGGAACGGGACAAGCAGCACGTCGAGCCTGGGCCAAGTAGACCTGGATGCGTTTTCCGACGTGGGCCCTCAGAGCTCAGCAATCAGGTACACGTCGCCGTCACGGACCAGAGCGTCCTCATTACTCTGTCCCTCCAACATCAGCAGTGACACCTTTTACATTAAGAATATTCATCTTTTCTATGCTACCTCAACTGGTGAGATGACAGGGGAGAGATATGTTTACATAGCAGGAGTGGTTCAACATCGCTCGCTTCCCGCTTTATGGTTGTAGACATCAGATGTCAACATCTATGCAGCTGACGGTTTGTCTCCAAATTTCCTGTTATACATTCATTAAAGACCAGTAGAAATATTGAGGAGCTGTAATATTTTTTATCAGGGCACGGAATATTGTCACTCTCTCTCTCTCTCTCTCTCATACAAAGTTTTAAGTGATCGTGTACAGCCTGCTTTTATGACAGCACTCTGTCTCCCTCTTCATATCTCTGGGCAAACTTGATCACTTAATACAGTTTTTTAAAATTCTCACTAGAAATTTCCCATCGTTACCTTCTAATACTTTCGAACTAAAGAAAATGCGTTCAACATTTAGGAAATGATGCCATCTGCAATGACAGCATTTAGGCTATCGAGTCCGCAGTGTTAAAGAAAACTGTGTTGCTGGGGACAGTTTCTGCGTGTCAGACCTCACAAAGCTATGAAGTCTTTGAAGGTGATATTGTACTGGTGTGTGACAGTTGATTTCACCCTTCCACAGTGAGGAGCGAGCCAACCTTGCTGGAAACAAGGAGAATGTCTTTGGTAAGTGCTGTCACAAATGCCCCCCCCCCAATTAAAAAACGGTTCATAGTTAAAGTGTCTCACCATCATTTCTGTTTAATGACTCACTCTACGCTGAGCCCACCGTACCCCTCTTGCTTGCGGATGAGCACACTTTGTGATTGTGTATGAATGGGGCGGAGGATGAAATGCTCGAGCGTGTTGGGTGTGCTGCTTGGGAATGACGCCTCAGTGTCTTGCTGACTTCCAGAGAACAGTTCAGCCAGGACAACGGGCGAAGGGGGTAACCTCAGGGAGCTGCTGGTGGTGAACTGCGACCTGGAGCCAGAGTGCGTGGACCCGGAGCTCCGGGTGGCCCTGCAGTGGATCGCCGCCTCCGAACTCGGCCTCCCTGCCCTCTACTTCAGGAAGTCCAAAGTGAAGAGGGTCGCAAAGGTCAGCGTGTTCACCGTTGAGTCAAAATCAAAGTCCCTGATTGTTTTATTGATGCTTGATGTAAAGCATCGCTGGCATAACTGTTGGTTTAAATGGTTGCCATCACCAGTTTGACTCATACAACTGTTGACCTGCAAAATCTAAAGGTACAGCATGGAGTTTTATAGCATTTAGTGAGCAACATTGTAGAGAGGAGGAGATTTTTCATAAGTATTTAAACACAAGGGTGTAGTCACTGTACATGTGTGGTCACGTACCTCTGAAGGTCTCGCTCTTGTGCCGCCATGTTTGTATGACCCAACAGACATTCCAGGAAAACAGATAGCTCATTTTGCTTTTGGAAGGGGAAGGTCCCACAGTCCCCTTCAAACACATCAACACTGAGGTTCGCATATCAAAGAAAAGGGCGTTCAGTGGGCCCTTTGTATTTACTTGCGCAAGGGACAGCTTGTAAATGATGGAACAAGCAGCTTGAAATTCCCCAGTTGATGTTGGCAACATCCTTTTTGACCCTTGAGGCAAGCATACTCATCCAATTCTCTGACTGAGAGAGGCGCAAACTGCGATTCATCAGTGTATTGTCCTATATTCTATAGTTGTACCAACAGATGGTGCTACAAACTCCACAATGGACCATAAAGACTCGTTTACTCATTGTGAATAAAAAAACATCTGTTCCATTGGGAAAACAATTATATTTACCTGATTAGTTCAGTCATTTTCCCGACTGAACACTGGCTTTGCATGAACCGCGACCTCAGATTTACTCGTTTTCCCCTTTTTGTCCCCACAGTTCCAGCAGGTGGTCAACCTCATGTCTCAGAAAGCCTGGCGGGTCGCAGATCTGTTCAGCGCAGTGGTTGAGTTCTGTAAGCTGCAAACAAAGGAGGAAGAGGCAGGCCGCCCTCCGCAGTCCAGCCTGTTCGATTGGCTGCTGAAGACCCTTTAGAATGGACAAACCCCCCCTCCCCATTCTGTCCCATCCCACGACAAAAAAAGAAATATTCACAAGCTCACTTCTTCCCCCCGAACGGCTTGCCCCGCCCCCCTTCGCATCACACCAAGTGTCTCCTTCTGCAGACTGCAAAGCACAACGTGAAATCAGCATACTTGAGAAAACCGTACCTCTCACCTGGTCCACCAAGATTGTGGTTTTTTTTATTAATCAACGGACCGATCTCCCTTTAACTAAAGCATGTTTAGATTTACTTATCTGGTGACACACGAAACAAACAAACACTGTAGGTACACGGGGCGGGACATCCCTGATGGGAACGAACTTGCCCTCCAGTGATGATAGTCAGCAGGTTCTAGCTGCTCCAGATGATATTATATAAGTATATATTTACAGATGCGCACAGCCAAATGATGTGTTATTTATTTATTTATTACGACATATGAGAAGACGTATGTCACAGCACAGGGAAATCAGGTTAAATCCTCCCCCCCTCACACAACTCAAGTTGTTCCACCTTTTGTTCGTATCAAACCCACTTCATAAAAGAGGCTGTGAGTAAGGAAGCCCTATGTCCGCTCCTTTACTTTCCCCGAGAGCCACTTCGAAGCTCAGATTTGTTTCATGTGAGCAGAACGCCCATGACTCGGTTGCGTCCACCGGCCACCTCTGTTGTGACTTTTGAAACTGAGTTCCGACCAAGTGTGTGATTTTAGTTCAGGTAACTTGAGAGCTGATTATTTTGGAATAGCTGTACTTGTATATATTGTAGATTTGGGAACTGCTGCACCTTGGAGTAGTGGACTGCTCTCTTAAGCTTTTTTTTTTGCTGCGTCTGGCAACGACAGAGTAACCCTTTGTAATGTTCCATTTCTACGTGGATTTGGTCCGTTTATTTCTTTTAGTGGTTATCTCGTGTTACAATCGACGTCGGGGGGTGGGGGAGGAGGAGGAGGAGGAGGGAGGGGGAGGAGGAGAAGCACACGACTGCTGTAAACTCTGTTATTGTAGAACTGAATGTATTTATCTTTTGACATCAATAAATTTCTGTGATGTGAAATACCAGCAGCTTGGACCATTCATAACGGCTTTACTGCAGGGCAATAAAGACGGCTCAGTAGCACATCGAGGCACAGTTTTATCACCCCGCATGCCTGGATTCACAAAAAGTGCGTCATAGGCGCAGTGAGAAGGTCATCCAGTTAAACACCAGCAATTTTTTTAAAGCTGCTGGATGAACTGCTTTGGAAAATACTGCTCAGATAAAAGTCTCAGAAACACACAGGGCAGCGGGGATACTAAGTGACCTGTGTTTTCTGATGATGTACCCATTAAAGATAACCATTTGCAAAAAAACAAACAACGTGACCATCTTTAGTCTTCTTTTCTTGTCATGAACAAGTCTTCGCCATTTTCAAAAATCTCCCAAGAATCCTGCTCCTAAACGTACTTTTTTTGATGACATTTGAGAGAAGTTTGGATTTTTTTTTATAACATTTGATCTATAAGACAATGGGAACGATCTTTTTAGTTGGTTCTCAAGGAAATACGGAGTGTGTTGCACCAAACTACTGCTGGCCTGGTGGATCAGAGGAGGGGTCATTTCCAGATCCGGCACGTGTTATCCTTGCTTCCTGTGGGTGGGGTGGGGTGGGGTGGAGGTGGGGGGCAGAAACAGAAACAGGTGGCTGCACAGCTGCATGATTCTCATCTTACATGTGCAATTAAGCATTTGTGATGGCTGGCAAGAAGGAGTTTACTCTCTGCCGAAGGCCACATTTTAACAGTCCCATTAATGTGAGAGTGTCAGATATGGCGCATGCACGTGTGTGTGTGTGTCTGTGTGTGTGTGAGTGTGTGACTGCAGTGCAAGCCTACACACCAGTAATGATGGTGTCACCCTCGTAGTTGAATACGCAGGAGAAGATCTCGTCGGTGTGGCCCTCCAGGACCTGGAGGCAGACTCCGGACCGAGCGTCCCACAGGCGAGCTGTCTTGTCGGCGCTGGCGGTCAGGACCCTGGTGCCCTGGGGGCTGAAGCAGATCTACCAAGAGAGGAGGAGGAGGAGGAGGAGGAGGAGGAGGAGGAAGAGTTGGCTTGATTCAAGGGTCGGGTGTGTGTGGAAACACGAGTGACAGAGTGCTGAATAAGACGTTGTCCCAGAATAGTGGGAATGACAATAGAGACACTTTCACAATGTCAGCAGCGTTACACAACAAGTCATTCAACTTTAAAGTACTTACAGAAGATAAATTCACCAGTGGAAGTACTTAGTGAAGACAATGGGGTATTATGAAAACCATGGCTGGGGCTGATTGCATTACAACCCCCAGTTTATTATTCCCTGAATGCTTTTATGTCTAAATGGTGAGGTAAAGGAAAGGATGATTAAATGGAGTTGGCCCTTGATGGCCATGAATTGAAAAGTGTTGTTATTAAAACTGGAAATGTGAGCGCAAGGAGCGACCTGAGACAGGAAATGGAAAATGGCTTGGAGGAAGAGTTGGCAGAGATAAGAGATCGCAGGAAGAAGGTGAGAGTGAAAACTATGACGGGCTGTGAAATGGGAAGACAAAGAATTAAGAGCACAGGAAATAAAGACAAACACTGTATTTTCCCCATTATTGTGTGTTCATTCTAACTCAATTCCTCCAAACAGTGAATTAAGACAGAAAAAAGCTACATCTGCATTATCATTTCACCCTGCAACATCTGCTAGGCAGGTAACTATGGACGGCTACGCCACTATAACCAAGCTCGCAACAACACGGGCTACACAGCAAAAGCACTTGCAGCGATGTTTAGCTGTTCCCTGCTGATCACCACCATGAATCTCAGTTGGAGTCATTTGTATCCACAAATAAACCACAGCCCCAATTAGATTGACACTTTGAGGAAACACTGCATTCTCTGCACTTTGACCCGTCCAAAGACCAGTTTTTAAAGGTGCAAATTGTATAAAATTGTGCTAAAGTGTGTTCTGCTGTGTAAAGCCCACTTATGTACAGTATTGCAAGTGTACAGTATGTTAAATCTCTTGGGTCTGCTAAATGACACATGATGCTAAATGAAGTGCCCAAAGAAGTGTCAGCAGTTCTATTCAGCACTACCTGAGTAGATGTTGCCTGGAACCTTTGTGAAACAGGGACCCGAAAAAAAACACAAAAAAACAACATCCTCAGAAGTTGTGACATCTGATTTCTTGGAAGCACTGAAATGTTAAAACGAGACGCAGAGAAAGCTGCCAGTCAAAACATCATCGAAACATGTGTGTGTTGGGGGGGCCATGTTGGCTGCAGTCCACTGTGGCTTGTTCCTTTGTTCTGAAGCCCCCCTATCCCCCCCAGTATTGCTCGATGCCTCCATTGGTTTGACCAGTTCAGATGTGCTCAATGCACAGCCTGCAGGCACCCGGTAGTCTGCAAGGCATGGTCCAAAAAAAAAACAGGACAAAAAAAAGCCAACATATTTTTTAAATTGTTAACTATTCAGGACGCCCTCTTTGAGCTAGTTTCAAAACAGTTGATGAACACCACAGCTCTTTAACCCACAACTGCGGGGAGGAAAATCAGGGAAAACGTGGCTACAAAGCAGCCGCGCTTGATTGAGTGAATGAATATTCAGTTGTTGGTGATTCGCCTTTTCTAAGGCAGCGACATTTACATCTCGTCTTAAATTTAAAGTGAGGATACAAAAAAGGATCAGGAGCCGAATTCAGTTTTTTGGTTAACATTTTTTCATCCCGAAATCAGTGGAGGAGAATGGTTGAGACGGATGGGGAAGGTGGTGGTGGTGGTGGTGGTGGGGGGGGGGGTCCTGTGAGGGAGAGATTAGTGTCATAATCCTCTGGAATTGTCCTCTATCCAGCCTATTTATTACCAACCGTCTGATGTGTCGCAGTAAACACACACAGAGGAGACCTCTGCACCGCAGCCTGTGGGAGGCCCGTTGGTGCCGAGCGCCACACCACCCAGCCAGTGAGTGGCTATAAATGATTCCCTGTCAAAGAACGTCATCAGTGTTGGGGGGGTCAAACGAACAGACATGTGACTCAGCTAATAGCGAACCGTTTCACACAGGGTTCCCGGTTTCTTTGCGAGGATGTGGGCTTGGTGTCAAACGTGCATTCTGGATTCAATGAGCGATTATACAAGGTCAGATCACCTTTAACACCTGTGGGCCTGGACAGCAGTCCGTCCATTTCAGCAACAGCTTTGTGCCATGTTAATCAAAAGAAGTATCCTGTTTCAGCATTGGAGACTCAGGACTACAGCTGTTGTAATGCTGCAAAACTTGTACTGACTACATATGCACTGAAAATTGTTACAATAGGTCATTATTACTTTGTTATGGGAGTTTCCTCAGGATGAAGGTCTATTGTGTCTTTAAGGCAAGAAGCAACCTGTACAAACTTTCAGTTGCAACACAAAATAGAGCAAACAACACCTGTACCCATGGTGACAACAAAGCACATTTTGAAATAGTTCCCAAACAGACAAACGTATATAAATAAACTTAAATAGATAAACTTGCATTAAAAAGCAGGAGGATCAAACCTGAGGTGTCTCCTCATCACTGGCCTTAACTTAACCTGACAACTGAAGTCGACGACAGCTTTATAGAAATGCATTGCGAGGATTAGAGACATAGAAATCGTGCAAAAACAGGCAAATGCAAGTCTGCTGTACTTGGAAATATTCTGTGACAAGGTCATCGGCTGAGTAAATATGTGAATTTCACAATAGGCTGAGACATAAACACTTGTCTCTCAGATGGATGGTACTTCGACCCTATTGTTGGTGTATATATTATGCGTTACCTTGGAGATTTCTCCATCATGACCCTCGAGGGTGACGAGACATTGTTGTGTGGATGTACTGAAGACTTTTGCTGTACCTGAAGGAAACAGAAAGCAGAGTGTTTTATTGAAATAGAGACACAGTTGCGTTTTTTTCAATCATCACTCAAATATGAGTTTACTGCAAGAATATAGCAGATGAAAAAATTGAATAAGCTACAGGAAACTCCTTTTTAGTTCAGGGGCTGCATTCTGCTAAATTTGATGTGAATAACCTTCAAGTCGTGACAGTTTCAGATTGTTCCCTTTGTTCATAAAAAAGGACACACTGAAGATGCATAGATTAGCAAACGCTCTCTATGGAAAGGTTGCGCAGCAGTTTCGTTTGCTAATATGAGTGAGTCTCACCATCGGCAGATGCGGTTGCAACCAGCTGGCCGCTCAAGTCGAAACACACGTCCAACACCTCCTCTTTGTGTCCGACAAGGGTGGCTAAACATTTCCCTCTGACTGCATCCCACAACTACACACACACACACACACACACACACACACACACACACACACAAACACACACACACACACAAAGATGTGGAAGTACATGCGGACTGAGGCGATAATCGCAGAGGTTCGAACCTTTGGAGAATACAAGTACATGTCATTGCAGCCTCATAAAATATGCCTGCATGTGGCTGTAAGCTGTCTGAAGTGAGGTTACTCGCACGACCTCCCCCCAGAGGAATGCAGTGGGGTGAATGATTCTTGCAAGCGTGACTCATCTCTGTTTAATTAAGGAATCAGGATTCAAACCCCCCCTCCAACACTCCGACACCCCCCCTTAGAAATGACGGAGACCTGAGAGACAGGAGCGAGGGAAGTGAGACAAGCAAATCTCAAACGACGAGAGCCATCCACCCTGAATGCTCCTCCTTCAGGTAGCTTACATCTGAAGTGGCTGGTGGATGATCGCTACTGTCGCGGCAAAAGAACAGTTTTTCGAGCCTGTTGGAATGAAAAGAGCGCAGGTCTTTAAGTCTCTCTGTACTCGTGAACACCTCACCCTGCAGGTTTTGTCCAGGGATCCAGTGACTATGAGGGAGCAGTCCCAGTTGAACTGAACATTGCTGATTTCTTCCACATGACCGATCAGAGTGTGGACACGACTGGGGAGGGGGGCAGAAAAAGGCAGCAATTAATCAGCTGTGCACTCTTATACACAAAATCTCTATGTGCTATCTTTGTAAAGCATGATGAATGATGACCTCGTGCACTAATCATAACACACATGAAATAGAAAAGATGATGTCCGACCTTGCGGAGGCAACATCCCATATCACAACGGTGTGGTCGAAGGAGCCAGTGACGAGTCGGCTGCCCACTGTGTTAAAGCACAAGGAGAGGACCTCTGCTGTGTGACCCTGGAGGGGAGAAGACAGGCAGCATTAACCCCTCGCTGTTCCCTCTTCCTCTATCCGCACCTCTCTATTCTCTTCTCATCAACTCCTTTTATGACACTTGTTCATGGACAAACGCAACAAAACAAGTGGAACAAACAAGCACCACTCCTTGCTCAACAAAATTTGGAGACCATATTGGGGATTTCCCTGCCAATGTCCCTGTTGTAAATAAAACAGTTACTCATTTCATTTTACTTCTTTGCCACACCAGACAATGATGACTCAAGTTAACACCCATGAGTGACACTGAGCAGCACCAGCACCTCCCTCTTTGCACGTTTTCATGAGGCAAAGGAGAGCCCTTGTTGGGATTCAACATATTGAATATGGGTATATTTACGTACAGACAGCCACACTCTGTGTCACACCTGCAGTGGACTTCTGTCCTCACACACACACAAAAACACACACAAAAAAATAACCTGCTGGAAATCAAGGTATTATAATTGATTGGGAAAAAGCACACACATAAACAAGTAAACTCCACACTGCAACTCCATCAACTTCTTGCTGTCCGTGAAGATTTCAACTCTCACGACTCCCCCCCAAAAAATGGCCATCAGAGCTTGTTGTTCAACATGCTGCTGCTCACGCGGTTGACCCATTGCGGCGTGGCAACCGGCGAGTCCCACTTCCCACGTGCAGCCCCCCCTCCCACATCAAAGAGGTCTCACTACTCCCCAATGAGAGGGTGGGGGGGGGTTATCAGCACCTTATTACGAGTTACAATAATACATGCCTCCTCAAGATTCGACACCATATAGGAGTGAGAGCATGAAAAGCCCGGCAACAAAAGAAAGAACACTATGAATAACAATGCCAGGAAAATACAAAAAACAAAAGCTGCAGTGAAATAGAGGAAGTTGATATTGAAACGACGTCCTACAGTCAGGGTGGCCACCTCCTCCCCACTCTTCACATCCCACAGCTTGGCGGTGGCATCCATGCTGCCCGTGGCCACCAGCGTACTCTGGGGGTTGAACGCCAGGCAAACCTGCACATCAATTTAAAAAAAACCCCAAAACTTTCTTACTTCTTGCTTGTGTTGCATCTCACATCGGAAGGAGCAGTCCATTGGACTGATGTGCAGAACTTGAAACAGGCCTAAATATAGACGCCATACAGTGAGCTTTTGAAAGGTAGAGAGAACTTCACACGTACTATTTCTGCGGCGTGCCCACGGAAGGTGTGGAAGCATTTGCCAGTCTCGGCGCACCACAGCTTGCAGGTCTTATCAAAAGAGCCCGTGGCGATCTTGTCTCTGAATTTCACGAAGAGGGCAAAAAAGCGAGTTGATCGCAGGTTTTGAGACACTCCATTTTTTTTTTCCACACGCTGTGAACATTTTCTCCTGGAATAGCTCATTACCCAAAGGGGTTGTTGAATGCGATGGCGTACACCACGTTCCGGTGACCCTTCAGCGCGAGCAGCTCAGTGCCCGAAGCCGTGTCCCAAATTCTGCACGTCCGGTCATAACTTCCTGTTATGAACCTGACAACGAGGATTAAAAAAATACAATGCAAGCGAACTTTTGACCCAGTCAGCGCCGGACCTCTGTGTCAAGAACTCACCTTGACCCAGATTTGTCAAACGCAACATTCGTCAGTGGCAGTATGTGCGCCTTGAGCTCCTGGTAAAACAGAACAGAGAAGGCTTTAGGGGAATACAGGTGTTGTTTTTCAGTGGGACAACCATACACACAGTTGACCTAACCAAGGTGTAAATGGGGAAAAAGTTTTACACAGAATGAATCAGTACCCTGGAATCTTTGGTTGTGCAACTGACCCCAAGCTCTGTCCCACTCATATTCTTCTCAGTGCACCTTTAATTGGTTCATTAATTCAGTGTGCTTATTTGCATGCTAATTCTGGTCTTTTGTAGCTGAACCACTGCTGCTCTCTAGTGCTTCTTTAGAGCACTGACGAACCATTCTAACAGCCAACCAGTCCAACATCCATGAAGTCAAAACTAAATAACCTGATCAACGAATGGACAGACGGCCGTGACATCGATTTGTTTGTAACCCGGGAGCGGCATGAGTGCGAGTCATGTGTCCAACCTGGCAGAAACAGAATCGGTGGTGGTCCTGCTGGCTCTGTTTCTGCTGAAGCCGGACAACCAGCTCTTTGACTTGTTCGGCCCTCGTCTCTGCGACCAGAGGCACGGACCTGCAGATTTCTGCCACCAGCTCGTCTGGATTAGTTCTAAAAAGTGTGTGTGTGGGGGGGGGGGATCCATTTGAGAGAGAGAGAGAGAGAGAGAGAGAGAGAGAGAGGCAGAGAAAGTCCTAGAAAAAGCTGTCTTGAACACAACTGCAGTAACACCAGTGAGAGGTTAAGAAAAAAGAAGCAGCACTAGTAAAGAAAATCCCTTATTTTTATTCAGCTCACACACCCTGGAGTTAAATCCAAAAGGTCAATGGATTTGGTCTTCACATGCCCTCCTTTCTCATACTCCAGGATTATACCTGAAAGTAGAACATGTCCAAGAAGGGAGAGGCATGTCAGCAGTGTGGACAGTTAGGGGGAATATAAGGAACCAGCAGGTTTAAAGCAGAGCTGTGTTTCCACGTGAATTTGCGTTTCGTCCAGTGATCTCTGCTTACCCCCCGCCCCCCAAAAAAACAAACTTGGGCACAGCTCGCCAATTTCCTGACTTTTACGCCACGTTTGAAGCATGAAACGCCTCTCTGTCGCTCTGTCATTCATCTATGAAAGCGTGCAAAAAGATTGTGATATAATCATTTTGTTCTCTTTACCTGGGGGGTAATATCTCAGTAAAAATCGCTTGAGTTTCATGCTCTCGACGCCGGTTGTCGCAGCTCAACAAACCGTTGCTATGCGACCATGACGCGACATTTGCTCCGCATGCGCAGTAAAAAAAAAAAAAAAAGCGAATTAAAATAAAAACAAGAATAAATTAAAATAAAAACGTTTGAACAGAATCTAAAAAGTTTTCAAAGGTTTAAAATGATTTGAAACAAAGTTGCTTTTGTTTGAAAATAACTTGCAAAGTATTTTCAAATATAACGACTGGATCAATGAAGCCAACAAGTGCTTGTTAGAGTACAATCAATGAAAAAATGCAATAAACACAAATTTGCCACAAATTCAAAGGGCGGATTGACCCTTCTTGATACTTTATCTCTAATTCTGAATCTCCTCTCCTCTGAGGCTCTTCAGAGTTGACTTGTTCACATCAGCAAAATTATAAATTGTTATGACATGCTGAAAATTGTTATCTTGATCTTCAAACGGATGGGGCCCTTTTCCCTCAACAAGGTCAAAGTCTGTTGCCAATAAACTGTGACAAAGCAACGTGCAGCTTGTAAAGCTTATGTGTGTATTTCCAAGCTACTGATGTTCACTGATAGCTTTGAGAAAGCTAGGAGTGTTGAGGGAGACGGTGCAGAGAGTTAGACTCACTGAATCAAGAGGCCAACTCTTGCAGATCATACCCAATTTTCAGTAAACGTGTCTTCAGTGGAGACATGGGGTGTTGGAATAGGCTGAAGACCACCGGGTGGGTTTATCCCACTGCAGTTCTTTCCCTCTATGGGTTTTTTGCAAACTGCCGAGTGGCAGAACCCTTCCTGACACCATACCTGATTGGACCACACAAGAACATCTCAGAAGAAGTGGTAAGGACTGACCCCGAACCATCTACATGCGCTAGTCACATAGTCACAGATTAATGCTTACTGTTTCCCCACAGGTGACCAACTACCTGTTTCCTATCTGGACATATTCCTACCTGGCCTTCCTTTTCCCTGTTTTCCTTCTCACTGACTTCCTGAGGTACAAGCCCCTTATTGTGCTGCAGGGGCTTTTCCTTGTCACCAACTATGTGCTGCTTTGCTTTGCTCCTGGTCTGGCGGCTATGACCTTCCTTCAGGTCAGTTGGCTACATTTATTCCTGCTCAAATGAGATTTTCCATGTCGCATGTTCAAGCAAAACTTGACGTTGTGCTGTGCAAACACTCAAACCTAAAGAGACTCAAAACTGTCTCAATAGGTCAACTATGCTGTTGTGACCTCCACAGAAGTGGCCTACTTCTCTTACATTTACAGTGTGATTCCAGTTGAGCATTACCAAAGAGCTACTGGCTACCTACGCAGTGCCATGCTGGCTGGATATACATTTGGTGCCAGTCTCGGTCAAATGCTCATCTCACTTGCCGGTAAGTAAGATGCCCCACATAGGAAAAGGTCCTTTCTGGGAAAACCATTGCTCCTCACTTCTTTTTTTAAAAACTACGTGTGTGTGTGTGTGTGTGTGTGTGTGTGTGTGTGTGTGTGTGTGTGTGTGTGTGTGTGTGTGTGTGTGTGTGTTAGTAATTTCAGGATGCAGAATTATCTCTTTAAAACACAAAAGCTGCATGTCTGTGCAGATATGTGAGAAGGTCGATTCACATGTTTTCAAGGACAGCTTCAAACTGAGGTCCTTGAATCAAATGTGCAGTAATAAAGGCTCCACTCTCATCCACAGGGGTGGACTACTTCTCCATCAATGTCATCACTCTGGGGATCATGAGCGTGGCATTTCTGGTCTCTATCTGGTTGCCCATGCCCAAACGGAGCCTGTTCTTCAAAGAGAAAAATGCTGCAGCTGTGGGCTCACAGTCCCAGCAGGAGGAGGGGGATGTGGAAGAGGGGGAGGAGGGGCCACTGGGAGAGAAAAAGCCCGGGGAGCCAGTGACAGATAGGGATGAAGCTGGACCGAGGAAGAAGGGAACGCAGCATAATGGTGCGAGAGTTGGCTGTTGCAGCAGGGAAAACGTGGTCGCTGCAGGACATCTACTCTGGCGAAGCTTTAGGGAGTCCTACTCTTCCAGGCATTGGTTTTATTTTATTACTAAAGCCGCTCACATCATGTGCACACATATTGCTACAAATTCAGCCAAACAAATATGAGAAAAAAAACACATTGTATGCATGCTTTGTTTACTCTTTCCTTTTTTTTACAATGGCAGCCAACATTTCAATGTGTTGTAATCGTTTTACAGGCACTTAGTGTACTGGTCCCTGTGGTGGTCTCTGGCTACAGCTGGCTATGTGCAGGTTTTCAACTACATCCAGCTGATGTGGGATCACATAGAACCGTCTGCCACATCATCCATTTACAATGGAGGGGTAGAGGCTGCGTGCTCACTCGTAGGTAAGACTCGTGGATGAATTTGGTCTGATGGTGAATTTATAACCTGAAGGAGGAGAGAGGAGAGTAAGAAACAATAACAGTGAGAAGGATGCTGTTGACCAAATGATGAGAAGCAAAATAAACACTTACTGAAACAGTGAGAAGATGTTGTTTCTGATGTAAGACACATGCCTCTAAATGCCTGCAATCAGATGAAAAAACATCTTGCTGTTCCAGGTTGGGCGCAGCAGCGAACAATTGAGTAGAATGCGTATTGATTTGGAGCACGAATAGCTGTACCAAGATCCTACTGGATCACGGTCAACTTGGCTCAGCAGGATGGAGGAAGAAGAGTAATTGGTTTCATTAGGAGGATGGAGTTAAAAGGTAATGGACTCTCTGATTATTGCTGATAGCTAATTCCAGGAGCTGGGTCCTGGTTGTTCATCATATCAGGAAGCCGCTGCGAGTGAAAGCATGCGTGTGTGCTCGGGAGGTTTAGTGCGGAGGCCTCATCAGCCTTTCTGCCAGCGCTGAACATCGGACGTGTCAGCGCTGGAATTAATGAATGATGCTGTAATTTACAAATGCAGGAGTGCAGGTGCAGCTGTGCGCTTAGATGCATCATCCACAGCAGCAGCAGACTGGATGACGTTGTCCTTCCTCTGCCCGGGGGCCCAGGTGCTGCAGCGGCCTTCTCTGTGGGCTACATCAAGGTGACCTGGGTCGTGTGGGGGGAGCTGGCCCTGGGCCTGTTCTCGGCCGTCGGGGCGGGCGCTGTGTTCCTCATGGCATTCACCACCAGCATCTGGGTGTGCTACGCTGGTTATGTGCTCTTTAAATCCTGCTATATGTTTCTCATTACCATCACCACGTAAGTCCACAGTCGAACTCCTTCATAGTCTGAAACGAGGACACGCTTCACCCCTTCGAAATTCTCGATTTGTTTTTTCTCTCTTTCTTTGTGACTTGGTCACAAGTCAAACTTGTGACGAAGCAGTTTCAGAAAGCATCCTCATCCTCATGTCACTATGAGGCCTTTTCTCCTTAGATTTCAGATTGCCTCCAACCTCTCCATGGAGTGCTACGCTCTGACGTTCGGGATCAACACCTTTGTGGCCCTCTCCTTGCAGACCATTATCACGGTCACTGTGGTGGACGAGGCTGCACTTGGACTAGATATTGTGACACAGGTATGCTTCGTCCACTTAAATAAATGTGTTTCATTCTTATTTTCATTGAAGCACACAGGGATTTCAAACTGTTCCTGGCCAGTCTGTGAATCAAAAATGAGGGCAGCGTCAGCGTTTTGAGACGCCACGAGTACAGAGCGCCCCCTGGTGGATATTCTTAATAATTGCACGCAGACGTGTCCAACCAACCCCTTGAAGTGAAGTGTGACAGATGTCTTCCTCTCTCTGCAGTTCATCGTCTATGGGAGCTACTACGCTTTGATTTCCATTCTCTTCCTGATTCGAGGGACTTACACCGCCTGTGTGAACCGCAGCCCCCCTCCTGAGGCTGAAGGGGCCAAAGGATTGGAGTCCAACGCGGAAGTGATCTCTGCCGAGCGTTTCTGACCAATTCCTGTCCCCTATTTGTTCATGTGAATAAAGCCATCAAACATGACAGAGTGACTTTGTGCAGTTGGTGACTAACTGTGTCTCTGCAGCAGGCAATTTGTGAGAACCAATCAGAAGTAAATAAACTAGTGTTAAATTTAGTGTGGGCATTGTTTTTTTTTCCAGCTTCCTTCAACAATCTAGAAATATGCACGAGGTCAGTTGGCAACTCTAAAACATCCACATGAGGGAATGTGTGTATGGTTTGCATGTCTCTCTGTGACGAACTGGTGACCTGTCCAGGATGTACGCTGCCTTGGCCAAACATCAGTTAACCCTCCTATCATCCTTGGGGTCAATTTGACCCCAATCAATGTTTACATCCAAAAAAACCTAGTTGACTTTTTTCTTTTTGCTTCATATTTCAAGACTTTTCCTCATTTGATGGGGACTATTGAAAAAGCATATCATTTTTACGGTGCCATTTTTTCAATGTGCTGTACACATTTTGCACACATGGTCGTCAGGGGTCAATTTGACCCCAAGCTGTTTTAGCTGTTAAAACTTGTCCAGCAGAGTCTGTGACTCAATATTACCACAACTGCAGGTGCAGGTGATACTTTTTTGTTGATACATGTTGTTTTATTTCAATTAGAACTTTGCTTTTTCCTGCTCCATGGACATGAAGGTGTGTTTGTGTGTCCATGTGACCTTCTGATATCACGCCTGACAATATAGAACAGATTTTTTGCCACACTGTGTATTCCAGAAATACATTGGTAGTTCATGTAAAATCATGGAAGAGCAAATATAAAAGCTTTCATGGCAGTCCTCTATCCAAATCATTCCTCATTGTGCTCTGAGTATACTGCAGTCTGGGCACTCTCTCTTTGAAGATGTCTTCTGGGAAAAAGTTTACTGTCAAATATGTTTTGGAGCAGCTCTTGGACAGTGACAGTGACTTAGAGGAGATTGTTGATGAGAGTGAGGACTGTTTTGAGGAGGACCCAGATTTTGAGGGATTCTCAACTGAGGGGGGGGGGGCAAAAATGGAGGCTTCACTGACTATGGTATTATGTAGGGGAAAAAAGAAAGCATGTGGTCCCTTCTCCTTTCTCTAATTTGCCAAATTAGAGTGAAGCCAAACAGGCAAACAAAGAAGACCCAGTAGCTCTCAGAGAGCAGTGGACAATTTTCTTGGTCTGCTCTTGGTTCTAAACAATCACTTTTTAAAAAATACATTATTCAAGCAAAGTAGCTTCTCATTGAAATGTGCGCTTGTACTTCAAATAACTCCAAAGCAGGTAAAGCCTCGGACCGCTTGATTAACTCTGCCCCACCCCCCACCCCCACCCCCACCCCCACTCGGTGGTCCTGAATCCTGGTTTTTGAGCCACTGGCCCTACATGGTAGTACACTATAGATATTCTGCTGTGGAAAACACAAACATTTCTGTATCCAATGAAAATGAATTGTTTCCTCAGTGAGTAACAAGAGACAATTCTGCTTCCTTCATAGTTCATAGTATGTGGGAGTGGGAGTTGTTATGAGCTGTGGCTCTTTGCATCATTTACCATGGGAACTGCACATTGTTTCGAGTGCCTGTTGATTGTAATCAAAAATGGGAGGTTACCTACCTGACTGACCCATTGGTTACACCTTGGTTTCAAGCTGGACTGTCTCAAAGTTTGTGTTGCTCTTTGACCGGGTTGTTGATTGACAAACCGAGCCCTGAGCTTAGGCAGGTGAGCCATGTGCACTGCACAACACACAACCATTCACATGCACACAAGAACAAGCGGAGGAAACATGGAGGCGGTGAAGCAGTGGCGCTCGGGCTGGAGGTATCCCACCACTCTGCTGTGCATCTATGGGTTCTTCAGTACGGTGAAGCCACTGGAGCCTTTCCTCATCCCGTACCTGACCGGACCGGACAAGAACCTCACAACTGAAGAGGTATGAAAGCAGAGATAAATGACTGAATGGATATTTTAGTAATGTGTTAGAAAAAAAACCTCTTGTGTGTATAAATAAACATCAGTTTGTTGTGCAACAACGTAATTTAACCGAGACACAAGAGTTTTTCTATTCCTTTTAATTTCTAATGTATGACTGGTGCTTACTTACTGTAAATGGTTGTAATAGAAGAGCTGTTAAAAATACGATATGACTCATAAAACCATTTATTTATAGGATCGGAGCAGTAAAACCATCCATGTTGCCTTATCACTGACAGGTTAATAACAAGATTTTCCCCGTGTGGACCTACTCCTACCTGTGCGTGCTGGTGCCCGTGTTCCTGCTGACGGATTGGCTGCGTTACAAGCCCGTGGTGGTGTTCCAGTGCGCCATGCTCTTTGTCACCACAGCACTGCTGCGCTGGACGGCGAGCGTTCCCTCCATGCAGGCCGTGCAGTTCTTTTACGGGGTGGTCACTGCCAGCGACGTGGCCTATTTCTCCTACATTTACAGGTCACGCATTGAAGGTCCAATGACTGCCAGAGGGTGCGGGGTTTTCGATTGTTGGCCTGACATTTTGTGTGTATATGTGTGTGTATATGTGCGCTGCGTTTACAGTGTGGTGGACCTGAAGAGATACCGGAGGGCCACCTCCTACAGCCGCAGCATCCAGCTCCTGGGCTACACCGTGGGCTCCGTGCTGGGTCAGCTGCTGGTCAGCTTCCACCTCATGTCCTACGACAACATCCTCATCCTCACTCTGGTCCTGACCGCCGTGGCTCTCTTCACCTCCCTCTTCCTGCCGATGCCGCAGCAGAGCATGTTCTTCCACCGACGTCAGAGAGCAGCGAGGGACGGGCAAAGCGGTGGGCCCACGGAAGCTGCGAAGTACATGGGCCGATCACGGGGGTCTCGAGATGAACAAAATAGTGGAAAAGAAGAAATGAGGAGAGGACCGGAGGGAAGCGAGTCTGTGGCTGCGGGAAGGCACGAGGAGCCATTCGAAACCAACACCTGTGGCAAAGTCCTCGTCCAGCTGTGGAGGGACTTCAGGGAGTGCTACTCCTCCAGACAGCTGCTGTACTGGTCTGTGTGGTGGGCCATGGCCACATGTGGCTATAACCAGACTGTCAACTACGTGCAGGTCAGTTAAACATAACTGATGTTAAATGATTTACTTGCTCAGGACCGAACTCACAGCTGGGTTCCAACTAAACCATCGAAATGAATGCGTGACGGTGCTGCCGTTGTCTCAACCCAGTTTCAGCAAGATATGTGTGTGCATCACTTCTGTAGCACGCAATAACTGCCGTTTTCTACCATGCAGGTATTGTGGGAACATGTGCAGCCTTCCCAGAACTTAAGTATCTATAATGGCGGCGTGGAGGCCGTGTCCAACCTGATGAGTAAGAAACATCACGCGTGCATCTCCATCAATGCCTAGAAATTCTCCAGCTCCAGTGCGACCTGCCCGGTACAATTAAAAGCCGTCACGTCTGCACCGCCCGATATTCTGTCGTTCCAATCTGGCAAGTTCCACAGGTGCGGCCACGGCCTACGGCATAGGCTTCACTGAGGTGAGATGGGAGCAGTGGGGCGAGCTGGCCCTCGGGGGGTTCTCGGGACTTGGGGCGGCAGCACTGTTCCTCATGACCTTCGTTGGGAACATCTGGGCCTGCTACGTTGCCTACATCCTTTTTAAGTGCCTGTACATGCTGCTGATAACGATAGCCATGTGAGTACGTAGTCCATTGTGGTGCTGTGAGATCACGCTGTGAAGGCGAAGAAATAAATCTGTTTCGTTTTTTTTCCCTTAGGTATCAGCTGGCAGCCGACCTCTCGATGGAGAGATACGCTCTGGTGTTCGGTGCCAACAACTTTGGAGCGCTGGCGCTGCAGACAGTTATCACCTCTGTCGTGGTTGATAGTGGTGGGTTGGGGCTGTCCATCATTCCTCAGGTAACAGCACCGGAGTGTCCGGGTCTCCTCGAGCGTTCGGGACAACTTAACAGTGTGGTTATTTTTCCTTCCCACAGTTCACGATTTATGCAAGCTACTTCGCAGTGATCTCTGTCGTGTTCTTACTTCGAGGGATATTCATTGTCTGGGGAGCAAGGAGAGACCGAGAGGAGACACGGTCACCTGACAAACCCTCAGCTTCTGAGGAAGCCCGACTGTGAACTCAGCGACGCTCGAAAAACTACGTGACCTCATGAAATACAATGAGAAGAATTTCATAAGTATCAAAACTTTTGACAATTACACAGAATTCATGCAATAAGTCAATATCTGCATCTTTTTCCGACCTCTGCAATCCTTCCTGGCATGCTGGCAATCACCTTCTGGACCAAATCCTGACTGATGGCAGTCCATTCTTGCG
>JAUESF010000016.1:9474379-9484817 GCA_032274765.1 Malacoctenus tetranemus | reverse complement strand
GCGTGCGTGCGTGCGTGCGTGCGCCATCAGATAAGACTGTGTGAGTGGGAAAGTCTGTCTGCAGCACAAGTGGCAGGTTGAGACTTGCACCACTTATCCTCTCACATTGGTCAGAATTGGCACGGGAACACGACGAGTTTAAAAGAGAAATGCAGTCTATATCTATATCTGTATATCCAAAAACAATGTATTATTTAAGTTGTGTCATAAGAAAGTCTGATAAATTCCATTTATACACAAACAAGTCAGAAAAAATAGAGTCATAGCATCAGATGAAATACATATCTCAATGGGGCAATAAAAGTTGCACATACAGCAGCTTGACTGCAATGACCTACATTAAAGATGGGTGCTTGGTGGCTTGCTGGAGGCTGAATGCTACAAGCTGCCAGTGAGAAATTCCAAGCCAAAGAGATGGGAAACACAAAAGACAGGCTGCATGTCCGTGCAGTGCACGCTGCCAGAGGATTGTAATGAACTCTGCATTTGCCAGCTTCCTGAAGACCACCTTACCATCGCTTCTTCTCGTATTTTTCTTGCAGGAACTCCTTCACCTTCTGCGGTTCTCTGAAGTCGGGTACTGACGAGGTTCTGTCATCATACAAACCGAGCCAAATCTGTTTACAAACCTGGAACACACAGATCAACTCCAGTGACTTTTTGCAGATTTTCTCTCAAAAGGTGCGACTGGGAAACTGGGAAAATAAAAAGGACCGGTAAAGAGGGACAGTGGTTCACACCTTTAAAGCAATTAGACTCTTTATAAAAAGTGCTGCACTGTATGAAGAAAATGGACCCCGAATTAGCAGGGCAGTTATATTCTACACCAGACATTGGGAAGTAGAGGTTTGCGGCCACATGAGCAGGAAAAAGGTGGAGGATATCAAGTGCATGCACAGCAGTCCAAAAAACTGTTTACATAGCTAGATACAGTATATACAGGTATTTACATCAAAGTAGTTGACTGCATCATTTTATAGTCTCAATCTGCCCTTCAGAAGTGGAACCTAACATATCTAATGTCTGCAGGTCTTCAAGCCTACTCATGCATTCATTGAGGCACATCCAAGTTCACTTTTTATTATCTGGTGAAGCTATTTTATTGCATCAGCTGTGTACCCTGTTGCATCAGGGCTGTTTTTTTTTCTTTGCCAAGTGCTCTCTGCGGAAAGAGGAGGAAAGCAACAAAGGGGCTGCCCATATTTATATAGCAGCCGTGGAGGGTGTGTGCCTCAGCTCCCAACCTTGAATTTCCTGCATGTCTGTCGACCACTTTTGCTTTGGCTTCTGATCAGCAGTGCATCCCAGGTGGCATCGCTCTATTTCATACTCCGTTTACCAGAAATGGCTCGTGAAGGATGATGCACTTTGGTACCTCCCAGCAGATACAGACACATGATGCTACTTTATTTGAACGCGATGGAGAGGTGGGAGCTTCACAATCGCAATAGCACTCAAGTGTCTTTGTCAAATGATTCTGATCCTAAAATGAACATGTTACTGTAAATTAGTAGAGACTGCCTCCTGTTACAGAAGGCATGCAGGGGTTGATGGTACTGATGTACACTGACATTTTCACTTCTTTACTGACACATCTATTTTTTCAGAGCAGGTAATCAGTTAAACAACTGAATCATATTCAGCAAAGACGGAGCAAAAGTGCACACGCACATTTCACTGACAACTTGACGATCATGACCGAGTCCATGACCTGTCCAACTGGCATCAAGGTTTTCACAGGACTGACAGGCAGATATAGAACGCACCTCACTCCAAAGGGAGCCCGTTTCCACCATTTGTCCTCCACCCAACAACTCCCAATTGTGTCCTCACCGTTGATTCACAATCATTTCATGCGACGGAGCACACACATACCTCATTGCCATGTTTTTGTAGGAACTCGATTTCCTGTTGCGTGAAGGTTGTCATGGAGATGGACTTGACTCTGTGGGGGGGGTTCAGTCCTCGTCTGTAAATAAGGGGAAGGAAATAGTGTTGGTTTTTTTTTTTTTTTTTTAAAGAGCTTCCAGTTATAGAAAACAGCATCTGGGCATAATGTGGCGAGCACCACTCATAACAGGGCCCTCTAATTAGCTACTAGCTGGTTAGGTGAAAAACTGGGAGGAGGACTGCATCATTCTAGGCAGCAATGACAGGGATAAACAATGACAGACACACACTGACAAAAACAGAATGGGACTACAGTGAAACAAAGGCAGTACGCGAAACACCCTCTCATGTGACACTGACAGATGAAGTTGTCAGCGCAGTAAAAAATGAGCAACATCCCTTAATATAGAACCTCCCAATATGGAGCAACACCCATTAACCCACAAAGGATTTGCTCGTTCTCCTGAGAAGGTCATAGCTCATGCCAACATGGCCCAAATTAAAAAATGCCTGCCAACTGTAACAGTAGAAAAGACCCATCATTAGACCTTTTTTTTAAGCTGCGGGACTGCTCATCACTGCATCCAGTTCCTGTGCTAATTTCAAAAAAGAAAGGAACAATTCCGCAAGGACAACATCCATTTTGCCTGCAAAGATGACGAGACAACATTAGGCAGGGACACAATGTTTCAACTGTATCTTGACGGTAACTACTAAATACTGAACCAAAACGCAACTGACCAAATTTGGTGTGAGAGGTGCACAAATTTGCTTTTGACTATATTAAACAAAGTGTCTTTAACCATTGACCAAAGTAACATATTTACTCGACCACTAAATTTTTTAATTCCTTTTCAAAGCATTCTGAAGATGAAGATTTGAGTACATTTAGAGAGTTGAATATTACAGATTAGTTAGAGATTATGACTTTGGCAGCTTTCTTATCACACCAACCACTCTGGATCAACAAATTCACCTCAAAGGTATGAAAATGTAGCCACAAGCACGTTGATAACAGACCTCGATCATCGATAAGGCAAACACTCAGCCATGTTATGCAATCCCGGCATGTTGACACAAGTCGTGACAAATGGTACAATCAACAACAAATTGAAGAAAAAAACCCAAAACAAAACACATTGTTTCTGTAACAGTTGTTTTTAAGTATTTGGTCTCTTACTTTTACCATTTTTCAAGATAGTAATAGACAGCCATGTATGCAACATGACCAACATCATGATTTTGACTGCAGATCTTCGCTCCACAGTCATGACAGCTGTCTAAGAAATGGGATCTCCTGTGTCACAATTACTAACACAATGTTATACACAAAGACGAGTCCAATCCAAAAGGCAGTGAAATACTAGACGAGGTTACTGAATTATTCACCACCTTGTACAGGACGTGTTGGGATGTGTGCTTGTTCTTTAAACATTAACCCACCAGCAAACCCTTCCCTCAAGGCATTTTGCACAGTAACAGGTGGCTCCACAAGTAAAGTCAAGCAGCAACAATTTTCTTGTATCTCTCTCTGGCTTAAAAAAATACATATCGTGCTATCAAGCTAATAGGTTCACACATAATGTCTGAACATCCTTGAAGGTGCGCAAGTTCCCATTCAGAAACAAGACACTTGATAACATTACAGCTTCTGTAATGCTGCAGGAATCATTTCGTCTAAATGTGGAGTGGAACTATGGAAACTGTGAGGAGGCTAATAAGCACGCACGCACACACACAAACTGTAGTCACACTGTATCACCACTTTCTTACAGTAAAATACATACAACAAAAGCAAGACAAAAGAAAAATAAACACAAGTGTAGGGATGTACACTGAAAAAATAATATTAGCATCTTTCGCACTGTTGGAGTAAAAAAAAAAAAAATAGTGCAAACAAAGCAAAATTTAAGTGTCTCCCCAATTCTTTGTACTTTGAATGGACAGAAAATCAGCAACAAGGCAATTAGGAACAAAAAGAAGACAGACTTTGATCAGAAGCAACTCATGAAGGTAACACTATGTATTGTGGTCTCTCTCTGTATTTGAGTAATGCTGTGTCTTTCTGTGCCTGGAGGGAGGTAAATGATCAGCTCCTAGCCTCATGGAGCTGAAACTAGGTCAGGTACAGAGAGAAAGCTCCTCAGCCCTTAAGGTCTCCATATGATGACAGATCACTGCCCGCTTATCTCCAAAACAAGACTCATGTCTGGTTATGATTCGTTCTCTTCTGTTTTCTTATGTAGTTGTGACATTTTAATGACTTTTCAAAGATGCATTAAATTCATCATATTTTGTATCTTTTCATATTCTCAGTACATAAATATATCACAAGCAGTTGCTTCACTGCACGTCCTCTAAACCCATCAATATATATTCCACAGTCATTGTAAGACAATCATTTAATTGTACTTGTGACTAAACACTCTTTAGGAGTTTATGATCACATAACAGCATCAGGTATGTGTAAAGAATCTGCAATGTGCTGATTAATAGGGATTCAGAATCCACTCGATTTCACAAAGTACATCAGAGAATAGCACCACACATTGCACAGTAAAATAATTATGACCTTGCAGTTACTGTATTAGAACAGCACAGTCAGGGAAAAACTCAGCCCATTTGCATACTGTAACAGCTCCAGGGTGACAGAAACTGGCAACATGAACTTTCAGACTAGAGGAGAATCCACCCATAAACTTTTATTTTTCCTCGTTTGGAGGATTTTTGTGTACTTTTAATCTCAAACATGATATATTTTTGATTTCAGAACAAGTCTTCAGTGTGCATTCTATTTCCAGTTAGAATTTCTGGCCAGTATCTAGCAGTGACTCCAAGATTTTAGACGATGCACTGTTCTGCAAGTGTAGGGCCACAGTGAGGATGAGAGCGTCTGAAGTAATGTCTGTAAAAAGGTAGACTCACTGTCACCGGACCATGTGGATAGGAACGCACGAGCCAAGTGGGGTTGCTTCCTGCCGTGTGTGGCTCTCCAGACAGAGGCAGATTCCAACTCCAATCATGAAACAACCACATTCATTTCAAATTTCTTTACAGTCACTACACTTTCCGACAATATTGCTGCCTTCAACTCCATCAGTTTAAAAGGAACATGAGAGACAGACAGTGAAACCTCCTGTTGCGTGTGTGCACACGCGCATGCACACGCGCGCGCGCGCACACACACACACACACAGACATACACACACAGAGCTGATGTAGAAGCATTGCAGGGCCACACCACTTCCTGAGCCGACAGTCACACAAGGCTTCCTGCGCATACCCAACCAACATCAATCTAGTCAAAACCACACGACCGACTTTGGCGCCTGGCATCGGCCAAAACGTGGCCAATATTAAAATTCTGTTCTTGCTGCAAGCGGCGAAAAGAAACTTGTGCCGAGCAGTGATTCTGCTCTCTCCCTCTCCCTTCCTGAGAGCAGTGCGCTATCGCCTCACCGCCCTCCCCCTCCCGCTCCCCCACACACATGCGTAAGTTGCCTCTTTGTGAAATAAACAAAGATATATGCAACTGTTAATTTCCATCTCTACTATTAGCAAAACACCTCCCTGTGTGTTCTCGCTTTAAGTTGTATGCAGCCGCTTGTTTTCATTCTGTAATGGTCCTCTATAGTATTGATACGGATCAAATTAGAGGTGCTATAGTGTTCTATTACATATTTAGGTTTTTATGAGAATTTGAGGTTGAACTACAGTTGGAAAGTACATATCCTGTGTATGCCCATGATTTTTTGTGTAACATTCTGGCAATTTTTTTTGTTTCAATCAAAATTGGGAAAGAGAGAGACATCAAACTGAGAGAACCTGTGCACCGTTTCATGAAGCTATAAAAGAGCTCCATTAACTCCTATTGCAGGCTTTTTAATTGGAAGGGCGAGTGCTGGGGGAGACACAACAGAGTCCCCACAGGCACACTGCTGCAGGGAAATGGAGGGCAAACTTGCTCATCAGCAAACGCACAATTAATCTCGTGCTTTCCAGTGCAACACAAAATAACCTTCATGTTCCAAAGAAAGAGCTAAAACACTGCACGAGGATTAGGGTCATGAAGCCAGTCAAACATGAACCTCCATCTGATCCAAAAACAGGAGAAAAATGCAAAGGGCCCAATCAGTCATCTGAGCCAGGGGTGCTCAAGCTGGGGTGAGTGAGGCTCAATGCTTTTTTTCTTTTGAAGACGCCCACTTCTGTACATTTCTATGTGTGTGTGTGTGTGTGTGTGTCTCCAACAATGTTTGCCGACATCAATCATGATGTTGGAATACAGGAGGGAAAGCGTGCAAAGAATCCATCCCATGAATTCCACTTTAAAGAAATGACTAAACATCTCACTGTTTTGACATGAGACCAAAGTGGAGGAGGCACAACCACTTTATTGACCTTTGGGTTGGGATTGATCAAAAAAACCACACAGTGCATACTTGACATAGCTCAATGTGTGGGGAAAAAAATCGAAGGTAGGCATAAATCATTTCGAAAACGTCTTATTTAGTCACTAAAAGAAAATCCGTAATAACCAAGTAGTAGATAAAAAATATAGTATCATATACTACATGCAGTACTGGTGACTTTTTGAGGCAGTGGCTGTCATGTACATTAGTACTGAGTTCAAAGAGTCTATAGAGGAGAGTGACAGCTAACAGATGAGTGCCATGCTATGTCAGACATTTAAGAAAGGCAAATTTTTGATGCATGTTGTACATGCGCATCTCAATGAATTCGAATATCTTTTTAACTCTATTTGTTTCAGTGATTCATTTGAAAACAAAAAAAGACACAAACATTGTGTCGATTCATTCCACACAGGGGGCGAGTATTTCTGACTGCTTTTTTGTTCAGTCCTAATGGTTATTGCTTTCAGCAGGTAAAAACCAAAAATACAGTGTCCCAGAAAAACACAGGACCTTGTCGAAGCTCGATATTATAGGCAGTTGTTGTTGCACAGTAATTATCAGCTCAATAACTAAAAAGACCTGCAAAGAGTCTTTAATCAGCCTCAGTTGGCTCCAATGAGTGACACAATCATGGGGGGGGGACAGTCGAGCTGCTTTCATTCAGAAGACCCTCATTGACACACAAATTCATTACAATAGAAGCAGGTTGCTCACTGAAGGTTGTTTGTAATCACTGGTGGAAGGTAAGATGGAGAAAAAGGTGCAGAAAAAAAGCACATAATCAGTTTTATGTAATACTTTAACTTTTTGAGATATTGGATTTTGTTGTTTTTTGCTACAAGCAATAATTATACAAATCAAACTAAATAAATGCCACAAATACATACATCTGCATGACATGAATATATATTAAATATGAAGGTTCCCTTTGTGAATTGAATCACGAATAAATCGAAAATTTATTAATACTCCAATTCATTGAGCTGCATCCGCATGTCAGATTTTTATTCCTTTTTGGGTTGATGCAATAAAATTAAGCTGTAATATGTTGAACCTCAAGCATCATAAACAGGGATACAAACACGCTGTTCCTGAACAGGCAAAATTTGACGGCTGAACTAAGGTGGAATATGTGTCGCTGGAAAAGAAGAAATGGAATGCTCCACTAATCCCAAATCCCGAGCTACAGATGCTTGGTTACACAACTGCACAGTGAGGTTTTAAGTCAGGCAAATGCTATCTAAAGTCACAACCCATGGCAACACTGCTATCAGTGAAAAGGGGGACAGGTTCAAAAAGCGGTTGTGGAATTCTCCACAGCTGACACGTGGAGGCTTGTCCTTTATCAGTTAGTCAGCTGCTCGTCAAGGGAAAATCTCACTGGTGCTGCTGCCAACGTCTGACGGTGGATATATTATTACTTGTAAATCAGGAGCAAAAATAGATAGGTACTCTACATACAACTGATGGAAAAATAGCTGGATTACACTGTCAGTCTCATAATAAATATTTTAGATGCATCTCTTCTTTTCGTTTCATTCGTGGTGAGCAAACATAAAACTGGTACTCAATATGCAATTTTAATCATAATTTTGTTGTCAAAATACAATTGAATCACTGAAATGATAACTATTCACACACTTTTATATACTGCATTGAAGAACTATGTTGTTAGGACACTTTAAAAGAAAAAAAAAAACAAACTCAGTAAGGCCACAATGTCTCAGAGGCAGGTGCACAGGTGCAGGATACAGCTTGTTTTGGGGTTAGCAACATGACAGAATTCATCTCTAGGGACTTTCATGAGGACAAAACCGGGGGTTTCGCTTTAATTTGTGTCTACGGGACACAATCAAGTTACCACAAGACTTCTGAATTTAGAGTCAAGTAAACAGCCCTCTGACAAAAACAAAAACTCCTCCACATTTCATTAACACTTTGCACATATCATTTAGATAGTGGATGAAACTGTGGATCAGTGCAATTTACCCCCCCCCCCCCCCAACACACCTCTTTATCTATTCGACCTTTCTGTGGGGATCGCAATATCATCTCTGGGGACTTCAGCTTCTTTCCAAAATACAGTCATACGTGACAAGGCAATTTGTGGCTTAGCTGTAGGTCTGTGGATATGCATCAGTGTTTTTGGGTATATTTTTTCAAGGCCTAAAAAAACCCTAACAACCAGTATATCCCACTTTCAACATGGTTAGGCTCCATCTTTCCCAACCATGAATTGGGTGATGCAACTGTTTTTTTTCTTTCCCTTTTGTCTGTCTTCCAATGATTTACTGATATGAGAACAAGAATAAATAACCCTGCTTTAGCAGATTAACTTATTTATTTCCGATCTAACACAAATACAATTTGTCACATTTAAATTTTTAGATATGAGGTCAAAAACTGAGAGAATACAAACAATGGCAGCACATTTGCTGCAAGGAGAACTGTCCATTTTAGGTGTGGTGTTCACTTTAACAAAGTGAAATCATATGTTCACGTGTATAACGATAGACAGGCACAAGGCGTTTTTAACAAAACTGCTTGTAGTGCTGATAATCATGACTTCTGTTTCTGCAAAAATCCTTTTGAAAGACCTGAACACATTTTCTTCAGGCTGTGTGTGCTTCATTTATTGCAACAGAAAGACTTGCTTAACCCACCATGATCCCGAGTGAATTAAAAGCACACAGTTAAGCTGCACAAAACACAAATATTAATATGCATCTGACGTTTTTCTTTACATCTGCCCAAATTGCAAGGTGGTGCTCCATATCGTCTCCAGCAACTGGTAGCAGCAACGGGCTTGTAGCTTATCTGCAGACCTAGCTTGCAAGTGTCAGATAAGTTCACTGGCTAATACTGGGAGCTAAAGTTAGCTAGCATGCAGAGTGGGGTCGCCAGGCTCGCTTTGCGGTACACTGACACCCCCTGTGCACCCCGCCCAACGCGGCGCTGCAAGACAATGTCAAACACAGCGAAACTCTCACTGACTGCACCCTCGCTGCTTGTCTGTCCAACGTAAGCTAGCGCTCGTAGGCTAAAACTGGGTTGGCTTGTCCTGTGCAGCCGAGGCAGACTAAAACGCAATATCATGCGCGCCATGTCTAAGCTAAGGTCACTCTGCAACTTAATACTCACAGGATGCCAGAGCAGGAGGTGCACACGAAGGAGCCCACAGTCATGTTGGCATAGGTTGGGCCGCGCTGGTCGCAGTCAAAGCACTTTCTATTGGGAGGCAAACTCGTCATTTCTCTCAGCATCTTCAGGTGTTTCTCCTCTTGTTTTCGTTTCGCACTCGCCGCCATGGTGAAGGATGTACAACGGGGGATAGATAAAAAACAAACAAAAAAACAAACGAGCGACTCTGAGAGATGAGCAACGAGTAAAAAAAACAAAAGGCTGTGCTTTTCTTTCGAACGGTTGCCGACTCGTGCTCAAGACGGAGAGGGGATGGGTTGGTGGCTCCGTTGTCAGGGCGGCCTCTTCGCGTCTCCTCGTACAAGGAGTTTCTGGCGTTCACGCGCTTGCTAACGGAACAAGAGAAGTCACGCCTTTACTTCCGCCTTCACTCGAATCCCGTTGTGCATAATGCACCTTTATAAAAATTTTGGCTCACAGCTGTTTGTGCGAATTTTGAACATATTGTATTGCTCACATATCAAGTTGTCTGGCGTTTTGGATACGTTCCTGAGTTATATACAGATACATATCCTTGATGTATGTCTTACTCGTAAGTGTGGATCAGATAGTTTTGTGTGCCAACATATTGATTCAGATAGTATATTTGATCTTTACAAAAATATCCCCCCAAAATTTTAATGTCCGTTTCGATTGTGAGGTGTAGAGGTATAATGGTGACCCCGGGAACTGGCTTGAAACCGGGATTTCAGCGTAACCCAGGAGCCGTGGAGGTCGGGAAAAACGGCTTTCAAGATCTTGTTTGTTTTTTCTCTTTGGTCGGTCATGACAGCCCAATGGCAACGACGATACTGGAGCATCATTGCCACCCTGCGGTTTAATCTTGGTACTGCAGGTCTTCAACGCCAGCGAGGAGGCAACTCAGGGACACACACCAATTCACAGCATGTTTTAATAAGCGTATGCATACATACATACATACATACATACAT
>JAUESF010000016.1:9339678-9349989 GCA_032274765.1 Malacoctenus tetranemus | reverse complement strand
ACACACACACACACACACACACACACACACACACACACACACACACACACACACACACACACACACACACACGACCGCATTTTTAAGCTACCCCCTCTTGCTCACCTCTGCACACACACACACACTTACACACACATGCACAAGGACCTGCTTCGGTCTGGTAACGCCTGCAGGCACAGAGTGATTGACAGGATCCAGATTGCCAGATTGTTCTCAGGAGCGTGGAGAAATGACATCACACTCATTACAATTTCTAAATATAAACAGTCGCACTGCGTGACTGACAAGTCCGTATACATGTATGTTTGCCTGAGAGTGCGTTTGTGGTTCTCCTATATGGTCTTCAAAGAGTTGCGGTGTGTGACAGCGTGTGTGTGTTCTTGGTTCGATGTCAACAAATAACTATTTAGTGAGGCCTTCAAACGAATGTGTCAAAGCTATTGCTACAACGTTGTCATTGTTTCTGTTGAGTTACCTTTTGTTAGCATTAGCAGGTAGCTCAGAGTGAATGAGTAGGAAAAAAAGGGTTTCTTTGAGTTAACCTTTCATCAAATTTTTGTGAAACAACGGCTTGATGAGACAACCTTCACTTCCTTCACCGTCATGCTCATGATATTCCTTTGATATTTTATTCATTTTACTTTTAGGATCTGATTTGGTTTTAATTCACATTTTGTTGATTTGTTTTTATGTTTTTTTTTTAAAGAAAAAAAAATAATGGAAACTCAAAAACATTAAAGACAAAATAAAAAGAAAATGAATAATATGGAAAAAGGAAAAGTGTTTTTTTGTATTCAATATGGACACTCCATGGAAAATAGAGCTTAGTTGGGTTTTTTGTACAATGCTATAAACCAAAAACAGGTGAGAGAAAAAAATGAATGAGCACATTTATTTATTATTATTTGGGCTGAGAAAACCAACTCAAAAATAAAAAGCATTGTTATTCATATTTGGTCTTTCAACTAAAGTGTGTTAAAAGTGGTTGGATTTCGATATGCACCAAAAACACGCGCACAAAGTGTCTGAGCCAATTCACGGCAAAGTTGTAAAAAACATGCTGTTTGAAAACAAGGCTGAGGGGAGGAGAAGCCCTGAGAAGAAGTGGGCGGGGTGATCTGAGGGACGCGAGACTTCGACGAGGGGATGAGTGGCGAGAGAGGGCCAGGTTGGGCCAGCCCACACGACTGCACCGAGTCAAGTTGTATATTTCAGTGACTCTTCACTGGTTGAATAAAGCCTGCACAACATGGATGCACCAGCAAGACGCTGCAATTACTTGCTTGGGATATACACACACACAGTCACAAAGCCACAGGCACGCACACACACACACACACACGCGCGCACACACACGCACACACGCACGCACGCACGCACGCACGCACGCACGCACGCCACATGTTTGCGAGGGTGCTGCTGAGTTCAAGGCTTCTCCAGCTCGTCTGGCCAACACATTGTAATTTACAAGCACTCAGTGTCACGTTGAGATCTCAATTAAGCAGCTCGGCTACACACTCGGGCCCTCGGGGCTGGGTTGAGCTGGGCCCACATTCTGCCTCTCTGGCCAAGGCACACTGCGGAGCTGCAGCACCCCCCCATCCCCCCCCCCCCACCTCCACAACCCTTTCCCTCCCCCTTGTCCTCCCCGACCGCCTGCCCGCCCGCCCGCCCGCTCACTTGCCCGCCGCCAACAGACAACGCCAACAGTAAATATTTGAGGTTGGAGACAAAAGAGGGGAGAAGGGATTCATTTAGCTCATTCAAAAACATGACATTGTGATTAAAAGTTGGGCGGTCTGGAAGGCAAGAGAGCTCCATTCGTTATTTCAGACAGCTCTCCACACAAGCTGCACATGTTCCCCCTGCAAGCAAATAGCAAATTAAAGATCCAAAAATGCAGCGAGAAGGAGAGGGACACATCTGCGATCGAAGGTAAACCCACATGGACAAAGCAGGACGAGAACCGAAGAGTTGTACGACTGGATGATGACTCGGGGACATGGAAGAAGGAAACAGATCAGTGCATTTTTCAACAGGGGAAACAAAAGGGCACATCCAGGCACACAGTCAAACAAGAGCTAACGACTTAAGGAACTGGAGAGACACCATGTGCTCAAGTGAAGCAACAAAACCCCCATAAGCTGCCACTACTGTTCGGTGATCAGATCCATATGGACCTTGGCCTTGGCCTTCCACCACCTGCCTCAAAACATTCCCAGCACCTAACAAGCCAGCCAGCCTTCCGACCAGTCTCAGACACGTTTTTACAAGCGGCCATATTGATGGCTATTGAGCCCATGTGCCATTTAACTCACCAGAAATCCTAAATTATAGCCCAAGCCATGTGCGGCTGGATACACCCCCACACGCAGGGACGCGCGCCACATCAGAGCTTCCACTTTCAGCGCCCAGGCTGAACCTGGCTTCCACTCAAACTCTACAAGCATGACACACTGAGGCCAAGATCATGCCAAGCTTAAACACACACTCTGTTTAAAAATAAGTGAGTTTGCAGTTTTCATCATTCTGCACCGGAGGACTATGTCGTGGTCCTCTATTTCTCTGTCTGCGTGTGAGAAATATGTGCTTTTTATTTGGCTTCAACTGGTTACACAAGCAAACTTTTCATAAACAGCACAACGCGCTGGAGCCCGGCCTCCAGCATTTCCAATTTCAGTCCTCTGCTAAGTGTCTCAATAAATCACAATGTTAAAAAGCTCTCTCACAACCAGGAAATAAAATCAGTGCGCAGAACTATTACTTATATATTACCAAAACCTCAAAAAAACAGTCATTCTTATGAAGTCCACATGGGGGGGGGATTCAGATAGAAACATCATGTTGTCGGAAGTGTGTCCACTGCATGGTTCTGTTTAGCAGGAGATGTTGCCGCTGCTGTGCTGCTGTAAGGGTCCGCGAGAGGCCTTCAAAGAGCTCCAGGCCACAGCGGGTACAACACGGGGGCTTGGCCAAAGCCCCTGATTGGCGTTATCCTAACAAGCTGCAATTACAGACCTGAAATGCTCTCTTACAGCCGAGGCTTTAACGAGCGAGCCATCACGCAGCCCACAATTATCATCACCAGGACTATTAAACGCGATGGCTACAGCCTTGTTAAACGCTCTCATATGTGGGGGCCACGCATTTTTTTTTCCTCAGGACACTGTCTGAGTCACGGACACAAACATGGGATATGAGGGACGAACGGTGAGGGACGGTCAGCATCAGCAGCGGTCAATGAAAGCATTATGGACGGGTTCACGTCGCTCTTCTCTCTGCGCTACATCCCCCCCCCCCCCTTTTTATTCCTTCCTCCTCTGTTTGATCGGCCTGCTGTAGATGCCACTTGACTTGTGAAATGAGACCAGCCGTCTCTTGAAGCTAAACAGCTTAGCTACCGTGGCAGTGCTCCAGCAGCGGGCTGCTCCCTGGTGGGCATGTCCCAGCCGGGGCTTACCCTCTCTGGGCTCTGTGCTGCTTTTGATCTCATGCTAAAAGAGGAAAACAAGGGGGAAAGGACTGCGTAGGAAGGATTGTGCGCAAAAACAATTTGACTAGTCGGAGCTGTTGGAGCTCACTGAGTATCTCAGGTGAGAATGTACATATGTACAATTTGCACATGTCCAAAATGTGTCCAATATATTGTAATATTTTAATACCATTGCTGCACTATCAATTTTTTGGTGTGAGTAATGATATGGGACACATGCTGTTGTACATGGTGTCACAGTTACTTTAATTGCCAAAACAGCAGACGGGGACCGAGCTTCAGGGGGGGCCTTGGAAGGGACAACGCCTACCCCCATCCATGGGTCACGGGAGCAAGCCATCGCCCCGGCCTCAGCTTGTTCTCCTCAGGGCAGGAAACAAGACCGAAGGTGCTACAAGTGGAACAGAGGAGAACTTCCCCCCTTAAAACTGACTTTAGGCGTGCAGGGCGAGGGGGGGGGGTTGGGGGGGTGCCAGTTGTGAAAAAAAAATATGGACTGAAAAAAATGGTACAGTTAAGGTTGGTGCCAAACTTTAAAAGTCATTTGCACAGTGCTCCAGTTTTTTTTTTTTTTTTTTTTTTTTTGGGGGGGGGGGGTTGTGGGGGGGGTTCAGAGAAGGGAAAACCCCCCAACAAATTCTAAAGGTGGAACTTTGGCCACAGTTGGGGATGCCAGCAAGTTGAGCACCTCCCTTCGATCACACTGACACTCAGTAAAATAGAGAGTTATAGTGCTAAGTGTTATAAACGAGGAGTGTTGGAGAGTTCACTATGACAACATGCAACACAGTGCGGAGTCATTTGTTCTGCTATTGCCATGAGTGCATAAGCCGAATGCGCATTTGGCTTTTAAAATGTGAGAGAGTGTGTGTGTGTGTGTGTGTGTGTGTGTGTGTGTGTGTGTGTGTGTGTGTGTGGTGGTGGGGGGGTTTACAGGAGGAGGTGCGCTGTGTTTGGGGTATGCCTTGGCTCACAGTCAGGGCAGTGTGCCCGACGGGGTCATGCCTGCGCCTCCGCTGGCCAGTTGGTGTGTGCACTTGGCAGGACGCAGTGGAGTGGCGCAGATCAGAGATGCGGCGATGCTCCTTACGGGGTGGGGGGTGGGGTGGGGGTGGGGGGCATGCGGTGGAGGTTTGGCAGGGGCCGGGGACAAGCAGGCCCGGACCGGGGGCCAAACGGAGGCCAGAGGGAAAGGGACTGCGGGGCCAAGAGCCAGCTCGGAGAGTGGAGCCTCTGTGCAGGATAGCCACTCTGCAGGCCAACAGCCCTCAGCGCTTGGATGCCAAGTTCAATCATAGCGAGCCACTTAGAAGTCCCTCACAGAGATTTGATTCAGGGAAAGAGAGTTTTATGTGGCTTGTACTTGCTGCGTGGATGTGAATTTTCCGTGGTGGGGGCATAACGAAGGCGGCTCGGATGTTGGGAAAAAGATAAACTGCAAAGAGATCACTCTGTGGATAGCTCCCCAAGCCACAGTTTGGACCCTCCTCTGCATGTGGCTGTTGTCGTGGATTTCGTCCGGCGACCGTTGCCATGCTCTGCAGGACGCGCCAAGCGCATTTCTAACTGGGACAGGTGAATTAGAGAGTGATGCAACAGCTCCCTGTTCTGTAGGAGATGGTGTGTATGACCTTGCGTGTGATGTGTGTCTTTGTGTGCGCGTGCGCACGTGTGTCTGCGCGCTCCTGCCAAGTGTGCGATTCTTGGTGTATTCTTGGTGTGATTAATGACTCACCGACATGATAGCATTGGAGGGTGAGACGCATTCACACGCACACAAAGGCGCCCCTCGGACCCTTCTCTCTTGTTCCGCCACCTCATCCACCGAGAAGGATCACAACTGGTCCTCAACGCCAGCTCCTTTGTGCCTGTTAACCTCCACATTTATTTACCCTCCCACTTGTCCCCCCCCCTCCTCCCCCCCAATATCTCCAAAACCTCCTTTTTGGACGCTCAATTCTCTAAATTCTCAGAAACTTTTCAATTCAATTCAACACTCTCCTCTCTTGTCACACGGACACAGTTTGGGGGAACAAGCAGGCCCAGAAAATCACCAGTGCCCCCCCCTCCCCTGCCCCCTCCTCTGAAGAGACCCCTTCTTTTTCACTCAGGCCTTTTTCCAGCTCAAGACTATTTTATGCAGTAAAAAAATACAGACAAATGGCAATTTTTTTTCCTAACTTCACATCATATTACAGATGTACTGTGATATTTTCCTTTACTTATAATCCTGCAGTATTTTACAGTGCACTTTTTTTCACTGGGTCGAACAGGGATGTTGTGATCAGTGCTGTCACTTCACAGTACAAAGGTTCTGGGTTCATGCTTCGTGTGTGTGCGTGTGTGTTTGCAGTTCTCACTTGTACAAATACCCAGAGTGGCACATGATCTGTATTCACCTCTCTCCCCCCATTTCTCTCTCACTCATGCGCGCACTCAAGGTGGAGTCGCAGATTAATGATTGTCATTTATCAGGCAGAGGTGGATAAAACAGTGAATATTATCTTACTGCTAAGAGCCCCGAGCACACACACCCCACCCCACCCCCCTTCCCCCACAACTTGTGTCTTTCATAAGTGGTTGAACACAGTGTTATGCAGGAGGCCACGCAGACAGCCGGGCGGCCAGCAGATCTATTCTCATTACCTCTCTATTAGGACATCAGCTTCCACTGATCAGGCCCTACGTCTTTGTGCCGACATCACAGAGGGAGACAGGGAGGCGGATGAAGGGTGTGTGTGAAAGAAATAGGAAAGCGAAAAAAAAAAAAAAAAAAACTTGACATCTCTGAATTTGATTAATATAAGTCTAAATCATCCTATTTGGGGAGTCATACCACAGCACTCCCATGGTAAATGGCATTTATCTGCCCTTATGTTGTCCTTCAGTGGGGGAGATTAAGAGATTTGCGGCGCAGATTGTTGGAGGGAACGTGACCTTGTGGATCAGGCAGGAATGAGTTTCCTTGGTAAGTTTTGTAACTCATTTATAAAAGAAATAAACAGGCTGTCAGGAAAACTATGTGGGAAATCTATGACAGGGATTTTTCATTCATGTGATAAGACGACATTTTACTGTGACAACAAGAGTCAGAGATGAAAAGTCAGGCAAAGGAATGGCGATGCTATTTGATCCAACAGCTCCTGAACAAAGCAAGTCTAATGAACTTACAGCCAATGAACAGACAGCCGATGTGTCCGACACTAAACAAAAAAAACTTCTGTTTCCATGACGACACTATGGAGAACCTTTTGGTAAGCCACTTCTGCAAGGAGACTTTCCATGAGCCACAAATCAATCGAATGTAAAGTGTCGGGTCAGTTTGAAACATCGGACACATGGGTCACTGTCAACGATGCAGAACACAGATGCATTGAAGGACAGTGATGTGACACCACGATGACTTCAGTAGTGTTGCGTTCTCATCAATTCAAATCGTTCAGTTAAGGAGCCTGAATACAGAGAATGAAATCTTGAGACTTCCTCTCAGGTGCGCTGACCCCTCGACTCCCGGCTGATGTGAAAGACACAGGTATGATTTCTGGCTCCTGTTCAGGGAACAACAAAAAGAAACATGTCCTGAAAAAACACCACTTCTGTCCAGCCTTTCCATTCTCCAAAGAATCCCTGTGTGTCCCAAACACGGAGGCGATAAATGGCCCAGCGTGCTTCGTTATTTTCTCATCGAAGCAGACAGAGAATGAGAGGTGGGGCCAAACGCCACCACCGATAAACGCACCTGACTGCCGTAAATCACCGCTGCGGCAGTCCCATCTTCAAGCTGGCGATTTAATGAACTACCGTGGGCTTTTTATCCCTCTTAAGGCTCGCTGAGTGACCACTTTGTACTTGTTCAGAAGAGAGGCGACGCCGCTTCTGCCCACTAAATCTTCCCTGTGCCACCGAGGATAAAATCTCCCTTTATTCATGGGCTATTTACCAGATCCAGATTTATTACAGGGGGTACTCTAACAAAGGAGAGGGGGGGGGGCGAGAGACGAACCCCCACCTCCCACCCCACCCCACCCCACCCCCCCTACTTCCCTCTTTCCTCTCCACCCTAAGGCGATCTGAGATAGACACCCCCGGGCCCAACGACTCATCCGCGTTGAGCTTGTTTGACATTGAGGGGGGCCTGTTATTTAAAGAGTAAGAAGGCGGAAGGGCTGGTGAACCCTCTCGTTCTGAGTGCACTGCTGAGGGCGACGCACACACACACACACACACACACACACACACACACACACACACACACACACACACACACACACACACACACACAATGTCGCTGAGGAAGGCACGAGCCCACCGACAGAACCTTCCATTTTTGGAAGAATTTGATATATACTTGTGTCCCATCTGTCCCCTCACTGACCCGTTGATGCCGTTACCAGGGTAACACCTCTCCCTCATTGCCTTGGCTGACCTGGGGTGGGGTGGGGGGGTCATTGGTGAAAGGTCAAAGTGATGCTTATAGATACATGACCTTTGCGATTGCTTTTGTCAGAAAGCCTTTAGCAAAACCAGTGAACATCTTCACTCCGGAAAATCCGCTCCGAATGGGCCCAACAGAGCAAACGCACAGAGCAAAGTGTGTTGCTGAGTGCAGCTTGAAGCGAATGCGCTGCCACAGACGGCCCTTTGTACCCTTCTCATCTGATTCACATTGAATTAATCAGACATCAATAATACGAACGGCGAGCGCTAACTGCTCACCTGCCTGTCCTCCGCAGACATACTGCTGCCTGCTGCCACTTGTATCCTGCAGTTCATGGACTTTGCTGACCCAGCATTGACCCTGATGCATTGTCACCCCCCCGGTCCTCCTGAATAGGCCCTGCGCCGCCCGCCTACTCCTTCTTCACTAGATGGGAGGTGCCCTTTTCCACTGTTGTAAACTTCACTTTTCTTTGTGTCGCTGTTGTTCAGCTTGGTGCCAGGATGCAGGATGCAAGCACTTTGAGACCAGTGGCTTCTGAAGCATTATCCCCCGTTTTAATTATGCACATTGGTCTTTGTCATTTTCTTTCCCTGCCCACATTAAACTTAATTCCCTCTTAACTGTAATAAAACTGAAAACTCTTTTCACAAGAGGTAATATCCGATCCCGACCTCAGACCCCGAGCGGCGAGGGGACGACTGCGAATAACGCGCGGTCCTGCGCGCGCAAACACACAAGCCCCTGTGTGCTCCCACAGCCCTCCTCCGAATCCAACCACACAACTGTGGTGTTTTCGAAGAAAAAGCAAAGTCCTCACGGAGTTCGGCCGACTTTTCCAAGCCTTGCTGCCACTTTCTCATTAGCGGCTTGAAAGAAGCCTGCCGGAAACTCCAGTGGTGCGCCGACACAGCTGCACGCTTTGGAGTTGGAGCAAAAGTTTCGCTCAATAATAAATTCATGCAAAAAAAAAAAAAAGAAAAAAAAAGGCAAGCCGATTAATTACTGAATTTGATCTCGCCGGAGAAAACTCGGAGTTTAAAGTTAGCAGAGATAAGGGGGACATCAAACAAGCACATGTGTTTGCTTGTGTTTTAAAAAGCTGGGACTTGTTATCAGGGCCGGGCAGGACTTTAGGCTCCACACATCTTGTTGTTGTGGAGCCTTTTTAGTCTTGAATGTGCTGAGGAGATGTGGGGTTGGCGGTGGCGGTGGTGGTGGTGGTGGTGGTGATGGCGGCGGTGGTGGTGGGGAGGCGTGAGTGGTTAATGGCAGCGGTGGTGTGTGCGTACGGTGGGGCTTGAACCCTGCTGCTAAGCCCCCCCCCCTCCTGCACAGGCAGAGGCTGATGTCTGGATGGGTGCCAGAAGTTCTGAACTAATATTCACAATAATGTTCTTGCTCTGAGGGGCCGGCGACAGAAAACACTGTGGAGTCGTGCCAGCTTTTGCTCCCCTCCTGTTCTCCTTTTGCTGCTGCCCCACTGCACCTCCCTGGGCTCAGGGAGATTCTCTTTCTGTAGTTTCACCCTCCTTGCTCCCCTCAGATTTCACCATTTTTTTAAAGCTTAGCAGGCTCAAGTGTTCCTATATGTGCAGCAGGGGGGGAACGCTCAAAGCTGAAAGTACTCAACATTTTTAGGGCCCATTTGTGTTCCAGTGTTTCTCGTTCCCATTAGTCAGTGCTGCGGTTATTGAAAACGATTATTTGACATTTCATAGTGAGAATCATCATTAATTCGCTAAATGTTACAGTGACTCCTGTTTTCACACTTACAAACACAAGATGGCAAATAAGGAGTGGGTCCAGTTATTCAACATAACGAAGCCCAATGTCGTTACGAATGACGTGGTTTAACAGTGGCAATCTTGCGAGCATGCAGCGGCGGCCACTTTGAAATCTTGGAACCGTTCCTGTGTGATCACACGCCTCCTGCCCTGACTCGCTTCCACCTGTGCCTGATTGTCTGATCGTCCTCACCTGGTGTAGGGAGAGTACACGTTCCAAAGTTTTAGGCTCCTCCTGCCAGTCTTTCTCTGCTTCTATTTGTCACCACAGCCCCTGTTTTGGGTTCCTACTTCTATCAGTCCCTTGTTTCGGACCACCTGTCTGACCTGGTCCCTTTTCTCCCTCCCCGTGAATATCTGGGCCAAAGTCGTCCTCCACCTGCTGAGAAGACTGAGTTCCTTTGGAGTGTGCAGGACTCCGCTCGGGACATTTTTGTTGTGACACTGTGGTGGCCTCAGCTCTTTTCTATGCAGTGGTCTGCTGGGGAGCAGGGAGCTCAGACAGGGACAGAGAGGGACTGAACAGGCTGGTCAGGAGGGCCGGCTCTGTCCTGGGCTGCTCCCTGGATCCCGTTGAGGAGGTGGGTGAGAGG
>JAUESF010000016.1:9150863-9161883 GCA_032274765.1 Malacoctenus tetranemus | reverse complement strand
AGTCTTTATAATGTGTCAGAAAAAACCCAGCAACATTCACAAGTTGCCAAACTTTTGTGAGTGCCTGCAACTCCCAATGTTGAATTGTAGTTTATAATTGATCACCATCACGTATGCGGAAAGCTTCACTTTTTACCGTTCTTGTTGCTTTATTTTTACAAGTTGTCGTCATTTCGTCTCATTCGTTTCTAACTCTTCTGGCCTTTCCACCGGCTGATTAAAACCAGCGATCACACATATGTTCACCAAACTGCCGGCCTTCCACTCACCTTTCACGTGATGGACACGTGTCTATCACTTTCACCCGTCCGGTCGTTCCTCCCGCAGTGATGCTTTTATTCTGAAGCACCGTCTCTTCTGGCATTGAGACGACGCCCTTTGATGAAGATGAATCACTCCATCGCTGAAGACGCTCTGCTGCCACCTAATTGTTTTGCCACTGGTTTTTAATTTGAGCTCTCTGCCTTCCCCTCGCCGTCATGCAGTGTTTTGCTTTAACGGGATTAGCGCAGCATCCATCCTCTAATTACACAGTTTTCCACCCTCGGCTCGGAGATTAAATTGGGGGCAGAGTGGTCTCGGTGGCGAGAGCAATCCACCGGGCCACGGGGGGGACAGTGAACGCACCGAGGGAGGATGGATGGATGAGGTTTGACGTTGATGCGAATGAGGCCGCGGCGTTAAACAGCCTCTGCCCTTCACTCCGCTTGGGCGTTTTGATTCCGTTAGATTTCCCTGCAAGTAGGTGCAGGTTGGTTTATGCGAGGTGTTGACTTTAGATAAGCCCGTAGGTTGCAGGTAATAAAGGGCTCACCTTTGTGTCGGCTTCTCAGGCAGGAGCCCGGACGGTGGTGATAACGCCCTCTTGGCAGCGACTGCATCGCAGTGATTAAAACGTTGGAGGGAAGCTGTGCGGGGACCTGCGAGGGGATGATGTCATTCAGGCCGCGTTCACACGGAGACGCAACTGGAACTAAGAGCCTTCTTACACGGACGCCAGAACTGATCTGACACTCGGCTGGCAAGCGTCGACCTCTGCCATTTTTCCTCCTCTCAGGGAACTAGTTGAGTAGGCGTAGTGATATTAAGGCCGCAGCGCCACCAATGGAGCAGCGGGCTTCGCTCCACCACTGATGGGAACGTGTGTGTGTCCTGAGTGCGTCCTGTGCTTGCTGACCCCAGGCTGGAAACTCTTTGGAGTCCCTGGAAGGTGTCGAGGTGCGACTTCGCACGGTCGTGCCAATTGCCCTCCCATTCCCTCAGAAGAGAGAGGGGGGGGGTCTTCACAGCCCGTGTGAATCTCGCCTGTGGCTAATTGCAGTCGTTAGAATGTGTCTGATTTGAAGACAGCGCCAACAGCGGTGCGCTGCGCGCCGAGATTTATTGTCGGGAGGTTGAGAGGAACACCTGGTGCAGAAGGTTCGCGTTCCTCGCCGGAGCGCCAGATGGAGCGAGAGGATGCACGGGAGGGGGGGGGCGCACAAACGTGGCCGCGAAAACCACACAGAGGTGACGAGCTGCTGGAGAGCAGCGTGTTAGAGGAGAGAGGGAGAATAAAACACTCTGCTCCGGTTTTACTGACAGCCCCCCCCCCCACGTCGCCTCCGTCAGCATACGGCTTCTTCTGTGGTTGTGCGAGCAGACGGATCGTCCCGCAGCTGGTGGTTTGTGGTGTCACAGAGCACACTGACACGAACGGAGCATTTCTTCCGTGGCAGCCAGTAACATGGCTTGTATAAACGATAAAACACAAGGGGAGGGGTGGTGGGGGGGGGCTGTTGTAGGCCTGCTGATCTGTTCAAACACAGAGGAATGGCTCCTCCGAGCATTGGCTGTGTGTTTTTGATGTGGCAGGCTCCCTGGGTGGACCTCTGGCGCTCACGAAGCGAGTGGAAAAACATCCTGTTAAATTTCGCTCCAGCGAGTGAAAGATTTGTGTTCTCGGCTTAATTATCAGTCTGAAAAAACACTTCGCCCGCTCCTGTCGGGTCAAAACCTGCAGCTGGAGGGACTTTAGCTGCAGGTTGAACACATGATTCCACACACACGCGCACACACACACACATGCACGCTCCTGGCACAGTTCCACAGTATGAACGGATTGAACTCGCACACTATCGGTTTGTTCAAGGTTCAGAGTTCAAAACAAACACACAGAGGAACACAGAGGTGAGCGGCTTTGGGCCGGCAGACTTTGAGCCCTTGCAGTCGGCGTGCTCATGTTGGCCCTCAAGCACAATGCTGCCATGTCACCGTCGTCTCTTACATAAGCCAAGATAAATAATCCCCGCCCGGGCTGCGCGTTCCTCTCAGCAGCCGTCTTCTGAAAAGGCTCGGCGCGCCTGCGTCCGACCTAAGGAGATCCAGGTTCCTGCAGGAACGTCGCCGGTTTTTCTCCTGGTTGGAGCACGGGCCCGACCGCGCTGCGTCGCTCCATTTGCAGCATTTAGGAGGAGATTTCCGACGCAGTTTTCAAACTGTGAACACCTCTTGATTGCGTTATCATTGATAGTTGAATGGAAGTCTGACGAGACGCTGTTAAAAGCGACGGTTTGGTGAAAGGGTTTTCTCACTTCTCGCCTCCTCGGTCACGGCCCAAAGGGCTCATTTCTAACTCAGCACACGGTTGCAGTGCAGCAAAGCTGCGTCTGTATCTCCGGCACTTCCTCTGCTGTGTCACGCCCGGGGCGTCTCGACCGTGACCGCTTTTTTTTTTTTTTTTTCTCCCCATTGCACAACTTTTAACCTCTGTCCACGCAAACGCTTATTTGTGTGAGCACACGTCGCTGTGGCTCATTAACGTGAGCCGGGGAGAGGAGAGCTGCAGGAGCTGGAAAGAGTGAGTGACCTCCTGGTTGGGACAAAACGTTTCCCTGCTCAGAACGTCTTCAGGCACTGATTGATTCCTTTGTTTGAAGTCTTTTGTATCGTTTTTTTTGTTTAGGTTTACCTGCAGTGTTGCTTTGCTTTATCTGTCCAGAAACAGGCTTTTCTTCGGGCTTTGCTCAGACAGTTGACGTCCCTGACCGAACTTTCTTTAACTAACAGAAAGCTGTTGATGATTTCTGTCGTTCCAACAGATTAGATTACCGAGCGCAGATCGTCTGACGCGATTCTGTCAGTCAGACTGACGGACGACAGGGAATTGTTTCACGTCGGTGCGTCGGAATGAGAGGAATGTTTTTTTGTCTTTGCATTTGTCGTTCTCAAAATGTGTTTTTTTTTTTCTCGAGCAATGCTCCTCCAGTGTCCACGCATATCAATTCCTTCACCCCCTCCTCCTCCTCCTCCTCCCAGTTTTAAAAAAACGGGGGACGCAGAGTTGCGATGCGCTCGGGGTTTCATTACTGTGATCGCGCGCGGCTCGTTCTGGAGAGTTGACTAAGAAAGTGCAAATGAACTCATTGATCAAAGAAATTGGGTCACACCCGTCGGGAGGCCGAGGCGAGGGGGGGGTGCGGGGGGAGGAAATTGGGGCTACTCAAGTTGCACAAATAAAGGCTTAAAGTCTTTTCATGTGGCTTAACAAAAGCCCGACGGACGGCGTCTGAACAGGAACTTGATTTCCCCCAAATAAACATCACAAATCAGGTTTTTTATTCCTGTGAGATCCTCGGACATGGTTTGATCTGATCTGCTGATCGAGGCTCCGTTTGTTTGTTTGTTTGTTTGTTCCTGGTGCCGGCAGCTGGAATGCCCCCTCCTCATTGTCTGACAGGTTTCACATGTCCACCGTCTCTCCCCCCCCCCTCCTCCAGAGCATGAAGACGCCCCTGTTGTTGTGGCTCGGCCTCACGCTGCTGGCGGCCGCCCGGTGCGGCGCCGTGGCCAACTGCCACCCGGGCTGCCGCTGCGAGGTGGAGAGCTTCGGCCTGTTCGACAGCTTCAGCCTGACCAGGGTGGACTGCCGGGGGCTGGGGCCCGCCGCCTCCAAGCCCGTGCCCATCCCCCTGGACACGGCCCACCTGGACCTGTCCGCCAACGCCATGGGCCCGCTCACCGACACCATGCTGGCGGGGCCGGGCTACACCACGCTGGTCAGCCTGGACCTCAGCTACAACCACATCACCAAGGTAACTGGTGTAACTGCTAAAGTGGATGAGTCCTGGGGTTGGGGTTGTGTTTGGCCTCCTGTTGGATGTCCACTTCTGCACGTGAGCTTGCTTCTTGTCCCTGTTCATTTTCTCTCCTGCTAATCCAACCAGTAGAACCAGTCTGCCGTCCCAAAACTAATCTCCAAGCAATTACAGAAAACTGCCAGTCAGATAAACAATGGTTGAAGGTGAAATGTGACACTTCACATTTCAAGATGGAGTTGAAGCCTGAACACGACATGCATGTTAATTTTCTTTGGCATTTCCAAAACGCTCTGATTTAAGACACTTGATATAATTTGAAAATCCACCAAAAAGTAAGAGCATCATCATTGAAAAGCAAATCAGAGCATATTGAGAACAACTCAGCAGAGATCCTGCTTTAACCAGTTCTCTGCCTCCTTTCCCTCAGATCAGCCCCAGCGCCTTATCCAGGCTGCGCTATCTGGACACCCTGGACCTGAGTCACAACCAGTTGGAGCGCCTCCCGTCCAACTGCTTCTCCGGGCTGCCGCTGGCTGACGTGGACCTCAGCCACAACAGCTTCCAGGAGTTCGACATGGACGTGTTTGCGACCAAAGTCAGCGGGGAGCCCGTCAGCGTGGACCTGTCCCACAACCGGCTCACGGCCGTCTCCGCCACCCTGCGCGGCAAAGTGCTGCCCCTCCAGAGCCTGAACCTGTCGGCCAACCGGCTGCCGAGGGTGCCGGCCCTGCCGGGGCTCCCGCTGCGGTACCTCAACCTGGACGGCAACCCCATCGCCGAGATGGAGGAGGGCGCCTTCGCCCAGCTCAGAGACCTGGTCTACCTCTCCGCCAGCGGCCTGGCCGAGCTGACGCGCGTCGCGCCCAACTGCTTCAGGGGCCTGCAGAGCCTGCAGGTCCTGGACCTGTCCAACAACCCCAAGCTGACCAGCCTGAGCCCGGCCGCCTTCAGCGGGCTGGGCTCCCTGCAGGAGCTCAACCTGACGGGCTCGGGCGTGGCCTCGCTGCCGGCCAACGTGCTGACCCACCTGCCCAGCCTGCGGAGCGTCACGCTGGGCCGAAGCGTCCAGTGCTGGAGGACGCGCAAGCAGGGCCAGTTCCACCGGCAGATGGGGCGGGTGCAGCACGACGAGGTGCTGAGCTGCAACGCCGACGGAGTGATCCTATGAGAGCCGCGGACCCAGCTCCACGGACCGGCGCCGTGCCTTATCTGCTTCGTTATGCAAAACACTATATTTTTTACGGTCGTAGTTTTGGACGTCTCACAGGCTCGTGTATGATTGACCAACTCGCCATGCAACAGCCTACGTAGTAAACCTTAGAGGCAAGATAACGTTTTTACATAACACCAATCAAGTTGTTATCATAGGACGCTGTCGAAGCCGCTCCTGAATCTAACAGTTAGTGATTTTTGGTAGATGGCGTGCGATGCTGGATTGTTGTACTTCAAAAAGAGGGACCATAACAAGAGCGATTTGCACTCGTTTATCATAACAGCAAGCCGTAACGTTGTGCACCTGAAGGTGGCGCTGATTTTTAATTTTGCTGTTAAAGAACAAAATCTGCAAACCTGCTCGTGGTGTCCAAGCTTGGACGTTTTGACCACTAAGATGATTTTCATTCGACTTTGAATGTGACGCTCAGCGGTGGAGAAAGGGGGTTGAAAAGGAGCCGCGCGTGCAGAGCTGCAACCTGCGGCGTGAAGGCCAGAAGCAGGAAGAACGGGTTTGGATGGAAGCAAAGCCTGAGGGTTCATATATCATCGATGTAAAACTGTGACAGATTCCACTTCTGTGCATCACAGAGTCGCAGTCAGTTCTTGTTGCATTGGTTCCTCCAGACACCATGAACCCGTTCTGGACCCCCCCCCCCCTCTGAAAACTGCAGCGTTTGGACGTCAGGATGCTGATGGAGGACAAAAGACTGAACGCAGTCCGTGACTGGATCTTCTCTGATTTTTTGCCGCGCTTTCCCCGACCACAGTGGAAGCATTTTACGACCCCGACGAGCTAACGACCCGTTACCGAGCTCCAACAGTTGCAGTCGTGCAAGTCAACGCGAGATAACTGGCCGAGAGACGGCTCAGCCACCGCCCCCCGACCCTTAGCTTGGTCACCACTGGCCTGGATGGTGGAGTGTTCCAGTGGGCCACAGTCACGTACATATTGAGAGCTGTGAAGGTCTGAAGGTAGAAAGTTAGAATAAATCACTGGTCTCAAAGATGTGGCCTCTTCCTGTTCATCGCTGAACGTTGGAGCCTTTCCTTCAAAGTAAAAGCTTTTGTTCTTTTAAAAAATGGGCTTGACAGCTGAGCTGCTGTTTGGCTTCGCCTCTCTGTATTGTTTCCACTCAACATGTTGGTGTTGTGAATCATGACGAGGAGCTTCCACACTGGCTTCAGACTGACTCATCGACCGTCTTGAGGCCCAGAGACTGAACGCATCGGAGCAGAATAAATAACTCAAGATGGGTTTCTCACAGAAGCTTAAGTTCGTGTCGTGGAATTTGTGCCCCCCCTAAAACAAAGGAGAGAAACAATGGAATCAACTTGAACTTTGAACTTTGACAAACCTGTTGGCTCCTTTGAATCAGCGCTCATCAGTCACAGTGCGGTTTGGTTGGAGAGAGATCCAGCTCAACGGGACAAAGAGGTTCCACATCAAATCTAAAGCAAATGAATGATATCAGGCTTGTCTCATGTAACGAGGTCAGATCGGGATGTCGTAACACTGTGCTGACTCTTACCTTGGCCTTCCTGTGGCATTGTGGGATTGGAGGGGCTCGCAGAGGAAATCCTGGAAATCGGACCAACCCAGTCTTGATTGAGAAATGTATATGTGTGTATGTATGTAACTATATTGTATATAACTTTATACTATTTGAATCATATCCAGAAATAAATGGACTATTCTCACCTGCTGGCTGCTTGCTGCTTCTTCCGCGTGGGAAATCGTCTGGACGCCAGTTAAAACTTCGGGGAACAAAAAACCGCGTGCGGGGGGAAAGTGTGCGTCAGCGGCCGCGCCGCCTGCACCACTTTGGTATAAATGTCATTTTTAACAGCGGCGCGCGACGCGTGTCTGAGCGACGGGACTGAGTCACGGCAGGGTGTGTCCCCCTGCTGCAGGACGTCAGGAGGGCTCCGACTCGCTGCTCGTCCCTTTTTTTTCTATTTTAACGACCTGGGAGCACGTTGTGAATCCATCTTTTGATTTTGGGTGTCTGTAACGAAGTGTGAGGATACACAGACACATGTGTGAGAGCACTCTGGGAGTTTCTAAAGGGCCCTTAAACTTAGAAAAAGAAGAGTGGGGGGGGAATAAAAGCTCCTTAAAGTGGGCAGACACACAAAGCTTTGGCAAGCGATACCGTGCTTCACAGGACTGGTAACCTGCCAAGGAGGTGACTGGAAAGGAGACGAGCGGAGAAAGAAGAGAGGGAGAAAGGAAGGAGAAGGAGGGAGGAGGAGGTATCGCACACAGGGATCGTGTGTGTGTGTGTGTGTGTGTTTGGCAGTGATCATTAGTCCTGTTTTAGAGAGAAAAACCTTAAAAATAGGACTCGCTGTCTGCCACACATCCCCAGAACTCCTGAGAAACAGCTTCAGAAAACCGCAGAAAAAAGTGACTGGAACCAGTCTGAGGTGGATCAACTGTTAAAGCTGAAACTGAAGAGTGTGTTTGCAAACAAACGGAGACAGAACTGCTTCCCTCCTCTTGTGTTTGTCCATAAAATTGTCTGTTCTCTTGAAGTAAGTGAGAGGCAGCTCTCAGCGGATTGACCTCGTTGCAGAAAACACTTCCAGATGTTTCTTCTTCCCCTTTTTTTTCTTTCTTTCTTTCTTCTTCTTTTCTCCCCGCTCTATCTCCTGAAGCGCTGGCATGTTTGGACCTACGCAGCCGACCATCCATCAGAAACTGTCCCCAGCTGCATTTCTGCAGAGAATTCTTGTTACAACACATGACAAATCAACTTGGAAACCAGAAGTAGGAGAGCCCCCCCCTCCCTCCTCCTCCCCCCCCCCTCCCTCCTCCTCTATTCACTTCAGTCCCACAGACAGAGTCTCCTTCACATCCCAGCATGAAATCTGGAGTTATGTTTGAAGTGCGATCATGTGCCGGGGAATGTGAGATATGACTGACATTTCAGCTGCAGTCGGATCGTGGACCCTGATCAGGGAGGAGGAAAAAAGCTGCTCCGGATGACGATGGGGTCATGCGTCTATTTCTGTGTCCCAGTTGTTTCTCCTGACGACTCGGCCTCCGTCTCGTCTGGGGGCCTGCGTGACACGTGTGGCTGCGCCGGATCAAACGTGTCGACGTGCGATCTCTGTGACACACGTAAATTACCGCGTGATGCTTTCGATTAGCCGTCTCGGTCAGGAGGAACTGACGACGTGCACTTAGCGTTATTAACACAGAGCTGCTGCGACGCACAAATCGAGCGCGACGTCGTTCAGTGCGACAGATTGAATGATTAACTTTAATTGGACGAGTAGGATCAGTTGTCAGGAGTCGGATTAAAAGTATGAAAAAACAGCTGTTCTAAGGAGCGGTGACGAAGCAGCAGCAGCACGAACCAAACACGTGTGAGCGTCACGCTGAGTCGATGTGAAGAGAAGGTGGCGTTCATGTCGCGCCGCTGGAGGCTGTAGCTTCTCGTTGTCCATCATCATTGTTGCTGTCAGTGAGCGAGTTCAGGATTAATGATCAGTTTCTGATGCAGGAAATGAGCGTTCAGTGAAGAAGCTGGTGACTCATGAGCTCAATAGCGAGACAGCAGCTCTGCCGCCAGTTCAACACACTCTAAAGAAACGAGGTCTTTCAAACTTTATTCATCAAAACTTTTTTGTGAACAGTGATCAGTTACAAACATGTTTTTTGTTGTGGAAAGAAGTACTTTTACACGAGTTTTTCAGTTGAACAACCTTTTGGACCCAGAGGGACCCCCCCCACACACACACCCCCTGAAAGACAGCCTGTAGACCCCCTACCCACTCTTTGATCACTATGGAGCCAAACAGCAGTGGACATTCCCTCACTGAGACTGCGGGAGCCTTCAAAATAAAAGCACTCATCCGTACTCCAGGTCTGCTTTCGATTCTGGGCCATAATTAGTAAGATTATCTCACTCTGTTTTGTTTCCCAGAGAGCTGAGAGAGGCTCAGCCCTGCACAGACTCACCGTCATGCTCTAACATGACACCGATGTTTCCACTGGGAAACAGATGACAAACATTTGACAGTTGACTTCATTATGTCCTTGTGAGTAATGGACTGACATATCAGGACACGTCTTATCTCCGCATTTTGTCCTTGTGGCTGAAATCATCCCAACAGTGACGCGTTCTCTCCGGTTATCAAGCAGGTTCAACCACAAAACTCCAGTTAGACAAAGTTAGACACCATATCTGCCCTCCGACTGGCACGGATGCTGTGTGTTCTTCTCTTTCTGATTAAAGCTCCTTACAGTCGTTCTTTTCGGGGTTTTTTGTTTTTAGCCTGGTGAACAATAATCTCGAGCAACCGAACCAGCTCATTTAAACTAGCTGTTTATGGGACAGTGTTATGAGACATGTGGGTAAATGAAATCAAGCTGTAATGACTCGCCTCTCTGCAGAGATCTGGCTGTGAGACGTGATTACTTCAAAGTGGAATGGCGGGTGGGTGGGGGGGGGGGGGGGGTGGGGGTGAGGAGCTTTGGACTGTGTATAATTAATCCAGGCAAGCAGAACCAGGGTGTCTTTATTAAGTGCCGTGTTCTTGCTTGAACAACTATCAAACAAATGTAATTTGACCTTCCCGGGACGGATCCTCAGGAGGATCGAGCCATCCAAGCAGCTAATTCACTTTGCTCCGACAATGAGCCCGCACTGCTCCCGACACTGCAGGGTTTTACTTTTCATTCCCGGGAGGAGGGGTTGGAGGGGGGTGGGTGGGTGGGTGGTGGGGGCGAGCCGGTGAAATCCAAGAATGTGTGTCAGGAGCCAGCTTTCCCAACTTTTCGCTTGGAAGGGAAGAGTTAAACATCTGCAGATTTGGAGCATTTTTTCCCCCTCTGGCAACAGTGATCCTGACATATTGGTGCTCTGGACGCCCGCTGGCTCATCGCAAGGCTGTTGACAATGGACACCGAGGCCCCTGTGTCAGCGCAGCGCACTCGCAGCTCAGCTCAGCACAGACGTTTTGTTTTCCAGACAAACAAAGGGAGCAGCTCAACTTGTCACGGGCCACAAAGAGTTGCTTGTGTTTTCTTTTTTTTTTGTTTTCCTCTCCTGAAAGCTGCTGAAGCCACTGAAGACTTGCGTGGCTCCAGCGTGCACGCGGGACCGCGTTCACACCCCGGCAATTTGCAAACATTTACGTGTGGAAAAAAAAAAAAAAGGTTGTGACGTCACGCGTGGCAGAAAAGGCTGACGTCTCCAGCCAGCAGTCAGGGGTCAGAACTCTGCTGTAGGGGGGGGCGCATCATGAATCGGAGATGATTAGAAGCCCTGAACGTCACATTACACTCTGACCTCAGTGCTGGTGAGGCAGGAAAATGAGTATAGTTTGCCTGAACAACCCTCCCAAACAAAAACAGCCGAGTTCAGCCTCTTTCTCAACTGTACTTGTGGTTGTGTTGACGGCGTGTTTATCTTGTGAATCTCACTCAGCTCAAGTGTTTATTTTGGACACAAAATCAGAGGCAGTGTGACCACTCTGCAAGCCAGTGGTTCCTGGAAAAGCCTCGTGTTGCAGGTTTACCTTTGTGTGGCACCTAAATACAACTTAGTTCACTTTCAGAGCCTTGAAGGCTGGAAAATGTTATCAGTTAGCTTCATCTCCAGCACACAGGAGAGGAACGCCGGAGTTATTGTCGAGTAGCAAATTCTAGATCATGTTACTCCTGCTGACACCTGCTTTTTTTGGTCTAAAACATCTCGGGTTACGCACAAAAAGGC
>JAUESF010000016.1:9108918-9125167 GCA_032274765.1 Malacoctenus tetranemus | reverse complement strand
GCCCATGCTCGGGGCGGTGAAGAGGGGTGGAGAAAGCTGTCCCACGGAGTGCCCACAGCCGTCGTCTGCTCCCTCGCCCGACCTAAATCTTTTAGGGCTTACCTGAGCACGGCAGCAGGAGCAGCAGGGGCAGCAGCAGCTGGAGCAGCAGCAGCAGGAGCAGCAGCAGTTGTCCCCGCGACGCCTCTTCATGGCAGCGCGGAGGATTCCAGGAGGCTCCTGGGCAGCGACCTGGGGGCTCATCTGTAAAGGAGGAAGAACAGGGAGAGGAGAACAGCTCCAGTCCGGCTCGAAGTCCTCCAGAGGGAACGGTGGCAGGTCCACGGAAGACGGCGAGGAAGGCGGCGGCGGCAGCGGCGGCAGCGTTGGCGGCTCCTCGGCGAAGTCCGGTTCTTCATCAGAAGTGATGGGGCCCCGGGGGCTCATCTGTAAAAGAGGAACAACAGGGAGAGGAGAACAGCTCCAGTCCGGCTCGAAGTCCTCCAGAGGGAACGGTGGCAGGTCCACGGAAGACGGCGAGGAAGGCGGCGGCGGCAGCGGCGGCAGCGTTGGCGGCTCCTCGGCGAAGTCCGGTTCTTCATCAGAAGTGATGGGGCCCCGGGGGCTCATCTGTAAAAGAGGAACAACAGGGAGAGGAGAACAGCTGCGGTCCGGCTCTTCATCAGACGAGATGACGATGGGGTCCTCGTCGACATCAGGGGGGTCACCAGCACCTGTGAAGGAAAGGGGGTGTGTGAAGAAAAGAAACGTGCAAATCTCAAGTCGATCGGGGAGAGTCCACATCTCCAAACTCACAAAATCAACACAATCCGCTTGTTAGGGAACTTTGAACTGAAAAGTTGGAGTTTTTAATCCCTCGAGTTTTATTTCGCTCAAACACACAAAGGTCGCCAAAGGAATTTGTTCCATCAGTTTTGTGAAATACACTTTGAAATTGCCTTCAATGGTCGCTACCAACAAAGTGTTCCTAAACAGCATCATAGCCGGGGTGTTTGCTTCCATTCCAAGGTCACAAATCCTGCCTCAAAGCAGTGAAATGTAGAAGAATCATGGAGGAGGATCCAGATTCGCAGATCTGGGAGGGTCACAAACCAGTCCCCACATTGTCCCTTATTCACATCTATTTGCATCACATCATTTTTTAAAAATAAATAAAAACAAGGCCTGGGCCTACAGCGGCACTGAGGCCCAACAGCCAGCCAACAGCTGACAGAAGCGTGCAAAAGATGCACATCCGAGTACGCGCACCGTTGAACAAATAAGAGCCCCGAGAAACATTTCCAAATCAATCTTGATGTCAAGCAATTGTCTGACTGTGACTGAACACTTTGATTCGGGAGTTTTCCCGTGGAAAAAAAACTAACTTGTGGCTTCCAGGCCCTACATCGTTGCCATGGTGACCGAGGTGGCATTTTCTGTCTTCACTAAACATTTGCTGGGAAAAAAACGAGCAAAACTTCCAAAAAATCTCCTTTGTCCCTGTTTATTTCCCCTAAACATGACCACGCTGTGTCAGGAACATGCTCCCAAAATACAGTTTGGTTTGATTTCATGGTTTCTGGTCCTCAAAACATGATCTCAGTGTAGAAAGCACACAGTGTGCACCCCAAACACAAAGAATTGTACAAACTAAAACACTTGCTTATCATTCCTGAGACTTTGTGGGATTTACAACACATGATAAGTTTGGAAAACATCGTTTCTATTTAAAATTGGACCCTTTCGCTCTGATTGAGCTGCATTTAATGTTTTGCTAGCATGACTTGAAGCCGTCCTATCCAACAACAAATGTGACATTTCACCTTTATAAATGACTCCGACAGATCCACGAACAATCACACGCATTTGAAAGTAAGCTCATAAAGTCAGGAAGGGTTTATTTTTCACCAGCCAGGGCGCCAGCAGGGGGCAGACAGCGGGACATCTCCAGCGATGTCGGGCTCAGGTGATGCTCTGGGACTTGTTCTCCTCGATGATCCGGGTCTCAGCAAAAGATGTTTTTGAAGCTCGTAGATCCCAAAAGTTGAAGTTTTCTTGAAAGATCGCTTAGAAGCAGAAAGCTCTCTCGCGCAGAAAAACGCTTTGCAGTCAACCAAGGCCAAGTGCAAAGTGATGGGCAACAAACGGTTACCTGGACAACCGAGGTCGCGTTCAACCCATCTTGTTTCTGATTGGATGCAGTAATGCGTGGATTTCAGTTAGCAACGAGCGTTTTCTGCGCTAACCCTTCTCTTTTTCCTGCAAGCCATTTTTATTTTTTATTTTCGATTGGTGTCACAAGTTCTCTACAGTGGACCAAATGTGCCAAAATCAAAAATAATTACTTATCAATAATTAATTACAGAGTCCTGTCACGCATGCGCATCCACGTCCGCTCCAGGTTGCGTCACTGGCGGTTTGATTTGTAGCCGGTGTTTGGGAGCCGGAGGCGGCGGGAACTCAGCAAGGACGTACGACAGAGATGGCAGAGGATGTTGGGTAGGCCCCAGCCCCCTGGAATCCGCGGTCTATGAAGAGCTGCAGCCTGGATATGGATTATTTTTGCGATATATGTCTTCCCGCGCGGACATGGAAATGAAGCACACAGGACATGGCTTGTCAACATTAGGGGCATGACCTGGGGGCGCACGGAAGTGACAGACACGTAAAGACGAATATACGGGACCCCAAAGGTAAGCTAAGCTCGCTAGCATAGTACCGGGCCACCACCAAACCGCAGATAACACGAGATATATTTTACTTTATCAGCTGTTAACAATTATCGGAGTGTAGCTCAGTCAGCAGCGACACTGACAGAGCTCGCGTGCGTCGTCAATGGCGAACGTCCGAGGGCGCGAGTCGACTCCTCTCGGTGCTTACGGCATTTTGCTTTTCACACACTTTTTTGCCTCCAGCACTGCTGCTCAGAGTTTCTGAAGCCGCGGCTGATTATTTGGAGTGAAGGGAGCGTTTCCTGCGCCCACCAGCAGAGTACGCTGTTTGCACAGATGGAGGAATCGAAGCTTTACTGAAGGTTTCTCAACATTGACCTTCAATAAAAGGACATTTTTTCAGTACTTTTCAAAGTCCTGTGATAAACCTGTCGATGGGGAGAAGAAAAAACTTTCGAGACAAGTTTTAGACATTTTCAGTTGAGTTCAGTTCAGCTGCCATTATCAAGTTTACAGTGTATTCCTCGAAATTTCATTCACCTTATTTGAACCTGACATCTTGGCTAAATCAGTGCTGTTATTTTGAATTGTCTTTCATGAGAAAACAATCACATGACCTACATTGTACAGTATCCTTCATATATCAGGAAAAATGTCAAAGCAATGACAGACAGGAGTCTGTGTGAGTGATGTAAACGTGTGGCTTCCGCCTTGATAGCGTGTAGCATCAGCAGCTCAGTGTGTGCTGGTTTGTCACTTTTGTCCCACATTATGAAAGCTGGTGCTCGATTGTGAGCCAGGGTCGTTTGTATGGAGTTTGCTTGGAGTTGATGTGTGTGTGGTCTTCCTTCACAGGATGGAAGAACATGCAAGTTGGTTTCACTGCAACCACCAACAACAAATGGCAGTCCAGGTACTGAATGTTTGATCTTTATTGTTATACACATGCTGCAATACACACGAGAGGAGGGAGGGGGACTAAAAGAACCATGGTACTTGAAAGCGGCGGGAGGCTTCACGCCTTCTGTACATTCACATGCAAACAGCAGCCCAGCTGTTAAAATGCGTTCCTCCCAAAAATCCCACGGATCACTGCGAGAGTCCACTTGAACCTATGAACGGATGCAGGAGATATCAGGCACATTGAATAACTCCAAGGATGGAGCTCAACTGGCTTCTTTCACTGTTGAATCAGTTCACACATCAAAATATCGGTGAAGTTGTTGAGGTTAGAGTTGCTCTCTTCATTAGAGCTACATTTTTAGAGTTAAAGCCCAACGTTGAAAGAAATCAAATCAGCCTCTGTCACTGATGTCTTCATTCCAATCACCCTAAAATGCAAGAACTGAGCTGCAGTAAAGAGCATAAACCTCTGCAGGAACTAATTGTGTGTCCCATTTGCAGAGTTGTGATAAAGTTCCTATTTGCAGTCAATGAATTGAGCACATTCTGATTTGCAATGAACAGGCCCAAGTCATCATGTGGTGCTGTCATTCTTTGTCCTGAAATGCTCTTGTCAATCTCACAAAGTAGCGTTGAACAGCACTGACGCCTCCTAAAGGCGGCAAAGCGCTATTGTCTGCCTTCCACCAGCGAACCTTGGTGCCTCAGGTCAGTACATTATGTTGACTCGCCAAAAATGGACTGTGGACACGGATAAGCAAAGGACAGAGACGGCGCAGTGCTGGCTAATTATTTTCCAGACGGAGTAGTTGTGCGATAAATGCGTGTTTTGTGCTATGTTGCTCATTTGTCACGCTTGGATAAATCATAGTTTGCACAGTTGAAAGTCGAACTAAATGAGGATGCTGTTGGTAGTTTGGTCCGTTTGACTGTGCAGGGAGAAGAAAACAAACACAATCATCAAAAAGTAAAATATGAACGTGAGAAGAAAAAAAAACCTTTCAAGTGCTCGAAAAAATTAAAAACAAGTACGAGGCAAAAAACATCTGGAATGGGTTCGTCAGTGACGTTCAATTGTTTGTATCTGATCTCCTCCCACTGTGTTATCAGAGGGGCCACTCTTTGCACCCCCCCCCCCTCCTCCTCGGGGCACCGGGGCTTCTCTGAACATTTGCCTCTCTCCTCCCGACTGCACAGCGTGCTCCTCCACAGCTTTTATCAGCGCTACACACACACCTCAGGCTGTCCAGGCTGCCTCTTGGAAAGGAGAGTGCGCGGACAGAGGAAAACACTTTAACAAGATGTCTCGCGCTGGCTTTGGGGTGGCGCTGCTGGCTTGTTTGTCCCTGTGCCGCGCAGCACCCACCGTAGCCCCGACGGTCTCGCCTCAGGAGGAAGACTTGGCCAAGGTAATGAAACAGCAATGTAACCGTCAGCAGCTCCGGCCCTCTGGGCAGACAGGAGAACGACCGGGAAATAATCCATCACGCTTGCATCGAAGCGGGACATTGCTGTTTAATGTGTCCCCCTCCCCTCTGCTCCAGGACTACATCTTTCAGTTCTACGGTGATGTCCGGCTGACCAACAGCACCCTGCGAAGCATCTCCAACAACTCCTTCAGCGATGATCTCCAGACCATGCAGGCCTTCTTTGGCCTGGAGGTAGAAGTCAACGAACACCTCTAACCTCTTACATTGCTGGTGTGAGATTGTAGAAGCAGATGCATGATTGGCACTGATCATGTCCAACGAGAGCAAAGTCCAATTATTTACTTGCTTGATCAGGTGGAATTAAACTGGACAAGAAAAGTCAATCTGACTGACATCTGTAGATGTCTCTGTAGATGCACGAGTTGTTTGGACAGAAAAGAGCTCAATGTTTTTGTTTTTTTGTAATGTTAGGAATGATGAAAGTCCACATTGTTCTGACTTCACCAGGTGACCGGCGTCTTGGACAACGAGACCATCACTATGATGAAGGAACCCAGATGCGGCGTCTCCGACATCAGCCTGTACGGGCACTTCGCCGGGAAACCCAAGTGGGAGAAGAGGCTGATTACATACAGGTGCCAAGTGGAGAATAACAACGCTACCACTGAGTTCATGAGACGTATATAAGATCGTAAAAATGATTCTCGACTGGCAAATTGTAAATGAGCAGGTGGCAATGATACCACTGTGTGACTGGAACAGGATCACTCAGTACACGCCGGATCTGACGCAGCGGGAGGTGGACACAACCATCGCGCACGCCTTCAGGCTCTACAGTGACGTGATCCCACTGGATTTCAAACAGATCTACAGCGGCACCGCCGACATCATGATCCTCTTCAAGGGTGGATGTGAGTCCAGCTGCTGTGTTTGTGGGTCAGAGGAGGTGGACCCCGGGTTCACGCAAACCTCCCCCCAAACACACTTGGAACTGTTTAACGTGACTGACTTCTGCTCTCGTAGATCACGGGGACTTTTACCCGTTCGATGGGAGAGGCGGAGTTTTAGCCCACGCTAACTCCCCTGGAAGGAATCAGGGAGGGGACACGCATTTTGATGATGATGAAACTTGGACTCTAACCCAAAGGGGTAAATATACAAACCCACCCACCTTTGAAAGCCGCTCTCTGTGAGAAGATGTCCTGTCCCTGTGGTCCCACAGGCTAAAGCACAGAGGCCCACCTGCAGGTGGAAGTTGTTGTCACATCAGACTTCAATGGAAGTGTTGTGTTCAGGTGTCAATCTGCTGCTGGTGGCAGCCCATGAGTTCGGTCATGCTCTGGGTCTGGACCACTCCAGGGACAGAAACGCGCTGATGTACCCCACGTACAGATACGTCAACACAAACGGATACAGGCTGCCAGATGATGACAGACGAGGCGTTCAGGCCCTCTACGGTAAACAGAGACACCAGAAGCAATACACACGTTTCGAGCACAAATCACACACTTCTCCAAGCACATCTTGGGGCATGGTAACGCAGAGTTTAATGTATTAAATGGATGTCATGTTTCATCTATGCGAAAACCATTCAGGCAGTCGGGCACCAGCTCCCACAAAAGGGCCAAAACCCAGACCTAGACCTGAACCTGAACCCGAACCCGAACCCGAACCCGAGGAACCAACAGAAAACCCAGGAGACGAGCGATGCAGTCGTGACCTGGTGTTTGATGCTGCGACCTCTATCAACGGAGACCTCTATTTCTTCAAGAGCGGGTACCCCCCCCCCCTTAAATACATACTGATCAGCTTTTATGGCAGTGGTGGGCACGGCTCTGCTAATCCTCAAACAGCTAACTCGCAAAGCTAATTTCTGTAAGGGATTTGCCTTTCTCCTTCATTTGCGGAACAATTATCTAAATTCAGTTTTTGGCTTGCTGCAGCCACTGTTACTTTTTCAATACCTCATGTATCCTGAATCTTTTTTGTTCTCTTTTAATGTAAACTTTTTAATAGGTACTATTGGAGGAAGAGCACAAGCTTCACTGGAATCCGCTTAATACGAGTGAACTCAAAGTGGTCCCAGATTAGCCAGGTGGATGCTGCTTTTGAAGTCCCAAGTGAAAACATGGCGTATCTCTTTCAAGGTAAAGTTAAAGATCGAATGTCTGGCTGATATTTTCAATAATGACAACCCAGAACTATTAAACTGTACACGGCCATTACCTGGAGGTCTTTCTTTCCAGGTCAGCAATACTGGGGCATCAACAGCCGTTCAAAGAGGATGATGCCGGGGTATCCGAAGTCTATCACCAGCTTGGGCCTCCCCTCCTCCGTCAGAAAGGTGGACGCAGCTGTTCATGCCACATATACTGGAAAAACACTCTTTTTCGTGAATAATCAGTTCTGGAGGTGAGTTCCAGCTTTAACCCTTTACTATCCTGCTCAGCTGTTTGGTCTTTCTCTTTGATTTTTATGTTCCCAAAAAATCTTTAATTTATTGAAGCGCTGAGAGTGTTGTGATGAATCCTTGTAATACTACAATGACTTCCACACTGTTGTTCCACAGTTATGATGAAAGGAGAAACCAAATGGACAGAGGATACCCACAGTTCATCAGTCAGGGCTTACCAGGGATCGGCTCCCGAGTCGACGCAGCCTTTGAGAATTACGGTAGGAGACATCGATCGCCTGTTTCAGCAATCTCGCTCTTAATTCACAATATTAAGTTACAGCTGCTCAACGGCTGTGGTGAAGCCACAAAGAAATGATGCATCTTTTTTGTATCCCTGTTTTGATGATACATTGGCCAGCTTTGCTTTAATATTTTTCTCTTTATCAAGTTTGCGGCAGCTAAAGGGGTGAAAAAAAAAAGCTCTTAATGGTTTTATGGCTTTACAAACTTTTGGCAAATGCAGCAGCAAACCGCAGAACAACACTCCAAATGTGCACCAATGAGAGCACAAGGTGGAATCTCATTAGTGCTCAGAGACTCTGGAGAATCAGCATTACGTTGCTCCAAGACTCCTGGATGTTGCGCAGAGACAACGAGACAGGATTTCAATTAACTGGAAGTGGGAGAGTTGTGTTTATTGACTTGCTTTACTTCCCCCGAGTGCATGAAAACATCCCAGGTAGCCTCCGCTATGCAGCTGCACACTGGATTGTAAACTCCATCTCCCTTTCCACAGGATATCTTTATTTCTCCAACGGTGCCCGCCAGAGCGAGTACTACCTGCCGTACAAGAGGGTGATGCGGGTGCTGCTCAACTACGGCTGGCTCAACTGCTACTGAGACCAGCCGGACGCCACCACAACACAGACGTCTCCATGAAAATACCCAAACTGTGGCTAATGAGAGGATCGTTGGAGCCTCATGTGAAGGCCAGCTCAGACATTGATTTTTGCTGTGGTAAACGGCACTCAGGGAGACACATTGTGTCGTTCAGTATATGCATAAAGCAAATAAAACTGTTACACTGAGGCAAAGGTCAGCGAATGATTACACTCGGTCAATTCTGTCAATAATCTTTGGCCTGTTTTTTTGTTTACAAGAACAGTCTGTTGTTCCTGTCGTGAACCTGCAAACACTGATGAGGACTGTATTTGAATTGAATCTAAATAGTCTCTACAATGATATTTTCAATCTGCAGTTAAGAGTGGTTAAAAGGAGAATACAAAAGAGGGTCGCGAGTAACTGTTTAGTAGGAGCTGTAGATTATCATAACACCATCACAGGACTCAATACCCTGAGTCATTACTGTTGTCATGAACATGTACAATTAAGAGATTTCAGAGTTGAACTTCATTCATGGGCTACGACAGTCGACACACGATAAGAGATAAAATATTATATGAAGTAAGATGGTTTGAAAAAAGAGCAGTAAAAGCAGTGGACATCAAGTCTTCTGCATCACTTTCCAAATAAATGCAGTAAGATGCACCGATGACTAAAAGGTACATGCCTACTGATTTAGGTTATCATAGAGGTGTTGATGTTCAAGCTTTTACTTTCAAAAATTGGCCACTTTCATTATTATTCTCCAGCCCTGTATATGAACTTAATGTAAGTAGACAGTCAGTAACTTGTGTATTCATTTTTTTGGTCTTTTTTTCATTACATTACCATTTCCCCATTGCTTGTGGAGCCTTCACTCCTCCTGTATAAATACAAATGGTAGTACACACACACATATATAATTTCATCTGTTATTATTATTATTATTATTATTATTATTATTACAACATTTCTATTCGCGTCTCTTATTTTGTATTTCACTAACCGGATACACAGTGCTCTTACTTGAAACGTCCGGGTGGAATTCTTTGTTCAAACGTTCCTCTCTTTTAAACCGCTTCACCTATAAATACCTTTTAGCTCAACACATTTTTATCACACGAGGCAACCTACTGGCTTTAACATGAGTAAGCGGAGCATCTCAATTGAAACGTAATGCATTAATATTGTTTGCTGTCGTTAGCTGCAGGTAGCACGTAGCCTGTCTGTGTGTAAACCAACAGTCTGAAGGTTCCGCCTGATACGGAAGTCAACATCGAGGAGCACAAAGGGACACAAGTGTGTTTACTCGGTAGGTGTGTTTTGCTTGTAGCCACAATGAACTGTTTTATACCGTCGTTCTCAGCAGCGACTGCAGGCACGTAGCGGCGCCTTTTGCGGGGCTCCGTGTCTGCGTGTTCGGGTCTGTCCACAGACCAAAACGCTGCGTTTTGCACCCAGTGCCTGGTTGAACATGTCTCGTGTCCCCTGTTCCCTGCAGGGACTGGTCCTTGTCCTCCATGGATTCGCTCAACACGTTTGAGTCGGAGATGGAGGCCGACGGACAGGGCAGCTACTCGCTGTTTCCTGCCCTCGACAGCATCGCGGGGCTCTCTGGGACCGCCGAGACCCTGGAGAGGTAAACCGGGGCAGCAGCATGGATCCACACTGCAGACATGTCTGTTGAATGGAGTCGGTGCCACAGCCACCTGAGGTGTTGGGTGAAGTAACGTCAGATAGGCAGGTGGGGGGGGGGGCAGTGAGAGCAGCTATCTTGGTCCTGTGTGCGGAGATAATGGGGGGGGGGTCAGGATGGAGCAGCCAGGCAAGAGGTCAAAGGAGGAGATTCATGAGTTTGCAATGATGGAGGAAGTGGGTGTGTGGTGGCGCTTCTGAAATCTATGGAAGCCAGAAGTATCACTTTGCAGTTGTCAGCATCCCTGACGTAGCTTCACCTGTTGCAGAGGCGTTGACTTTCACTGCATGTGTCCTTTTTCTGCATCATCTCCCAACACGTTTGCTCTCTTGCTTCCAGTGAGCCACAGAGTGAGATCACAGAGAAGCCGAACCTCACGTGGCTCGATGCCGCTCAGGTACCTGCCAGAGACTTTGTTCATTGGAGGCGGACATTAGATTTTGTACAAACTGTCTTTTTTTTTTAAGTCTCTTTTTCTTTTACCGTAGATCGTCCTGGAGGAAGCTGGACGGCCAATGCACATCAAGGAGATCAAACAGAGGATTATCGACAGGGGACTTGTTCAATCCAAGTACTGCGATTCTTTTGGCTGCGTTCCCAAAGCACCCCCCCCCCCCCCGAAAAAAGATATATATTTACGTGTGTTTGATTTCTTAGATTTCTTGTGCTCTCTTAGAATACTGGGCAGGGACAAACAGGAAGTTATCACATGATAGGAGCTGCGTTGTGTTGGACTCTAATCAACATTTCGACTCGCTTTGCTTTGTCTCTTGTCACCAGTGCAAAGTCGAGCCTGGAAGCTGTCATGTACCGTGAGGTAAGTAGGGAGGGAGGGAGGGGGCGGGGCTGTTTGACACCCAGCCTAGCAGCAGTCTCTGCTGTCCACTGTAATACCTGGCGTCTTCAAACGTCCGATTGTCCCCGCTACATGCACCAGTCACCTGTATTCTTGTCAGTGTCCTTTGATTTCACCATGTTTTTCCCATCGTGTCACTCGAATCAGCCTCGAAACGGGCGCGGCAGCACGATTAAAGCGCTCCGAGTTTCCTGCTTCGAATCCGGGATTGGCTTAGCCGAACGAAGCTCCAGTGTTAGCGCTCCAATGCGGCTCTCGGCCCTCCCAGCCCACAGTCTCACGTTATGTTTCAGACACAAAAAGGCAGCAGGAGATTCAAGAGGATTGAGAACAGAAACGGAGTCTTTGCACTGCTGGTGAGTTGACGGATACTAACGCCGCTCTTGCACGGGCCCTGAACAGGAACGAGAGGGTTCAAAAAGCCAGCCTGTGAGAGGAGAGGGTCCAGAACGGCCTGCGGGGGGGATGGAGATGGGGGGGAATAAGCTTGTTTGGGAATTTTACAAAGTGTATTTTATTTCCTGGATCGGTGCTACATTGTGGAGAACGAAATTTGACAAACAATCCTGGTTAATCATGAGTGAACATTCAGAGAATAAATGTTCCACTTCAGTCTTTTGTAACCTCGACACGTTTTGATTTGAGTTTGTCATGCTGCACTGCATCACTGTTCTTTCTGTTTGTCTACATCTCATCATCGTGTAGACAACACAAACGCCATCATAACGACCCGGAATAGAAACAGTTATCTGTGCCGGTGCTCCTGTCTCTCTCCCAACCCTCCTCCTCCTCCTCCTCCTCCTCCTCCTCCCCAGACGGATGAGGAGCGCCAGCAGGCCCTGCAGGCCTTCACTGCCCAGTCCTTCCTCAGCTCCCCCCAGCAGAGCACCATCTCCAGCTCGGGCTCGGGCGCCTCGGCCGCCGCCTTCCCGTCCCCGGCCGGCTCGTCGGAGCACAGGGTCCGGGTGAAGAGGGGCCAGCGGAAGAACCAGAACCAAAAGTACCGGCTCAAGTACCTCCGGCTGCGCAAGGCTGCGCGCGCCATGATCTTCGTGAGTGAACCATGCAAAGAAAACGCTGCTCATTCACAGCACGAGGTGATGGTAGATATCAGTGGAAGCTGAGACGCTAGCTGCTTCGGGTTTGTGTGACGGTCAGGGAGCTGACAGGTGCATGATGGGAGGACATCATGGGTTTGTTTAGGTGCTTGCACAGCCTGAAATCTTGATATCTATGAGATCGGCACACTCCATCATCTCTGATCTTCTGATCGTTTTGGCTCTTCATCTTTTAATCGTCTCTGTTTTTACACCTGCAGGAGAACGCAGCGCTCTGCGATGAAGTCGCTCATCTGGAGGAGAAGTTCCTGAGAGCGAAGGAGGAGCGCAGGTGAGCGCAGGACGAGCTGTATCCGTCTTACTTCACTGAGGATGCACGTTGTACGTTTATCGGGTTAAAACCTTCTTTTCGGTGAAGCCTTTTTGGTTTTTGTGCTTCCAGGTTCTTACTGAAATCCCTGTTGCAGTACCAGTCTCTGTCAGAGGTGGAGATGTTGCCCACCCCCAGCTCCGGCGCTCACCTCCCCGCGCCGCCTGTGGCGTTGGCCCCCGGCCCCACGGGGGCCCCGGGCCTGCCCGGGTCCCACAGCCTGACGTCAGCGGCGTCGGCCGCGGAGGAAGCGTCGCTCAAAAAACCCAAGAAGGAGCGAAAAGAACGAGCGAGGGAGAACGGAAAGGAGGACTGTGAGTTGCCCGGCGCGGCGGTTGAGCCGTCGGTGGCAGACTGTCGTGTTTGACGCCTTTCGGATTCGTTGTTTGTTCAGTTCCCAAGAAGATGACGAAGAAGAGAAAGCTGGCGGACGGCTCCAGGAAGCTGGTGCAGCCCATCGCGCTGGACTCGTCTGGCCGTCCCGTCTTTCCCATCGCGCTGGGAGGCTTGACGGTCTACAGTCTGGGAGAGGTCAGCGTGCACGACGGGTGGAAGGGTGGAAAAAGACTGATCTTAAACAGAGAGTCCCTCTCTAAGTGGAATCTGCCCACTGACGGCCTGTTTCGCTCTCTCTTCAGATCATCACTGACAGAATGTTGTTCCACGACGAGTGCGCCATCTACCCAGTGGGCTTCTGCAGCACGCGCGTCTTTGCCAGCATGAAAAACCCCGACCAGCAGTGCCTCTACACCTGCCAGATCAAAGACTGCGGCGCCGGTCCACAGGTCAGAGTTCAACGGGAGAGAAAAAAAAGAAGCTTACAACGTGCAGGATGCGTTGCAGGTAAACCATCCTCACCTCTGCCCCTCCCTGCAGTTTGAGATCGTGCCTGAAGATGACCCCCAGAACGCCATCGTGGCCTCATCGGCGCTCACATGTCACTCCAACCTGCTGAAGGCCGTCGCTTCGGTCAGGTACGGCAAACGCCGAAATCCCACAGCTGGTCCAGGACCAGTAAGTCGCATTCCAGATGATGAGGGACTGGATTGTTGTTGCCCCTCACGTAGCTCCAAGCCCGTGGTGCCGATCGTGCCGTCCGGAGCGGACTTCTTTGGCTTCTCCCACCCGACCATCCAGAATCTCATCCAGAGTTGTCCCGGCGCTCGCAAGTGTAGCAAGTAAATAGACCCGTGTTTTTATTAAAACACAGTTTTTCTTATCAGAATGTAAATCATTGCGTTGTCTCCGTCAGTCCAGCAAGAGTTCCCACCTGTTATCAAAGTTAACCTTCCGTCTTTGCTTCTCTACAATCCACGTTTAGCTACAGATGGATTCGTTTCGAGGTGTGTCGTCCCGGCGACGGCCAAGTGCCCCACAGCCTCTCGGAGGACGACGCGTCGGTGAACTTCGACGCCTACCAGAGGCACCAGGGCTTCGAGGAGAGCAGCAAGACCGAGCACATCACAGGTGCGTCCCAGACGGATGTTCACGTCCTGAACCTGATGTACTGACAAGTAAAACAAACCGAGCTCGGCTGGCTGAGCTTGCTGTGTAGAGACAGCAGGTCGCGGGGCAACGCCCCCCTGTGGGGGGGAAAACAAAACAAGCAACTGGCCTCGTCCTCGGTCCCTGCTGTCAGAATGTCAGCAGAGCCGAGGAGCAGATCGATGGCGCCTTGACCTGCGAGAGCCGAGCTGTTGGATGACGAATCACGCTGGGTCAAATATTGACACGAGGAAGTGTCGCCGGGCCACACGTGGTCGCTGCTCAGACCAGTGCAGATCAACTCCTGGACTTTTCATTTATATTTCCCTTTTTATTTTTCAATTTGGACCCTCACAAGGCTCCGTCAGTGATCCTCGATACCCCACCAAGTGCTCTTTCAGTCCACCTGTGTAAATATGTCAAGATTCAAGAGGCTTTATTTGCCGCACCAAATGCATGTCGTGGTATCTAACAGTAAAAGTAGGCCTGAATTGTCAGTCTTTGTTGTCTTCACTCAGCATGACACCGACCTTCATAACCCCCCAGGACAGACTCCTCCGTCTCCGAGTTCGGTCCATCAGCACCACCTGACCTCCAACCCCCTGAAGCCCAACACTTCGTACTACAGCTCCTGAGATCCTGCGTTGCAGCACCTGTCGATTTCAGTCTCATCTGGTCCTTTCAAAAACGACAAGTGTCTGTCAAGCAGAAGCAGCCTGCTCATGTCTCTCCTTTGATATGGTTTGGCACAGTTTGTTTTTCTCCTCTTGATGTATTGACTTCAAATAACCTTTTTTTAGGATGTAATTGAATAAATAGTTAATTTAAATGCATGTAAATACAGGACACTGATGAGCTCAGAAATTTATTTTTTGCAAAACAAGTGAAACATTTTCAATATAACACATTCACTCTCCAGCAGTTCCCACCATTGATTTTCATACAAGACACGGTTTTCAAATCAAAAGCACACAGAGTAGACTGAAGTCCAGCCAGTCCATCCAGACAAACACAAGACATTCACGAGTATACGAGTGTTCCCTCACAGTAAAAATGTTGAGTTTCTCTCATCCTTTGAAAAAAAACTCCAAGAGTGATTGTGAAGCTCCCCTGAGACCATGCAGGGCGTCCCAGTGTCACTCTGCTGCTTTGAGAGTAAACAGGTAGTTCAATGCATTCAACTGAAGGGTTAATAGGAATTATTGTGCGTTAATGGAAAAAAATGATTTAAGAACTTAGTGCTTTTTATCCCTTCAGCAAAAAAAGAAAAGGTGCAGAAATCAATTCAAGTGAAAGTGTCTTTTCAAGCTCCTCAGATCAGAACTATATTCAGTAAACATTGTGTAATACTGCATCTGCAGTGCAGAGAACCAAAGGAAAAATAGTGCCATTCGTTTTGCACTCTTCAAAAAGTTCCTTTACCTGTCAAATAGAACTGAACAGGGGGAGCGGGCAGACGGCTGTCAGCGCTGTAGACTGGACACGCCTTAAAGTCACACGGCCAGTCTCTCCAGGCGTATCGAACGGCAGCAACTTCCTGGCACGAGTCGGCCGACAAGTAGACGGCGAAGGAGTCCCAGGCGGCGGCGGGGGCTGGAACCCAAGTGGCGTTTGACTCGCATCCGTCCGGGGCTCCCGCACAGCAGACCTGGAGGACAAAGAGGCGAGAGCAAGCAGATTTCCCAAGCATGTTGGCATCACTTTCGTAGCTGTTCACTGGCCAGCAGAGCTCCACGCCGGCCTCACCTCGAAGACGTCTCGGGACGGGGCGACGGAGATGTTCTGGTCATAGAAAATGAGGACGGATGTTGGGAGGAGCTGTATTTTGGTGGGGAAAGGTCCGAGGAAGGTCACGTCTGTTTCTCCGTAGGCCACCGCTCTGGCCCCCAGCAGCAGCCTGCGGGCCACGTCCTGCTTGTCTCTGGGATGAATCCTGAAACGGACAAGACAAGGGGAGTGATTCCCTCACTGCCAAACTGACACTGCTGTGTCTTTACCCCTTTGAACATATCAGGAAAATGTAATTAAACCTCGGGTCCGTTCAGATAGTCTTCCTTAGTCCTCAGTCCTCAACCTTATTCCTTAAAATGCACACTCCCGCGAAGTGCAAGGGCTGTCCCAATTCGTAGGAAGGCAAATTAAGGAACAAAAATGGCCATCTCGTTCCTTAAAACTGAGGAGCTCTGCTACCTCCCTTAAAAGTAAGGAGTACCCAGAATGCATTGCGTTTTTACATGGCGGCGAAGACGGTGAGCTACAAATGTACATGCTTTGTAAATGGAGATATAAATATTAGGAAAAGCATGGTGTTCAATTAGTTTAGGCCCATGTTATGGATCAGTTACCTCGCTGCTGCGTAACATTGATTTTTTTTTTTTTTAACGACCTTTTGCTGCCGTTGCTACGGTTTCTAATTCTGACTTGACAGATTGAACGCCGCTTTGGTGTAATGCTGCCCCCTACAGTATTGAGGAAGTATCTGCATTAAGGAGTGTCCCATTTCTAGCCATTTTGAGGGTTAAG
>JAUESF010000016.1:9081668-9100463 GCA_032274765.1 Malacoctenus tetranemus | reverse complement strand
ACACACACACACACACACACACACACACACACACACACACACACACACACACACACACACACACACACACAATTTATTGTCCATATAAATATGAAACAAAATGGATGAAAAAAGAGAGTGATCATCAGCAACACAGATCTGTAATTTACTTATCAAGTTTTTTGTGGGAGCACACTCAGACAGTATCAGAGCGATGTAAAAAGGCGCTTTTCCGTGTGAGTAATGCTTTAATATCACCACTCCACTTCGGAGTCCAAGCCGCGGCTCAAATTAGATTGCAGAAATTGGGTTGAAAACGGCCATCCCTCCTCTAGTGATCCGTGGAATGGGCTGCGGTCTGTTCCATCACATTTTACAGCTAATTCCATGTGGTGAAATGAGAGGATGCAAATATGTTTGTGGTTCCATGCATGAACCAAGATTTATGGCCGCTGTCTCGGAGCCTCGTAGGTCTCTTAACACATCAGCTCCCATCCATCATGTGATAAATCCCCTGAATTACCGTCTCCCTTTAAGTCACTCAGCAGCTATTAGGTGCTTGAGAGGAGCCCGAGCGTCATCTCGGCGGCCGCGGCGTCGCCTCGTGCTCTTACTCCTTCACACTGGCTGACACCTAAATCAGTTCACACATGGGACCGCTTTGGCCCATTTGTGTCAAAACAACTTGCCGGAGAATGGATCTTCGCGCTAATGTAAAGGCACAGTTTTAATGGGAAGCCGCTGCAGTGGGATGCACTTCTCCCTAAAACACGTGTGCAGGAACATCCTCAACCAACATTTAAACTCACACTGGTCCAATTTGTTTCAGAGACTGTTCACTTGAAACCCTGCGAAGGGAGACAATTCAATTCATAATGAGTAATGTCTTTTTTTTCTTGTTATTAAATGGGGGTTTTGACTGGATGAGGCTTTTCCTCATGTCTTTTGATGATGGCTCACAGCACAGTGGCTGGAACCTGCTTTCCCCAAGAGTAGGAAGTTCACTTGCAGCACCTCCACATCCTACTTATTGTTATTTTAGAATCTGGGTGAGTTATTTTAATCTGTGTGAAACGCGGTGGTTTTACTGGGGTCAGGTACACTCACTCCCCCCCATCACCCCGAAGGTTGCCAGGCAACGAGCCAGGTCTCCTGGATATTGAACATTTCATCAAGAGGCCGGTGAACAGCGTGTTGATCTCTCACAGCAACGGTGGAGATTTTTCCCTCCTCCTGTGGATGATTCTCCTCGAATCAGGTTGCATTAGTGTTGGGACCTCACAAGAGTGCCGATCCCTGGTCAACGCCCAGGTTGTCATTAGTTACCGTAGCAGTCCAACATAGACAATCAGGCTGCATGTCAAACAATCTTTTGTCAATCAGGTGAAGGAGCTGTTTGTGTTCTCTCTTCTGATCTGCCAGTTTCCCACTGGAGGTCGTTTGGTGACCCATGATGTTCCTTTAGTGTGAATGTGTTGTCTGAGGATGTGTCCTGTCACACCAATGACATTGATAAAGCTGCACAGGAGGTGGATGGATGCACATTAGGTTTGTAAACACATTGTGTTTCTATCATTATCCATCCAGCTGAAAAAGCTCTCGATATCGATCACGAAGTTTGTTAAACTTCAGTCTGACCTCAAGTTATTTGGCGTTTGAGGATTTCCCAGGTCACAAACGTTTCCCCCAAACTTTGTTTACTTTAATTGCGGAAGACAGGTTAAAAAAAAGCATCCACGTTGATATGAAATCACCAGAAAAATGTGCAAACTCTTTAAGAATAAGTAACACACATTGCTAGATTTCATCTTTATCATTATCTTCTGTAGCCCAACCCTGCAAAATGCTACTACTATGTTGTGGAAAACCCACTGCGAAAGTCGCAACGGTTCATTATTTCCGCCTGAGCTGTACTGTTATTATGAAATATCCACGGTCACATGCGGCTCTCTGACTCCTACACGTATCTTAATTGGTTCTAGGCCTCACTGTGGGTTGAGGTGTTGTATCATTACTTAATAAAGGCGCTGCTGCTGTATTGTACAGTTTATGTGTCAATTTACCGATTAGGAAGTGAGTGCGCGAGACGGTCTGACGCTATTTGGGCCACGAGTTATTCAAGTGATTGACAATTACACAAGCCGCTGTCTCATTTAATGCATTTTAATGGGAGCCAGCCGAATAAGGAGCCGCACAGAGATGCTGCTAAAAGGTGCTCTTCAGCCTCCTGTCACCGTCGCAAAAACAGGAGTAAGTGGGTTCCTTGTAATGCTACAAACGCTGTGACTAACCGGGGGGGACAATAATGGGATGACAGCGAAGCGAAATGCAAATAACGGTATTTGATGACCTTTTTCCATTTCACTGGCAACACATTCGATCATGAGCAGAAGCTCCCACTCAAACTCGTCTGTAGGAAGCAGGAGGGTTAATGCAGGTGTTTAGTTCGTCAACCGATGAGCGTTTTCTGCCTGAAGATGAGAAAAAGTGGTGTTCCTCTTCATCACAAATCCATGATATGGCAGCAAATTTAATGCGTTGATTCATTGATCGACCGATTGCAGAGCAAGAGACGCTTGTCTGAAGTTCTTTTCACTTTTATTTATATCGACAGACCAGAAACAACATGGATGTAAAACATTGCTTTAAAGGAAAGCTTTAATGTATAAAATGCTCAGATCGCAGTGCAGACAGGACCAAGGCTGCGGGTAAAATATGCAACGCAAAGAATTTGAAAATGACAAACCAAGTCAAGCCTTCATGCTTCATGTAGTTCTGAACCACTGAGCAGCAATCACAGGGAAAAAAATCAAACTTGTCTTGGCACAAACAAGAAACAGTAAACATTAAACCATGAAAAAACAAACCCCCAAAAAAGACTTGATAAAGGCTTCAAAGTCTCCAATCAAAAAGCAAAACAAAGCAATAGATATATTTATATTCCAAATTCATCCCTTTAAATAATCTGATGACATGTATTGAGTGTATAAATCGCTCAGTCTGTTCCTACAAACACAGTTAGGTCATCGATTCTTTGAGCATGTGGTGGATGATTACAGTTGTACATAGAGAATCTTCAATTTGAAAACTTTACTCTTTATTGCTTTCTTTATTGATTTTTTTCGTTAACACATGCTGTGTTGCCAAGCAACCATCACTCCTTTCCCGGTGAAAACAAAACCAAACAAAAAAATGTGTTGTTTTTTTTTCTTTTCTATATCACTGCCAGGATGAAACACTAGCACGCACAGGCAGCATGCACCACAGTAATCATTACCTCATGTAATTAGAATTATCTCCATGTGGACACATTAGCTTATTTCATAAAGACCTCCTGCTTCCCCTTTTGTGGCGAAGGATATGAAAAAAAAAGTGTGACACAATGCAAAAAAAAACAGTGTGTTTCAGCTGAAGCCAGCATAATCAGACCCATATAAAACTGTGGGCTGTGTTTGATGCTTCACAAGTGTCGAGTATAGAAACATCTTTGGATTTTGTCTTGTGTGCAGGTGTGAAATGTGTCTGCATCTAATGTCGAGGCCTTTTAAAACCTTTGACACTCAAAAGACTTTGTGTTTGTGTTCGTGTGTGTGCATGTGCGTGTGTGCGCGCACACTCATGCTGCCAGTTGCACATACATGTCTCGATTATTCTTGTAAAACTGGAGCATTTCCTCTGTTTCTCCATCATTAACTGTGCCACAGAACCTGGCAGTTACATATGTGCTGCCTTCAGCAGCGCCTTTTCCCCTTTTATCACAGTTTCACTTCCCCTGGTAATTAGACGGCTTTATAAAAAAAAAAGAGAAGGAAAAAAAGAAACACGGAGCAGACGTGAGGTATTATCGTAATAAATGGTTGGAAATATGTGCTGTAGCTGCTGTTTTTTTGGTTTTTTCTTGCAAAAACATGTCTCTGTTTGGGTTTCAACATAAAGGGGCCGTGATAGCAGAGGGCTCACAGAGCTGCTGAACATGGCTCACATCAGCAGGTGGCACTCTCACGACAGTCAGCTGGACAATGTGATTCATGTTTTGACAGAAACGTGATGATTAATTTTCAGCTGGGAAGGAAAGTGCGGGCGCGCAGGGGGAGCTGATGCGTTCGCCTTTCAGTTTATCTTAAGCCTTTCAGAGAGGACAACTTCAGACGATGGGATTAGAACAATTGGGCTTGAAAGATAAGACACTTCTGACCATCACAGAGGGGGATTTCACACACAAATCACACATGAATGTTGTTTCACAGTGACGGGCTTTATTCCAGAGGATCACAGTATCGGAACGCTATATTGTACTTATAAGATCCTGGAGAGGTTCCCCCGGCCTCACAGTGGGAAATCACTTTAGCATGATTGTCAGATAAAGCAGCAGGAGCTGAGATAGTGGAGCACTAAGAGCTTTGAAATAACACTATTATTTTTATCATGGCCTCCTGACAACACCAAATTTATTGATAAAAAAAAAATCACATTTACATTCGGCAGCGTGGATTTCAATAAGTATCACGCGGCTCAAAGGACTTGAGTTTTACTTCAGAAGCACAGTGTGCTGACTGCACAGCAATGCTTGTTTGTGCTTTAACTCAACCAAAGCACCGAACACGTGGCCAGCAGGCCAAAAGACGCCCACGAGTGGGGTTAACAGCGGCCCTGTGGCATGATGTTGCAAAAGAAAAACAGATAAAAGGCTTGAATAGCAAATTTTTGGATCAGCGTAAGTTCAGCAGCTCTTTTGTCCACTGGGTCATTTATGCTTCACTGTGCACACACACTTGAAGCACAAAATTAAGAGGTTTATAGTAAACTATGTTAAAGAAAAAATCTTGCAGGAGGGTTTTTCACTTTTTTTTTCGCACACAAGAGAAGAAATCTCTTTGAAGCGGTGTCTGTGGTTCAGAATCATTTCATGTTTCTGGTCCTCTTTCCTGGTTCGAAACCACTGAACTGAACTGTCGTGACAACACTTGATCAACTCGAGATTAAACAAGCAGCGGCGTGTGCAGTGGATGAAAATGTCACTTATGGCATTGAAAGTGCTGAACCTCTTCAAGGGAACCGCCGGTCACTCAGACTCCATTGAACCCCTCTTCAGATCAACCATGTTTCCTGTGACATCGGCATGATTACGCTTTTGTTCTCCCTTTTTAACTGACTTTACAGAGTGACAGGGTGACACGTCTCCAAATACATACATCATTACATGTTAAGGTGCACTGACTGTACTCTGTAATAACCTGATATATGGTAATTAACTGGATATTTATGGCAAAATTACAGCCGTTACTTTAATCACTGCTTTTCCTCTGGGTGTCAGTTATCATTAAGCGTGACAGAAGGTTAGAGCACACCTGCATGCATCAGAAAGCCACAGACCGCGCTCGTCAGGATGACAATTACACCGTCTATTTCACAAATTCCCATCCCTCACTATGGCACAGGTGGAGTGGAGGATCTGGCGCGGCTTATCAGCAGTAATCATGTATTTGTCCGGGCTTATTGAGCTGTCAGGTGGGCTGAGTTAGCAAGTTTGCAGAGAAAAATCAAATCACACTGCAGTTGCATGCGACTGCTGCTGCTGCAGGAACTTGGGATCAGTGAGAATAATTACCATCGATGAACTGAATGCGTTTAGGTCCCAGCCCAGCGGTGGGGTTGGGTGTGGGGGGGTCACGCGCCGGATGGAATTAGCCGAGCATTTCCAATTTTACCTTGGACCCGAACCCCTTTGTGCTCGGACGTGGGGGTCAGATACGGCCGACCCCTTTCGCAGTAGCTCTGTGGTTAAATACTCAGAAAGACTGGCGAGGCAATTTCTTTCATATTCCCTCAAATGTATGCGTGCGTGTGTGCGTGCGTGCGTGTGGGGGCTTTTAACTGGGTTCAAACATGGTCAAATTCCATAAAGTTTTCAAGCTACAGTATCCATGTGACAACATGTGAAAATGCATCTCAGAGTACACGTCTTCAAAACTGCTTCAAATTTAATACCAAGCAACAGGGAGAGATGTGCATTTTTTAGCCAGCACAGTGAAAGTGTGTCTCCTTTCATTTACGCAGTGGAAGATTCTCTCCCTGCTTGCCTTTTTTCCCTCTCTAAAAAAAAATTGCTCACACATTAATTAAGTTATTTTTTGTTTTATGTGCACATTTTTATTCAGTTCCAGGAGGAACAATTTACTGTAAAAGAGCAACAGTTCTTAACTGTGAAATTTACAGTTCTTAAAACAGCAGGTTGATGTTGAATTGTATTTTTTATGGTGAAGTTCTGGCAAATATAGCTGCCAGTATTTTCCTATAAAATTCACAGTTCTTGTTTTTTACAGCGAAAGCAACAGGCAGAGACATGCACTTTTTAAGCCAGCACAGTGAAAGCCTGTCTCTTTTAATGTACAAAATGTTTGAAAGTTTTTTTTCCATTCCCCCCCTTTTTAAAAAGAAAAGACAACAGTTCACACATTTATTTTCTTTTTTTACTTTTATTTTCCTTTTTGATCTACACATTTTCTTGACCTTGCTCTCTCATGTTGTCATGACATGAGGAGACAGCTTCACGATCAGATTCAGTTCCCCTGAATCTTACCATACTCTCTCATGTTGGCGTGGAGTCATGGCAACATGAGGAATCGGTTTTACAATTATTCTTTCATGTCGGGCTTGAAGCAACAGCAGAAGAGCGACTGAATCCCCTTGAAGAATCCTCGCACTCTCTCAAAGGCCCTAGATATTTTGCCTTTTTTAGCAGAAGGGGGACTCTCCGGATCTGGGGTTGATGCAGCTGCGTGGTCTTCTGCCTGACCAACACTGGTTTCTGAGGGGCTGCTGCAGAGTTTGATGGTGGCTGCTTCACTGAAAGACTCCAAACTGTTTGAGGAGCTCAGTGTGACAGTGGCCTCACTGATGTTGTCAACCCCCTGCTGTGTACCCGACACACCCGTGGACTCCGAACTGCCAGGCGACGGTTGCGAGTAAGCAGCGGCCTTGGCGGTCCCCGAAGGACCCTCGATCTTGGTGAGATCGACTCCGATGTCAGAGTGCTGACCCAGGGGGATGTTTTTAATGAAGGGGTGCTGCAGAGCCTCACCGGGGGTGAGCCTCTGAGCCCCGTCCAAATGCAGCATCCCCTTCAGGAGGTCCACAAATGCCCTCCGGTCCTCGAGATCCGAATCGTCCTGGTCTGGATGGAAGTTAACCAGGCCATCCAGACCACCGGGAATCTTGTGGGTCCGATATTTTGCAGGCAGCTTGTTCAATGCCACATACTCACCTCGTGTAAGCAGCCTGCTTTTTCGATGGTCCACGGCGTCGTTGGTGAAGTAGCACCTGGTGTAAATCCCGGCCCGCAGCTGGTGGTCTTTTGGCACACCCAACAATTCCACTATGGCCTTCATCATCTGATAATGTGTGCCATAGGGGAAGAGGTGGTCTCCCAGATACAGGAAGGCCAGGACACACCCAAGCCCCCACATGTCCACGGCCTCGTTGAACGGGAGGCCGAGGAAGACTTCTGGAGCCCTGTAGCCAAGAGCCTGAACCTGCTTCCCAAGTCTGGCTTGATAAACATAAGTGGCATTGCCAAAGTCAATGAGTTTGACTTTGAAGGGCTGGTCCTCTGCACTCACCATCAAGATGTTGTCAGGCTTGATGTCAGTGTGGATGATCCCCAGCCCCTTCAGGGCATTTAATGCCACCAGCATCTGCTCGGCGATCGGACGGATCTCTGAGGGAGTCAGCGGCTGGTAGTCCCTCCGATGCAGCAGCTCGTAGAAATGAATGTCGAGCTTCTCGAAGACCAAGGCGTCGTGTCCTGCGAAGTCCAGAAAGTTGATGAATCTCACAACGTTGATTTTATCCGGGCCGAGGGCATTGACGGTTTCCAAGATGCCAATCTCTTTCTCTGTGTACGCCGTCAGACTTTTCTTCAGGATCTTCACAACCACCGTTTCGCCGTTGTGAAGATCCTTCAACAGGGCAACTTTCCCAAACACGCCTTCTCCGATGTATTTCACAAAGGAGTACGTGGTGTAGGAGGTTTCGATTTGAAGCCCCTCCCTCAGGGTCAGTGCTGACATGCAAGAGTCTTCTGTCTTTTCACTTTCCATTTGAGGTGCTAAGTTGGCAGTTGACCCAAAAACTTTTTTGGCAGAAAGGGGTCTCTCCACATCTGCGGTCGATGCAGCTGCGTGGTCTTCTACCTGGCCAACACTGGTTTCTGAGGGGCTGCTGCAGAGTTTGATGGTGGCTGCTTCACTGAAAGACTCCAAACTGCCAGGCTCTGTGGTCTCCAGCTGGTCGACCCACTGCTGGTTACCCGACACACCCGTGGACTCCCAACTGCAAGGCGACGGTTGAAAGTTCCGCGAGTTAGCAGCGGCCTTGGCGGTCCCCGAAGGACCCTCGATCTTGGTGAGATCGACTCCGCTGTCAGAGTGCTGACCCAGGGGGATGTTTTTAATGAAGGGGTGCTGCAGAGCCTCACTGGGGGTGAGCCTCTGAGCCCTGTCCAAACGCAGCATCCCCTTCAGGAGGTCCACAAATGCCCTCCGGTCCTCGAGGTCCGAATCGTCCTGGTCTGGATGGAAGTTAACCAGGCCATCCAGACCACCGGGAATGTCGTAGGTCCAATCCTCTGCAGGCAGCTTGTTCAATGCCGCAAACTCCGCTGGTGTAAGCAGCCTGCTTTTTCGATGGTCCGCGGCGTCGTTGGTGAAGTAGCACCTGGTGTAAATCCCGGCCCACAGCTGGTGGTCTTTTGGCACACCCAACAATTCCACTATGGCCTTCATCATCTGATAATGGTTACCGTAGGGGAAGAGGTGGTCTCCCAGATACAGGAAGGCCAGGACACACCCAAGCCCCCACATGTCCACGGCCTCGTTGAACGGGAGGCCGAGGAAGACTTCTGGAGCCCTGTAGCCAAGAGCCTGAACCTGCTTCCCAAGTCTGGCTTGATAAACATAAGTGGCATTGCCAAAGTCAATGAGTTTGACTTTGAAGGGCTGGTCCTCTGCACTCACCATCAAGATGTTGTCAGGCTTGATGTCAGTGTGGATGATCCCCAGCCCCTTCAGGGCATTTAATGCCACCAGCATCTGCTCGGCGATCGGACGGATCTCTGAGGGAGTCAGCGGCTGGTAGTCCCTCCGATGCAGCAGCTCGTAGAAATGAATGTCGAGCTTCTCGAAGACCAAGGCGTCGTGTCCTGCGAAGTCCAGAAAGTTGATGAATCTCACAACGTTGATTTTATCCGGGCCGAGGGCATTGACGGTTTCCAAGATGCCAATCTCTTTCTCTGTGTACGCCGTCAGACTTTTCTTCAGGATCTTCACAACCACCGTTTCGCCGTTGTGAAGATCCTTCAACAGGGCAACTTTCCCAAACACGCCTTCTCCGATGTATTTCACAAAGGAGTACGTGGTGTAGGAGGTTTCGATTTGAAGCCCCTCCCTCAGGGTCAGTGCTGACATGCAAGAGTCTTCTGTATTTTCACTTTCCATTTGAGGTGCTAAAAACTTGAGGTTTTGCTGTTACTGAGGTTAAGTTTCACTGATATTCAGTAAGAGTCTGTGTCTTAAATCCTTTGTCTCTTCACATTTGTATAGAGTTCTGTTTTCTGTCGACAGACTGATGGCTGTGAGGAGCTCTTTGATGACAGGATATGACAGCGCCTTTGATGTTGTCATGGAAACGCATCCTGGCATGTGCAGTCACATGACTGACTAGCAATTAATAAGTTCCTGCAGGTGTTTTCGACTTTGTCGCTTTCCCTAATTGTGATGCTTTTTAAAAATCCTTTTGGCAACTTTTTCACGATTACTGACGAGCGACAAATCTCGTGACTTTTTCGGGTGTTTTGAAGACTCTAGCATGATAGCGCGTAGCATTTGTTGTTTACTGCTGCGACATGTCCTCCTGGCCACTGTATGGCGCTGTGCCGAATACATCGGCACTGTTGATTAAGCCCCCCCCCCCCAGTCGCACAGTCGGCCACTCAGCTCGTCGTGTCTGGTAAGCCGTCGTTGTATGCCTTCGTTATTTGGCTTGTTGCCATTTGGGCTCCTGACTGTCCGTGTGTTTACTGCGGAAGCCTCTGTTTGACTAGCAATTAACAAGTTCCTGCAGGTGTTTTCGACTTTGTCGCTTTCCCTAAATGTGATGCTTTAAAAAATCCTCTTGGCAACTTTTTCATGATTACTGACGAGCGACAAAACTCGTGACTTTTTCGGGTGTTTTGAAGACTCTAGCATGATAGCATGTAGCATTTGTTGTTTACTGCTGCGACATGGAGCTGGTCGGCTTTTCCTCCTGGCCACTGTATGGCGCTGTGCCGAATACATCGGCACTGTTGTTCAAGCCCCCCCTCCCCCCAGTCGCACAGTCGGCCACTCGGCTCGTCGTGTCTGTGGGAAGCCGTCGTTGTATGCCTTCGTTATTTGGCTTGTTACCATTTGGGCTTCTGACTGTCCGTTTGTTTACCGCGGAAACGTCTGTTTGACGAGCAATTAACAAGTTCCTGCAGGTGTTTTCGACTTTGTCGCTTTCCCTAAATGTGATGGTTTTTAAAAATCCTCTTGGCAACTTTTTCATGATTACTGACGAGCGATAAATCTCGTGACTTTTTCGGGTGTTTTGAAGACTCTAGCATGATAGCATGTAGCACTTGTTTACTGCTGCGACATGTAGCTGGACGTTTTTTTCTTCCTGGCCACTGTATGGCGCTGTGCCAAATACATCGGCACTGTTGTTGAATACCACCCCCCCCAGTCGCACAGTTGGCCACTCAGCTCGTCGTGTCTGCCTTCTGCCTCCTGACTGCTTGTTTACTGCGGAAGCGTGTTGGCTTTGCAACGTACGTAGCTCTGCAAGGTTTCTGGTTCTCTCTGCCACCACCTGTCGTACCGCTCCGCCTCCGCCATTGGTACGCATCGATCAATTTGTGTAAAGTAAACTAAATTAAGATGTTTGATTATTTATTTTTGTGTGAATAAACACATCTCTTGCCCGTGCTGATTCACTCTCTGCGTGTCCTTCATAAAATGGAGTCTCTCGAGGGTGAAATTCCCTGGGTGGCGTTGTCGTTCATAGACATTTTTTTTTTTTTTGGGGGGGGGGGGGTTCTATGCCTTTTTTAACAGTGAAATATCAATGTTTTTTTTCTTTAATCCACTCAATTTAAGTATGGATTATTTTGGCTTTTTGGGGACTAATTACCTATTTGGCTCATTCATGTGCTGAATGTGGTTCTTGCTCAAAGGCATGTTCAGACTAGTGATATAAACTTGAATAACACACATGGGAAAAAAAAACAGGATCTCATTCTGTTGCAGCTATTGAGACACGATTAATTTTAAAAGAGAGAAGTATGAGCTGATTAAATGCAGCGTGATTGCTCATTTTAATATCAATGCCGTTTCCACTGTAGTTGAACCAACATGTAAGGTTTGGGGTTCCTGTGTGCTGAATCTGAAAGGGCACTTGAGGAAAGATCCCATGTTGCAGTTTGATGGCGCTTTGCTTCTCTGCTGCCCTGCTGTGGGTCCACTGAGAGATTTGGATTACCGGTGTTTAACATTTAAATGGATATAGGATTAAAAATGGTGGAAGGGGGGGGGGGGTTTACAATTACAGCTGTAGGTCGGGAAGCTGAAGATCCTGAGGGCCGATTCAGACTCGAGCCGGCAGAGAAATGGAGCCCAGAGCGATGAGCTGCATGGTCACATGTCGTGGTGAGTGTGTGTGCTTTTGCTGATGGATTTTGGATGGATTTTTGAAGTTCTCAATCCCAAATATTACATCTAATCTCTTTCTATTCCAAGCATGGGATAAAGTGATGTTTTTCATTACTTGTCCGATCGAGATCTGTTCCCACACCTACATTTTATGAAGCTCAGTAGTTGTTTCTCAGACCTCACGATTACAAACTGCATTTTTTCTTCGATTTTTAAGCATTACACACCAACTAACCGCATGTCTCCACAAAGTGTTGATGGAGTTGTTAAAGAGGCCAAAGACTTAACAGCTCTGATAATTCCTGGCTCGCGTTCTTTGCACTTTGCGTGACTGCGCGCCAACTATTTAGTTTTTGCAGTATGTTTACCACACGGTGTTATCTGTTCTGTAAGAAGGAGCATATTTCTTTGTGTGCTTTAAGAAGTGAAATTTTGTTGTGTTTTCTCCCAAAAAACTGTTTCTTCAGACAAGTGGGAAGAAAGTGGTTTCGGTGTTTATTCTTCACACATTATTTTCTATCCGCAGTCCTGCTCGATCAAACACACACGTTTTAGCAAAAACAAACGCAGACATGAGTCTGGAAAATTGGGTCAGAAACATTTCACATCAACGTTGAGGCATGGTAGCTAGTTTTGAGATGTCCGTTTTGATTCGAGTACATCAGACAGAGAAATATCTACGACAGCACGGGGGGAAAAAAATACCCAACAGTCACGGAGACGACCGCATGGGGAATCCAGCCGTCTCTCGGTGTGAATAAATGACTGGAGTTTAGCCTTTTTTTCCCCTCATTAGTTCCTCGTCCGATCCAAATCTTGTCATGCACCCCGAGAGAGGAGACACGGGATTGCAGAAACCACTGGCTGGGAATAGAAAAAGGAAACAAGGTTAAGCCATAATCACTGTCAGAGTCCCTGCAGATTTGCATGATACAGCCGCGACACTCTGTCTTGGTTAAATCTGACAGCGCTATCATGTTGGCAAATTTCACAGACTGTGATAAGCCATCAAAAATCAGGGAGGGGGGGGTGAGCTGGCTGATGCCTAACTAATGCAAGACTGGGGTCAGACAGCCGCAACTGACGTCATACAAAGGAGAATATCACTCACTTGGCATTGTGGTGGCTTCCTGTCTCGTGCAGGAGTTCACAATAAATGAGCAAACTCTAAGGTAGTTTTCACCTGATTACAGAGATATTTTAGTGGGTTCATTTGCGTTAAATCAGTGTTTTATAGTTTGTTTTTTGTTGTCTTTTTATTGTCTGGAGTGATCTGAATTTCAGTGGCGCAATCCTGCTGACTGCCCCCCCCTCTGAAGATCACAGTAAAAAACCAAATGCTGGCAGACAGACAAACATGATCTGCATCACACAAGCACAAGTGTAGTTGTATTCAGGAAAGAAACGTCAACATGATGGTGAAATAAAAAAACAAGAGACGAAAATCCCTGCCCAATCTGCATTGCACGTGCCATGCACAGCACGTCAGCTTGATTGAATTCTTTGAACTGCACAAAGGTGTGTGTGTGTGTGTGTGTGTGTGTGTGTGTGTGTGTGTGTGTGTGTGTGTGTGTCTCTGCCTTTGTTAGCCCTGTGATTGGCGACCTGTCCAGTGCCCACGCTCCTCCTGGCTCCTTATCAGCAAGCATTCCCCTCCGGCCCCCCGCTGCGCATGAATCAGGCACAGAAGATGAATAGATGGACACTTTGTAGATAATCAATACATTCCCTGTGAAAATTATTAATTCATGACGGCCCCACCTCACCAGTGTGATCTGTCTGTCTTTCCATCGACCTGACTCGATGCTCAATCAGCTTGGAGAGACTGAGCTTTTTTCTCTGATCGTGTGAGGATGAAGAGTCATTTCTTGCTGTTGGTTCCGCGTGAACACGAGGACGAGCAACAGCCCACATATTGAAGTTTACTCGTTGACTCCTGGGGCGGAAATTTTTTTCACTCTGCACTGAAAACAAAAGGAGAACGGTCAATTTCATCTGGACAATGACCGGCTTCACGTTTGTCGTCGCATGATAAAACTCGAGCTGAGGGGGGAATAGTTCAAAACGCGCACTGACTTCTTCACTTTATTTATTTATTTCAAATCTAATTCCCTCGCGCTAATCCATATGCAGTGTATGCTCCATTTGGCGAAGCGCGCTGCAGAGTATTACTGTGCAGGAAAAAAGACCATTATTTGAGTAGCTGCCATTAGTGGAGCCTATTCAGGCTCATGCTATCAGTGGCTGATAAGTAGATTATCTGAAGGGGTGGCAGAGACGGCGAGAGTGGGTGCTTGCTTAGATAATGCGCCGGCGTCTCTTAACAGTGCGAACTGCCAAGGCTGATAATGAAAGGCAACTAGCTACCGAAAGGTTCCAAATCAATTTAGAGATTTGGGCACATTTAGAGGAGGCGAGTAAAAAGGCAAATGGGGCTATTAGGAGCGCCTGCGTGAATGAGATTGGGCAATGAGTGAGCTCCCATAGAAGCTCAGGAGGGGGATGTTTTTCACCAAACCAGCCACATGCAAAATTGCCAAAATCCTACACAAAAAAACCCCCAAACATCTTTCTCTTTTTGACAGATCATCTAAAGAATAAACATCCACATTGGTCCACTCTTTGGGGACCTTCACAGTGACCTGTATTTGTGTTTACACCGGCTGTGATGGATTGGCAACTGGTTGGGGTTTATTATCTTGCCATTTGCATAGAAAGGCAGAACTCCGGCGAGTAAAGCCTTTATAGCTAGACATCGAGCGTCAGGTAAGAACACTGTGTGTGCCGCAGCTCATTCTGAGTTCTGTGAACACCTGAAAGTGTGATAAGCAGGTCTGTTCTGCTGTCTTTTAAGTCCTCAACCTGTGAAAGATTTTCAATAAAACTCTCACAAATGCGTTTGAGTCTTAAGTGAAACAGCTCATACCGGTTTGAAGGCCGTTTCTGGAATCACCGCTCCCCACCAGCCCTCCACTCACTCTGGTTTGCCACATATTTGGGCAATTTTTGCGACTGCGTTGCCTTCACAAAAAGTGAGGTTTCTCCCCGAGATAGAAATATTCTTATCTCCCTTCATGCAGATCTTTGTTGCTTTCTCAGCCCTTAAAGTGTCATCCTCAAGAGCTGTTTTTGCGTTTCCCCTTTCCTATCTAGTGTTTTAGAAGCAATCACAGGCCGTGTCCACAAACCTCCACAGGCAGTTTCACAGGCAGTCCGTGAGGAAAAAACACCGATTCGCCCCGTGAAAGTCCCTCCCATTGTTTACATGCCGATGTTTCTCCGTCACAAATTAAAGCCATCACAGTTAAACTTTAAACTAATAACCGATGATGACACACTTGAGCGGTCTGTCGTCTCCTGCAGCCAGTGTAATTTGGTGTGTTTTCACAGAAGGTTATATCTGACATTTTGACAAGTTGACATATGCGGCTGTCGACGGTGCTGAAAATTTAAATTACACCATGCGGAAGGGAAGGGTGCAAAGCTCATTTAATCACTCGGGGAGTGGGGGGGGATGAAAATATTTGCTTGTCCACCCAATGAAATGTGCCAAGAAGGCAATTTTTTCTGCCTTAAGCATGTTTGTGTGAAAAAAGATTGATGAGGATTTCACAAACCCCCGCCGGCAGCACAAACGCATGTGTGCTGTTGTCAAGACATGGAGACGGATGACTGTGATGACAGCACTGGGCCCTTTTTGAACATTCAGGTGCGCTGATAAGCAGCTGAGAGGCGCCTGGACGTACTGAGATATTGGTTGTGACGAGAAGTGGAACTTCTTTTGCAGTCATTAATGTGTCAAAGAAGTGCTTATTGTTGTGTTGTTCAACCTTGGCAGAGCAAGCTAATTCAAGAGCTGTTGGCAGGGGAACCTGCTTCAGAACTGTGCCCAGAGTGATAAATATAGCCTTTGTTTTGAAAGAACTGCAGTATCCTGGTGGAGACGCAAAGGGCCTGATTCACTTAGATCGCCAATAGTGCACTAAATTGCATGTGTACCCAGATTATGCTCTCCCCTTGCGAGCGTTTAGCAAGAGATCAAAGGGGAGGAATAGCACGCCACGCAGTGCAAATGGAGTATTTGCGCATCTTATTGGGCCTGACCAATGTGGAGAGTCTATAAGGACTGCTGAATAGCCGCGAAGCTCGAAATAATAACCAGAGTGCAGAGCTGAATATGGAGAAAACTATGAAACACGTGAGAGAGATGCAGTTGTGAAAATGTGATTTGGTGATCAATAAACCCACAATACGAGAGACGAGATGTCACAAAATCAATGCTGCGGGAAAAATGACAGCAGAAGAACTTGTGAGTGGATGACGAGAGGCCAGCTAAAGAAATGCCCTCGATAGAATAGCAACGGCATCTCCTGGGAAGGATGAGCCAGTTAGAGCCCCCTTTTTAAACGTAGTACTCTTTTTTTTTGTGTGTGTGTTTTGCAGGATCTGGTCGACACGCCAGACAATGAAGGCAAACACCCGAAGTGGATAGAGTGCAATGTTTTGCACAGCTGCCGAACAAAATCCTCAGTGAGCCCTGTGTGAAGCTCAGCTTCCACTGGTGGTGTTGGGACACATCAGATCAATGCATGTGCAAATCTTTGTCAACATTTGAGTTAAAATGTTGAAAATTATTCTGGAAAGATGACAAAAAACATTATTGATTGTTGCTGCCTGAGATTTACACATCATACATGCTGTCATCATGCTGTAAACACCCCCAACACTGAGATTTATTCGCTTCATATCTTCCCACATATTGCGCAGACCCTGAGAAAAATGAAGAGTGTCATCTCACATAGGAAGCTTGTTTGATTTTTTTCCAGACTCAAATGAAAGAAATAGTTGAAAAATGCTGTTTGGCTGTGAAGCCACAGGCTGCAGATAAACCGAGGCTCCGGCCAGAGCCCGTCGAAGCCCAGCGAGGGGGAGCTCGCCGCCCTCCTTTCACTGTAATAACCAGCTGCTGTTGATCGAGCGGCTGAGCCTGGAGGACCGCGCAGGCAGATGCTCCGGCGACACGGAGGATGACGAAGCCCTGTCTGCCGGCATCTCAATCAGCTCGAATGTACGCGCTCATCTGCAACCCCACGATAAATGCCACCCCTTTCAGCTGGGACTGTAGTCGTCCAGCAGAGGAAATGAACGAAGACAATTCTATTCCGAGTCAGATCTCCGGCTCCGCTCACAGCAGCGCACAAGGATCAGGCTGGGTGGTGGGCACCACTGGAGTGGGCACCACTGGGATGATGCACGGATAATGTGGAGTGGTTCGTTCTGATTTGTGAAGGCCTGTTTGTTGGAACTGAATGGGGCATCTGCATGAAACAACTCGCAAGTTTAAGATGGCGGTTTCGCATGCACGCACGCACGCACGCATGCACACACACACCTCCACTGTATTCTCCTGTATTCTCACCAAGGGTCTCCTGTGAAGATGCAGCTCCAATCCTGGACTTTGATCACAAGCGAATTAGAAAGACAGACAATGATCAGATGAGACCTGGAGCAGCACAGCAGTGGCCCGTGAGCACAGCTGCATGGCATACATCAAGTGTGGGAGCCTTGTTTTTTTTTCCTCCTCCTGTTTCTTCCCCTGTTGTCGTGGAGTGAATTTGAGATTGCCATGTGATGAACTCCAGATATTCTCTTTGATATCCTGGTAATCCTTTTGGGCCCTAAGATCAAAGATTGGGACACAGAGGCTGCATTGTACAGCAATCGGTGCGACACACTTGCGCAGAACCGTCACTTGAGCTGGACAAAAGGAACGAGAGATTCATATGCAACAGTGATGTAATGAAGCCACTTTTCAACGTATGCTGTTCCCGCAGTGTATGTGATAATCACTGGTTGGCTGTGGTCTCTGAGCTGTATTTAGCGCTGCTGACAACTCCTCAAAGCATTGATCCATGTGGCTAATAGCTGTCACGAACAAAAGAGTCTATCTTTAAATTCTCTGGTCTTTCATGTCAGATGTGTGGAGCATGAGGCGGTCTGTGAAACAGAATAAACGATTGCTATGGAGGGAAGGGATGACTGGAAATGTTTCTGTCCACATGAAACCACTGAACCCATTTTTATAGTCTGCAGCATTTCTGCCAGGCCTGTAGGTGGCACTGTAACATAACACGGAGCATGTTTGGGTTTGTGGTGAATCTATGTGTGTTTGATCTCCGCTCATGGTAGAAGGTAAAGATGTTGCTGTTAAAGCCACTACAAAGGGTGTGTGTGTGTGTGTTTGTGTGCGTGTATTGACAGTGGCAGACTTTGGCACAGATGATAAAATAGCCATCTGTGCCTTAAGTGAAACATGTTCATGTGGCCTCTGTACTTTTGTTCAGAGGCCACGTGCGACCTTCACGTGACCTTGATGGTCCACGGAGGGCCGAGTCCTGCCTCTGTGGCCTTGGATTAAAGACGCTATCCTGTGGGCCTGGCAGCCTCACAGTATCACAGGCTGCCATCGAACAGTTTCGAGCTCTGCCAGGACACATCTCAATATTAAAAATCCCCGTTTGATTTATTTAAACACTCACAGCAACCATCTTGGCAGAAGTTTTGACACTGACTGGGTAAGTATTTTAAAGGGAGCTTGAGATGGCTCATTATCTCTCGCTGTCTCTCTCTCTCTCTCTCTCTCTCTCTCTCTCTCTCTCTCTCTCGCTCTCTTATATTTCATTTTTTTTACACAAACAAGCAATTTTTCAGCTGTGTTTATCGTTAAACCTACCTCTAAACCTTTTTTTTTCTGAAATGTCAATCCATGGTTTTTCTGTTACCATTTGCATTTAATTTGACACCGCATCACATTTCCAGTGATGGCTCAGAAAATGAGCCACGATATTTTAGGAGAGTGTGATTAAGGCAGAGGAAATTAGGACCATTATCAGATCCAGTATCAGGGGGCCCGGCACAATGGCAGTCGAAGAGAAGCGGTTCCAGGCGGAGCACAGATGTAATTGCTTCTTGCATGAACGTCCTCTAATTTGTGAAGGATCTCCAGAATATGTGATAGATAGATAGATAGATAGATAGATAGATAGATAGATAGATAGATAGATGCAGGTCCCTCTGGGAATAAAACAGT
>JAUESF010000016.1:9063100-9078866 GCA_032274765.1 Malacoctenus tetranemus | reverse complement strand
CCACAGCTGTTACTATCCTATCAATTGCAATGTTGGCATGTAGGTTTCCCTGACAATTTTATCTGCTGCGAAATATCTTCACTTCCTCCCAAACCTCACTCAGATATTGATGTCACACTTAAACAAAAGCTGGTGACAACGTGCCTCAAGTTGCACCCAATTACAAAGATGATGACTACAAGGCGAGGAACATTTGTTACTCGAATCTCGCAGTGTGGTGGCACGTGTAGCTTTGTGTTCAAGTCGAATCCCCGTAGCGAAGGACGATTGCAGCACCGTGTTGATTTTTGTATTTGTTCTCTGGTGCCACGGAAAAACAAACAACAGCCCGTGTCCGTATGAGATGGGATGTGACAACAGCTGCAACAAAACACCGTCCTGACAACATCCCTATTTGTGGATGAATTATGTAACGTGTTGGTTGGGCGTGAGCCCGAAGGGTCAGTCAGGAAGCCCGGGCCCCAAAAGCCCCTGTTTAAAGTGGTACAAAGCCACAAACAACAGTAAAGACATCATTCAACACATGCGCAGCTTCTGCATTTACAAGGTGAGAAAATGAGAGTGACCAAAAAAATATAAAGGAAACACCATCACCTTCCTCTTTCTTCAAAGATAAACAAAATAGTTGAGTCACCTTGTTAACAGTCACACAGACGGACAAACAGGCCATAGCCTGACCTTCCTTTTGGAAGTAAACATCCAGTTTTTCCAGTTTTTCTCACCTGGTGTGAAAATCCTTCTGAACACGCGTGACCATACATCGTTGGATTGATCCTCGTGTCTGAATGTCACACATTTGATCTCTCTGTTACACACAGGATTGAACAAACATGGCAGAGCGCTCGCAGCTCCTGCGCGACCCCGGTCGTGTTGACGGTCATTACAGCCGTCGGGTGTGGTGGCTGTTGACCTTTTCAGATATAGCATCTATTAAACCCCTTCTGTGTGAGTCAGTTCAGGACATTTAGAAGGATTTAGCTCTGCTGGTGCTGTCATTTGCAAACCGAGCCGGTCTTCGGCGAGAGCGTTAGCCGCTGTGAAGGGAGTCGCAGCACGGGCGCAGGCCGGGTGGGGTGGGGTGTGGGGGGGCGCCGCGTACACGAATGGGTTGCGAGAATTTAATGGGGCTCATGTCCTCGCCTTATTGTCTCTGACCTGGGGGCTTATCTGGAATCTGTGCTGATGCGGGGGGTCACCATGGTGATGTCATTTCGGCAGCGAGGAGGCCGCCTCGGCCTGGATTTAAAGAGCACATTTGTCTGTGGACCTGCCTCTCATTATCCGAGCGAGAGAAGCAGGCGCCCGTTTAGCCACTTAAGCAGATACTGATAATGCTGCAAAGAACATATTCGTCTGTTTGCGAGCGGCTCCGGCCGAGGCGCTGCACACCTCTGATAAACCTTTAATGGCCTTTGCGTTGGTGTGCCGGAATTGCCAGAGAGCACCTACACACGCGGCCGCTTTAGAAAAGCGCTTTACAAGTATTTACGTTGGCTGACGACCCTCCAGCCGAGATGCTCGACGACGTTCGGTCGTTTTCTTTATCCCCCCCCCCCCGCATTCATGCTGTTGTCCTTTGTGCGGTTCCCATGTTGACTCCACTGCTTTCACATCGCGCAGTAACAAGGGAAAGGTCGTCGTTCAAGGTCAGCGGGCGAGTCAGAGAACACAAACAAGCGTAAAAGGCTGAACAGATTAATCTCATGCCTGAGTTCTTTTAAAGGCTACCGCTATATATAGACATGATTTAGTTTGTGAGGACATCCGTCTCTTCATCTCCTCCAACAGCTCCGTCCAAAGTAGATTATCGAAGAGGTAACACAGTAAATAACGCGAACTCTGCCCGTCCGTCTCTCTTTGACACACGGAGTTTGAGTTTCAGCAATCTGGAGCCGATTCCAGCTGATGTCGGGAGGCAGGCAGAACGCACCATCAACAGGCCGACGAGGCCTAATAAAGACATTGATGGCTGCTGACAACATGTTTGCAGCACATCATTCTGAACCTGTTGAATATTTTTCTGAAGTCCCACCAGTGTCCCCCCCCCCGCCCCCTTTGGTTTTTCACTTGGCCCCGGTGGCAGCAAATCATCTGTTATTCAGCGGCATCATTTAAGAGTGCATGCTTTTGTGGGTGTCTCAGCTTGTCCTATCTGTCACCTGCTAGCAGTCCCAGTGCTTCACTGAGACACTGTGAGGATGCTCTCTGCCCCCGACTGACACATCGTGGCTTCTGTGGTACAATATTGATGTTGTTAGATAATAACCAGCCTTGTCTTGCTTGTACAGACGTTCCCTTCCAAGCTCGAGTGTTTTATTGCAGTATCAACACCTGAGGAGTAACGCTCGATACATATTTCTTGAATCGAAGAAAATATGACAGCAGATTTGCTTATTATGTTTATTCCCATCATTTTAAATGATGCCAACCTGTGACCTCACTCTCCACTTCCCTGTACATATGTTTTCCTTTATTCTTCCAAGTATAATAGAATTCACCCATTCGATCAACACAACACAGCTCCTCAAGCATTTGATCAGTGTTTCATACAGCACTGTTATATTCTGTATTGTGATGAAATCGTGAGCTGCAGCTCCACCGTTCCTGTCGTGTACTTGACTTGATGGTGGTTCAATCGGTGCACTTACACGGACGTAGGTGACCGCATTACACGTGCTGTTCCATTGTAGCTGATTCATCAGACTGCATGTCAGAGAACAGACCTGGCATCCTAATGAGGGAAGGATCACAGAAGCTCCCATTCTCTGCTGAAAACCTGATGGGGGTGGTGGTGGTGGTGGGGGGGGGGGGGTATTTCCTGGCAGCGCGTTGGCAGATTTGGGCTGATTAATTGGCTGGTGTCTGAGCTTTCCTGTGGCAGAGACCTCAGACGAGGAAATTCACGGTGACAAGGCGGGACACCAGCACACGCAGTGACTTCTACACGCATTTCAAACGGGGAGGAGAACAATGTTAGAGATACATGTGGTGTTCTGTGAAACATTGAGGAGAAGCTTCACTTACTGATCTACCTGCTTTGTTCACTTCATCTAACTTGAATGAAATGTCAGGTGGATTCCACCTATAGAGCCCCCCCCCCCTTTATTTTTTAACACGCTTCAAGCGCTTTATGCTGCATATCATCCCTGCACATTCGCACGCACGCACGCACGCACGCACGCACGCACGCACGCACGCACAATATTTCATCCATTTCAGTCAGCACAAGTGATGCTATGGGACACAATTGAGCAGGTCTAACATCATCCCCGACTCAAGCAAGAGCGTTCCACTCGTGTCTTGCTAACCTGTTTTTTTTCCCTGGTGAGAGACTGTAAACTGAGCTCCGTCTCCTCCATCTATACTTTAACTGATTCATTGTCTTTATTTTTAAGGGAGGGCATGTGAGCCCCACTTTGAACAATCCTGGCCCACAAATGAGATCCGTCCCCAGTCTTGTGCCTCTCTGAAGTCAGTACTGAAGGACATACAACAATTACTTTGATGTAGATTGACGTGCGGTCCTCACTGGATGGTAAATGTTTGCCATGTTTTCATGTGACGGCATTGTTCTCATCGGAGGAAAGGTTTTGTAAAATGGATCGGACCAAGTTACCTTACGTCGCGTCGCCGACAGCGTCGCCTTATGCTGAATCATTCATTTATGCTAAGCAGCACTGTGCATAAACAACAGGAGATGAGCTGTCAGTCTGGCCCTCATAGGCAGCCGTTCTAATAGTTTATACACCTCGTACACATTAGCAAGCAAATGACATTGAGGAGCTCCGCTGCTTCTTCGTGCTCTGCAGTTTAGGTTGTTTTTCTTTTTTTCTCTCGAACAGCACTCGAACAAATAACTTGGCGATAGTCCAGGTGTGACAGTGTGAGCGACTTCATCCATCATAACGCGGGAGGAGCCATATGCACAACAATCTCCTGATACAGGAATGTCCTTTCCCATCACGGAAACAATGTCATCAATTTGTTCAGACCGAGGGGAAAAAGAACTGATTGAACAGCCTGTATGATAACATTAAATACATCATTATTTTGAACGAGGTAATGTCCTTTTTTCCTTTTTTTTCTGAAGGCTGAAAATAGAATCAGATGCAGGTGTGGGTGTTCGACAACACTGAGAGAGATGAAGTGAGGGGGAAAAACAGTACTTTGTCACATTCGTGATGACCAATTAAAACACTGTGATCACTGCCAAGAGATGTTTTCCTGCATCTCTTGCCGCTCCCATCGGCTTCCTGCTATCCCTTCATGTTAAACCGTCACAACATGTTTACACACAAGTGTAGAGAATCAGGCAAACGTGTGCTATTGTTTGTTGACAGAAAGAATATCAACATTGAACATTTCCCATGAAAATGACTTTTCTCATTTATGTAATTTATCAACCTGTACTCGCTGTTCAGCCATCGCTTTGTTTTTATTTCTGTCTTTAAAACACCTCAGCAGCCGTTTTTCTCCCATGAAACAATCGAAGTTTTGAGCGACTCATCAATCTAACAGACTTTGTATGAGTGGATCGCGCTCACAGGGGCCAATTTCGACAATTGTTGAGAGTCGCTGACATGTTTTTACAACCTGGACTGTTTTTCTTTTTAGCGCCCACACAGTTTCAAAAATTGATTTTGAAACTTACTTATTTTTTTGGGACCTGAGTAACAGTCTTCACCTAACTCAGTTGTCACATCAAAATTTGGTATTGTTGAAGTTGTAAAGACAAAAAAAAAGAAGAAACCGTAACTCTATCCTACATCAGTGTTGCTGTCCTGAAAAGGCCTCTCAAACCCAAAAAGCCCATTTAACATAAGAAGAAAAGGAGAAAGTGCCTATCACCTTCAGGAAAGGCGGCCGTGACAAGAGGCGATCAATACGAGCCGAACGGCGGCGGGGCGGGCCCCTCGGATCGCGCTCTTTCTTGACAAATGAGCCCGGCTTTGTGAAACAGACAGTGAAAACAAATACTCTGCCTCCTGCCTCGGGCTCTGCAATTTTGGGAGGTAAGTGACGTTCCCCGCAATGAGCGGAGACAAAAACAAAAGAACAAAAGACAAATGTGTTATTGCATGGAGGAGGGAGGGGGGGGGGCGGCGCGCTTGCAGCTAAAATGCAACTCCAGACAGGAGAGGAGATGGCGATGCAGAGGAGGAGTGTCTTTTTTTAGACGCCGGAGCCGCAGTGCAAAATTAGTTCACGCTGGGCAGGGAAAACAATCCTCTCTCCGGGTCATCAGTGCTTTTCTGATTTGTTCCTCTCCACAGATAAAGCCCCTTCTTTTTTGGTCGTTTCTCTTTCCTACTCCTGCCATTCTCTGAGATGTTTCTGCAGACTTCAATGAATCAGTTCCTTTTAGTCGAGTAATTCTTCAGCTTTTTCTTTATTCATTCTCCTCGCCAAAACACAAACAAATAAAAACAAATGTCTGTTGGATGATTTCAGAATAAGCTGCTAGATTTGTTTGTTTCTTTTTGCTTTTTCTCTCATCACTTCCATCTCTCTGGTCGTTTCACACCTCCCGCTCGGCGCTCCTTCACACGTAGACAGTCATAATCTGATCTGTCAGTCAGCTGCCGTGACACTCGGCGGGGGAGGGGAGGGAGAAAAACGCCACCGTCCGGTGATTGAGTCGGAACAAACTGCATTAGCCGGGAACTAAATAACGCGCTGACAAACGGCACATGTTTGCCAGGTGCCGCAGACACACCGGCGTCAATCTAATCTCATCATCAGGCAGTCCCTGGGCCCGTCCGTGATAAAATTAGTGCGGGGACGTCGCGTTGTAATGTGTTGATAGGCTTATTTGTCACTTTAATGAGGTTGGTCGCAGGAAGTTGGCAAGCAGCTTGTGTTGCCCGCGAGTCTTTGTCCCTCTTTTTTTGCTACTTTGTGTCTTCGTTCCTTCTGGTGGATCTTAACACGTTCGAGGGTGGGGTGGAGTGGTGGGGGTGGGTGGAGGGGGGGGGGTGGTACGTGAGTCCTGACAGGTGATGCTGTTTAAAACATGTCTGTTCCAAAAAAGGAGGGGAAAGGTCAAGGATGTTCTCCCGTTACGGGTCAACACCAGCTCCTCATCCAGAGACGGGCCCGACGTTCGAACAAATAAATCTCTCACTAATTTGATTTATACGCGATAAAAAGCTCTTTAATACGTTAAAGTCCTCTAATTCTTTGCCTCTTAAGCATCTGTGACTGATACCCAGAGGGCCAGCAAACACCTCCTATCTTCCAACAACACTATCTCATAATGGACTTTTAATGGCGGCATAATAGCTTTTATGGAGTAATGAATTTACTGCGATTGTTGCCTTGGGTGGCACGAAAACAGCGAGCACTGTATGGGAACACCGAATCACAGCCCTCCATCCATATTTGACTTTTGTTTCTTTTTGTTTTTTTTCCAAATCGCAGTGGCAGTGACTTAAAAACGCTGGATCCTGCACGGTGATCACACCCACCTACACATCCTGACCAAATCAGCGTTCAGCAAATATGGCGTGTGATTAATATCAGCCAATAAAATGCTGAAATGCTGCAGAGACAGTTGAAAAAAACCCCCCAAAAGATGGGGTTAATGATCTGCTGTTGTGACAGGGCACCGTCCCCACGGGGTTGCAGAAGGAGCGGCAAAATGATTCCTCCAGCTTTTTTAAAATTTTCCGGGAGTTATGAATGAGTTGGTAATTTTGCCCATCATTTAACCAGACACCCTCAAGATGCTCTCTCAAGTTTTTTTTCAATTTGCTTTTGTGCTCAATATGTAACAGTATCGGGAACACACTTTCCCTCGCACCCACACACAGACACACTCTGCAAAGCAACAGTCAAGCTGTGAAGCTGTGATCATTTTCTTTCCTTTTTTTTAATTCCTTGGGTTGTTTTTTTTTTCCTCCCATGCAGGAACTGGCAGTTCACCATCCGTGCTGTTAATCAAACCACAAGTAGCTTGTCACCCGTGCTTAAATGTGCTGCACAGGCGTCATCTGTCGAGTGGAAACGCCAAACTCTTTGTAGAAGTTGAAAAAGAAGCCCGCCGCCTCCCAGCTTCTCGTCCTCGTCTGCTTTTTGGTGACTCCGGCTCGGAGTGCTGCTGGTTTCTGCAGCGACTCTGTCTGGTCCATGTGGCGAGACAGATGTTGAGGGAGCTGATTACGCATCCCCCGGTCGAAAGCAGCTGAAGTGGTCACCTGCTCTGCCCCCAGAGGCTGGATTTGGCCACAGACCATTTCAACTGAGATTAAACACATTTTTAAAACCCAGTTTTCTTTTTAGGGATGAGTACAAACTGTTGCTCACAAGGTCATAGCTCTTCATGGGTCACAAAAAACCCCAGTAAGTTTAGAGTATCGCTCAAATATACAGAATAATCCATCCAGCTTGTACTGCTCATCCATCGAAGGGTTGGGAGGAACACTGGAGCTGATCCCAAAGTCACACTGGGTAAAGAGAGGGTATAAATCCAAGGCTGCCATCCTTCAAAATCATACACAGACCCGCATCTGCAGGTGATTCAGATTCACCCTTTAACCTCATATGCATGTTTTTTGCACTGCAGAGTGACCGGAGGACGATCATGCAAGATCTTCGCAGAAAGGCGCCAAACCCAGGACCTTCTCCCTGTGAGGCAGGCGTGCTAACCACCTCACCACCTCCAGATCAGCTGTTACTTTGAGGTAAGGTTCCATTAATGACGCTCCAGTGCATCTCCGAGGCTACTTGCAAAATCAAGCTCAGTGTGTAAATCGTCCAGTATATCTTACAGTGGTGCACTGAAAGCATATTGCAGTGATCGCAACATAATGCAGCATATACACTGAACAGGGGAAATGATCCGCTGGGAGAAGGAAAAAAATGGGGGAGTTTTACTGCAGGACGCGTCTGCGGCGCGGTTTGATAAATTACAAAACTAAACCAAATTTGAAAAAAAAAAAATAATCATAATAAAAAAAAACGACTCACAGCGCGAGTTCAGTCGGTGTGTTCGGAGGCACAATTGAAATTTTAGTGTTTGATTCCGAGCTCTGATGACCGGCTGTGCACCCATCTGGTTAATAGGGAAACGGATTTTATTTTCCAGCTGGTTGCTTCGTTTTCACATTACACATACGTGGAGGCGAGCTGCCTTATCTGCAGCACGGAGGTGAGACGGCACTCTGGCTGCTGCATGTTCACACGGAGCCCATACAACAGGCAAGCAGCACCTGGAACTGACCTTTTCACTATGCAGAGATATCCGTAATTATTACATCTTAATGCGAGCTCTGTTGAATTACTGGTTAATAAACATCGCGCGGAGTGGGCGGCTTGTATTGTGGCCAAGCGAATAAAGAAACAGTGGAACAGCTGCCAGGGGGAAAAAAAAGCATGTTGGCTTTTATGTGGCTCTGCAAATCACAGAGATGCTGCATGTTCTGAGCCGCCATCGCCCATTCATTTTACGGAGATTGGCCAAAGTGACCCAGTCACAGGAAGAACAGAAAGCAAATCATGGAGCAGTGTCGAGTGGTTAAATCCTCGTTAGAGGGGGTGTTTCACACTTTGGCAGCAGAGTGAGGCCACTCTGGAGGAGGCTGTGATTTCTAGTTAAAGTCAATGTCAGATCAGGCAAACGCTTGTTGGTTTTCATAGGTTGCAGACATTTTTTTTTTTGGTTAAAGTGAAAAGATTCATAGTTGGGAGGAATCTTAAAATAAGCATTACAACCAAATTCATCATCAAGTATCAAATATTTAAGGTAATAAAGACAGTCTCAAAGCACCAGTGACAGACATGTGACATCAGCTCTGCAATTTCCTGCAGTTCACTCATCTTGCATCTTTGCATATGAATCACATTCACCTGTTGGCCTGAAAGCATGGACGAGATGGGAGTCAAACCACCAACCTTCGAATTGGAGGACGAGTCACTGATCCATCACAGCCACAGCGACCTCATAGGCTGAGAAGCAACGCACCTGCAGAAGTGAACATTTGGTACAAGCCAGAGTGATGCCACTTGTTTTACACACTCAAGGGTCACATCATTAAGCTCACCTGTCTAATCCTGCAAAGATCCAATCAGATGAAGCACAAGGCAGGAGCCTGGTGCAATTAGGCACATGGACGTGAGTCAGATGACTTGCAAAGACTGAAATGGAGCGTCGGAATGGGAAATAAATGAGTTTTAGGACATCGTGAGACGATGCAGCTCTGCTGGGAACACAGAAGGACGATAATCCCTTCCTAACATTTTCCAAATGTGCCACAAGTGGCAAGATACTTCCGAGTGGTAAGAATACTAACACAGAGCTGTGACCCTTTCTGTCTCCAAGATATGTTGCCATTCAAGTTCGGGTGCATAATTGTTATTTTTATAATGGTATAATGTTTTCCTTCTGGCACTTGATTAGTTGTTTATGACGCATTGTGGACAAAATCTTTTTTTCATGGACCCATCACATCAATGTCTCCTATTTCTATTTACGTTTTCCACCACGAACAAAGCGAGTGAACGACAGCAAAAGGAGACACAATGGCCCGCTGTTTGACAGCCTTCCTGCAGCCCACACAGGCAGAGTGAGCGCAAGCTGTGACAAGAACACAATTATCTGTTGAAAAAAGCCCAACTGAGACACGAGGCCAAAATTGTTTGTATGTGCGACATCTATTTTATGTGTAAAACACGCTGCTGTAGGATTTCTATAGGACCCTGCGTGACAGAGTGGTGACAACACTTTCATGGCGTCCCAGCAACCCCCGCCCACCCGCCCACCCCCAAAACTAATTAAAACATGTGCCGTCTTTTGTGCTGCCTTCAGTGGCCTCAGCGACAGCATCTCACGCTAATCAACCTTTGATAAGTAATTATGAACAAAGTCAGCAGGAAAATGTGATTATACGTGCTCCACTTCACAGGCCACTGATGGCGGGACAGCAAACTTTCTGGTTCACACCGTACGGATCGCTTCAGCTGCGGTGGGATTGTTTCAAAATCTGAAAACAAATGGGACGATCTGAGATCTCTAAACTCACCATTTTCTCTCCATTTGTGGAAATGCACGTGCGAAAATTAACACAAAAGCTCTCCAGAGAGTCGTGCGGTGTGCCTGGACACACACACACACTCAGTACAAATGTATGCATTACCATATGTCGTCCCCACGGTGTGATAACATCTGCCTGCTAACACACATCTGTACTCTGTGTTATTACCTCACAGAGGTTTTGTCAACCACACTTACACCGACTCACTTCCCATCATCAGAGACTAAAGCACCTGGATGTCATTCAGTCTTAATCCATCAGTCTATCCACCTTTTATCCACCCTCTTTGTCTGAGTTTAGGGCCCCAGAGGAGGAGGAGGAGTGGGGTGGGTGTGTGTATGTGGGGGGGGGGGGTCCGTTCCAACTGACGTAGGGTGAAGCGCAGAGTTCACTGAGACAGGTGGCCATCACAGGGCTGTAACACAGCCAGGGGCCGACACTCACACCGACATGCAATTTGGAGTCCCCGTTAACAGCCACGTCTTTTATTTTTTATGGACGGAAGCCAGAGTGCAGGGAGGAGCGTGAGCATGGAAACTCCATACAGAGAATGAAATTTCATTTAAGTCTTATAGCTTTGAGGCATCAGGGCCAAATCAAAACGAGAGTGTGCAGCATATCAATCATTCCCACGAAGAGAGAGTCAATGATGCACGCTCGTTGGATCCCAGAGATGCAGGAGCATCTTTTTCAGAGTCAATATGACAGTAAAACATACAGAGAATAAATGAGGGGTTTTGGTTTAGTGCTGCTGTGCATTGGTAGCGTGTAGCTCGCAGAGTTTGCTCAATGCACTGTAAGCGATAAGGCTTTCTTTTCCAGTCAAGTCATGAACGAAAGAACAAGATCCTGGAAGCAAACAACCGAAACAAGCTTCTTAGCGCAGATTGGTGGGACACTCCCCTGGATGTATGGTGGGACCTGTCACCCGAGAGGAGCTCAGACCAGAGCCGCTGCTCCTCCATGTCTGAAGGAGCCGGCAGAGGAGGCTCAGACCTCTGCTCCAGATGCCCCGCAGGTTGTTGGAAGTGTTTCAAGGAGACCCCGGGGAGGGTCCATGACACGTCACCTGTCTGGACTGGGAACGCCTTGGGGTCCCTGTGAGAGGGTTTGGGAGGAAGCCAGTAATTACTGCATTGTCTTTTAACAGCAGCAGCCTTGTGATTAATTACCTGCAGGTAACAGTGGCTTTACACCAAATGACTTGATGTCATGTTTGGTGTGGACGCTCCCTGTAGCCGATGAAGCTTTCCAGACGGTGAAACCATTCTCAGCAGAGTCTCGGTATCTTCTGGAAAAAAAACAACCCTCCCACACCTTCCAGCTGAACACAAATTACCAACACAGGCATAAACAATTACTTGAGTCAGTGTTTATATGTAATCACTTAATTAGAGAAGCTGTGTTCCGTTTTTATCTGAACTAATTCCAATCTAGACAAATCCATTAGTTTCGCTCGCGCGACGGCGGAGAGAAAGAGAAAGAGCGCCACGAGCGCCGCGCTCGTGCAGCCGCCGCCGCCGCGCAGCATGACGGCGGTCTCTAATTTAAAACTCATTTCCACGACTTCGCCGATGCGCCGCGGCGCACGTCAACAAATGATGAGACGAGCTGCCGCGGTGCCTCTCGAGCTCCTCCCCGCCGCGACACCTCTGGTGTGTGTCCCCCCCCCCTCTGATATTATCGATAAGCTCCGGTGCTTTTTAAGAGATTGCTGCTTTGAAGCGGAGCTTGTTAAGATCGATCGGATTGGAAATCGACCGGCTCCACCAATTTCCTGTTGCTCGTTCATATAAAAAACTTGATTACCCCGCCGCCAATCAACATGGAGTCTGATTGGATCGTGCCCCCCCACCCTCCCCACCCTCTACCTCCACCGCTCTGTCCACCCTCCCCCCCCTCCTGTCTGTTCTTTATCAGGCCAATTGATTTGCTCTGGACCGTCCGTGTGCTTCAGAGCAGAAAGCAATGTATTAAGTGCTTGTTTGGATCAATCGAATGTGCAGTGATAGCACATTCGCAAACTGCTGACTGGCCGGCAAAACTCATTAATTTGCCGTGCGATGTTTTCTGAGGGTCCCGGTGCTTCGTTACGCACATGTAACATCCACAAGCTGGACACCTGCAAGGCCAACAGATACAGCTGGGTGCAGCGGGGTGGGGAGGGGAGGGGAGGGGGGACATATTAATTGAGGAGAGGCTAATCAAGTGATTAAAATACAGCGTGGGTTCTCCAGTCAGACGCAGACTTCACACTTCATAGGAACAAACAGTACATATGCACACATTGTCCTGTTTGAGTTAGATTGATCCCACGCTTTCTTCCTATCTTCTTATCAGTGTCATCATGCTACAGATGGTTGTGCAAGCGCATGGTGTTGAAGCCTCCCCGTCTGTTTTGCACAAAAGAGCTCGCTGGATCCTCAAACTCAGTGTCTGTTTTGAAAGTCTGTTTGTGACATTTTCAAAGAAGTTTCTGTGACTGGAGCGAGATACATTAAAGAGAAAGGCCGTCGAGTTCTGGCCACACTACATCGCCACATTTCGCTGAGAAGTGTCCAAAAGAGTCGCTCCAATTATTTACTTTTTGCTCGGTGCACCTGCGCGGCACTCTGTGGAAACGGTAGCGACGGTGGTGTCCACACCTCCCACTCAATATACTGTAGCCTACACGAAATAACAAAAAAACAGTCAGTATTGAGGACGGAGCTGCAAACGTGGGAGGAGGGAAAAAAAAAAAAAAGATGGCTGGTGAGGAGGATCGTGGAGGCGGTGAGGGGAGGACATCGTCTCTCTGGGTATCGTAAAATACCCCCCCCGTGGCGACTCCTGACGGGAACACCGAAAGATGAAGACTAGGCAAGTGTTAGGCGAGTTTGCTTGTTTGCTTAATGGGTAATGTAAAAAATGTGAGCACGTTGATACCTGCTGAGCTGCAGCCCCACACTCTGCTGCGTAATGACAGCAAAACCTTGATTCAACCAGCAGACCTGGAGCTCACGAGCAGGAGAGAAAACAGCAGAAAACCGCCACCTGACCTGCCAATTAAAGAGCCGTTTCAAGCTCCGTTGGCCCGATCGACAAACACCCCAAAAACACATGTAAATCTCAGGCCGGCGTTTTATGTGTGGTCGGCTTCTTGGACTCTTGCTGCCGAGTGGGGAGAACACATCGGAGGGTCAATAAGGTCAAAGCAGTTTGGGAAACAAATGGGCAATAAAAAGTGATCGGACGGCAGCGAGTCGCAGAAAAATGCGAACTAAAAGCCTTCAGGAGGCCACATATCATTAAGCCTTCCTTCGGGGAATTATATGAGTGCTAGCAATGTGGTGTTGACACGGAATAACATGAAAGACTGTACGCAGTCGACACTCAAATGACATTTAAATGCTCTTTATGCTTTAAATCTTCTCTCACAAGTACTGATATTTCCTTTGTGTCTGTGCAGAATCCGACGTGTCCAGCAAAGAGCCCACAGACAGCCGGGCTCCTGAAGGGGCTCCACCGCGGCAGCTCCGGCGCAATCCGTCTCAGGTTGCATTTTCCACGGCTGCACCAGCTGTGTGAGCATCTGCCATCATTTGACATGATGTATAAAAATGTCACCAAAGAGGATGAGCCCACTCTATTAACGCCTCAGTGACTTTGAGACTTTAACCTGGAGCGAAACGAACACGCTTCCTTTGAAATGGTTTTTTGATCCCGCGTGCAACCGGGGCGTTCTCGGCACAATGCAGTCTCTGGAAGCTCAGACTAATAAATAGGAAACTGACGTCATCAAGGAAACAGTGAGAGCAGCCTTTGCACCAAACAACTGTTTCAGGCCTCATTTGAAGGATTGCAGTGACCCCCTTGTTCTAATCTGGGCTCAATGTGTGCCACTCCCCCTTTTGTTTAATATGTACAATTTAACACACGTTGTCCACTGAGGACACACCGGCTTTCCAACACACGGCTACTTTGGTGAGATGCACCACAATTTAATTATGCTTCCCTCTCCCATGGCAACTATTGCTGCACATACAGCATTCCCCTGGGAGACCCTCCATTAATAGGCGGCCCTCTGAAAAAAAAAGAACATATTAGCAAAAAATAAACATGATGCATGGTCCACCTCCCATTAATGTGGTCTGTTTGTCTTAGGAAGAGCAGACCTACTTCCACTGAAAGTAAACCAGCGAGGCTCCATTTTCTTTGCTGTACAGGCAGATCATTTCAGTAGTTTCATGACAACTTCACACAGTACAGGACTTCGCTTCCAGCAGCAGGCCTAACGTGCTCCACATGAGCGTTCCATCCACCCAGTCACACACTCACAGACCAGAGGTGATGGCTGCCATGCAAGGTGACACTTCAGCTCATGGGCGAGATGAAGCAGGGGACCCAACTGCCAACTTTTCTAAAATAAAGCCTCCTGCTGTGTCATCTGTACACGAACACATCTGAAAGTGCAAAATTCAAAGTCCCCTTTTCAACTTCAGCTCATTCAGAAAGCAATTCAGATGTCCGAGGACAACTGGAACACGAGAGGTTGCGTGACCTTTGACCTCACTCTGCACACGTCCCTGTTGTCTTGTCTAATGAGCGTTCGCAGCTCGACTTTGCACTGAATATTTCCCACCTCCGCTAAACTAATTCAACCTCTTGTGATGCTATCAAAGCCCCCCCCCTCCTTTCCACACGGTATAATCAAGCTCGAATGAATGCGCTTCGTGAATTCAGGTAATTGGTTGAAGCCAGTCCATAATTTTATTTGGAAAGGCCACTTTTATGTCCCTGAGGCAGTTTAGATGTCGGCCATATGTGATGATTGTACAAAAGCCAAATGAGGAAGATGTGCGTCACTGTCTAGACGGGAGCTAACAAAAATAGTGGCTCTCCGTGTTGCATAGAAATAACCTCGAAGAAGTGATACCAACAAGGGAGAGAGTCGAGCAATAAGTCACTCGTGGTTTATTTTAGCCTTGTTCCGATGCGCCTCACATGAGTTGTTTAGTTGTTTCAGTTTTAGGATGTGGAAAGGAAAAGAAAACTGCTACTTGTTATTTTCAGTCAGTCCCGATCGCGATATGATGATATCAAGGGGGTCGCTCGAGGGATCTGGTTAATCAAATTCATGCTGATTCAGAGTGACCATCACTGCTCGATGAGGGGAAAACAGTCTGCACTCGTGGCCCGCTGCCAACCGCTGCCAATCAAATGAAATTACAGGCGAAGCAAGCCTGCAAGAGTGGAAATTGAATGGAAGAGTGTTTTGATTGAATATGCCCATCCCAATTATGTCGTACCTCTCAGGCATCCGAGTTCATTATTTCACCTTCCCAACCGAGTGTATTTCTTCATCAAGGGAAGCAAGTCAAGTGTCGCCGTGAACCCTTGAATTTCATTAAGAAGCTTCTTTTTTTTCACTTTCCCTTTGCTCATTCGATCTCCGGGCCCGTTGTGTCGCTTCCCAAAATGGAAATGTAGAAGTCCAATAGACGGAGGTTTAGCTCACTGGGCTCTTTGATCCTTTTTCAGTTAGTTGCAAGCCACCGTGAATCCAGTTTACGCAAATACTGCCTGTTGACGGGTGGAAGCGCTGGAGAGATTTGCGGTGGGCTGAAAGGAAGAGGGGAAATTTTTGGATGTGATGTGCTGCTGGGTTTTGAAGGGGTGCAACGCACACACACACACACACACACACACACACACACACACACACACACACACACACACACACACACACACACACA
>JAUESF010000016.1:8922663-8935750 GCA_032274765.1 Malacoctenus tetranemus | reverse complement strand
TGTGTGTGTGTGTGTGTGTGTGTGTGTGTGTGTGTGTGTGTGTGTGTGTGTGTGTGTGTGTGTGTGTGTGTTTTTTCTTTGCGAGCAATACAAGAGCTGGGAAATCTATTTGACTTCAGCTCTAACAAGCCACAGCCGCTGTTTGAATAATCCTGTTGGCCTCAATTCCAATTCAATTGAAACACAGAAGCACCTCAGCCACACATCCTATTACAGGCTACTATAATTCATTACGGGGCATCGCTCCCGCCCATAAAAAATGGCCTGCCTCCGCGCACAAATTAGCTACCTAGATTTTTGCGGGGCGAGCGTAGCAGGGCGAGTAATCAAGTATTCAAATTGAGCCCTGGTAGTAAAATTGCACTGGGTTTAATGATTTGAATCAAGGGCATGGGCCCCGGTGAATAACAATTGAGCTGGGTGAGTGACAGAGCCGGACGCGGTCGCCTTCTTTTTTTTTCACGGTGGCGGCGCGAGCTGTGACCAACTGCGGTCTGCAGAGCAATGAACTGTCAAGGACACGATTCCCCCTCTGAATATTCCAGCGTTCATTCAGCAGCTCTGACACTTTCTGGATGGCGAGGAGGAGGAGGGGGGGGGTCTTCTTTTTTCTCTTTCTTTCCTTCTCTCTCCCCCCACTTTTTCTCTCTCCCTCACCAACCGAAGAGAAAAAAAAACACAAACGGACGCAAGACGGCCGGTCACTTTCATTTTATGAACATTTCCTGTTAAGATACGGATGGCTGCTGGGAATGACACGGAGGGGGGGAGGCGGGGAGGGAGGGGGGGAGAAAAAGGAGGCTTGAGGCTCGGTACTGCGTGTCTGAAATAAGATGTTTCAAAGAGCAGCGGAGATGGTGATACCAGGGGTGTGGGACCGCCATTACTCTCTACAATAGTGAAAAGGTGTCATCATTCATGTCAGGGCTGTACATTAGGCCTAAAATATCACCCTCCCGGCAGCTGCATGTGGACCACGTTATACGGCTCATATGTCAGCTCAACGTGGGGCACATGTGAGTTACCCGACGGCTGCTTGATACCAAATAAAATCATAGCATCGCTGCACGGGACTCTCATGTGTTCGGAGCCTGAAGCGACAGCGTCGTCATCCCGTCCGACCAGAGTCTGATGAATGAGCGCGTTCTGTGTCAGTGCATGTGAACACAGAAACGAATGATCAAACGGTGCCTGAACACCGTCTGTGTTCCTTGATTTAAATAGGAACTACGTTTTACTGCAGAAACTCTTTACCTCCCGATTCATCGTCAATAACAGTCGCTGTGAGCATGTGTCCTTGCTTTTTATCCTTCTGTTTTTTTATTACTTTTTGAATCCAGGTATTTATTTTTCATTCTTTTGTGTTTGTGAACCTTGCAGTCTGTTTTCATTTGTGGTGTTTTGTTTGTGAAACATGCCGGCACTTCCAGCATTTTCTCTACTTTAAATGAGACGTTTTCTCTGGAGCGAACTGCGGCCAGGATTTTACTGAGAAAATCACTGCATTCACAGTGTGAGGGTCCACACCTCCTCCCTCACCCCCGCCTACCGCACCCCTACCCACCGCTGTACATTGATTAGGTGGTTAGAAATAGATCAACAGTGACCACTTGCAACAGCAGTAGCTCGCTTACACAACACTATAAAAAGGAGGCCAAGGACAACAACCTGGAAATATCCGTTATGGATTTACAAGCGACTGACTGACGACAGCAGAGCCCCCCCCCAACAACTTCAGGGTTTCAGGACCCCCTTGAGAGGTAATGGAGCTTTGCCTGTTTTAAGGACATCCTCCTGATTTTACATTTGGACCTTTAAACCTGCTGTTATCTTGAAGGCTCCTGTTTTGTTGGAGAGTGTCTGTTTCCTTCTACTGTTCCTTCTGTTTTCTTCACTGTAATGTTTCCCCCCGCCCACCCATCATATGAGTCAACGTGCTGTTGGACCTGAGACTGACCACCGTGGTCACCATCGGCGTGCGACCGACGCCGTGAGCAGCAGGTGGCTGCTCAGCTCAGCCGTGGCCAGCTCCACCTGACCTCCCCCTCCCTCCAGTGTGTCGGCACAAAGGGAGCAGCGTGACTGGGCGCGGAGCCGCGGTACTCGGCCGCCACGGCGCGCCACGCGTGGAAACTGAAACAATCCCAGACAAAAGGCCCCAAAGCAAGTCAGGAAATGACCATATGCTAAGCTCTGCGTACCAGCTGCAGCGAGTGGGCGCTGCGCCTTTTGTGAAGGAAGCGTAATGTGAGAGCTCGTCTCAGGCTGAAGAATTTATCTCGCACCAACCAACCTCCTCCTCCTCCTCCTCCTCCTCCTCCTCCTCCTCCTCCCCTTGCAGCAGAGAGTTTGTCCTCTCAAACTGGCACAGGGAATATTTTATTCTCAGTTAAAAAGGTTTGTCTTAAGTCTTTCTTACCCCGAGGCACCGAGACGGCGTCCTCACCCTCAAGACAGTCCGTTTAAAACCACATGGGTTCTGTGACGGCTTACAGTGTGGAAAAAAAAACCCACCCCATCCCAGTGTGGAATCAACCAGCAACACAGACTTCTTTTATTTTTCCCCTACAGACACGAATCCATCAGCTGAAATGCCGTCTCACCCCAGCGTGAAGCCCGGCCATGCTCACGTCTATGATCACGACAAAAGAAGCTGTGACTCTGGTGATAGGAGTCACCTCAGAGGGACTGGAGAATGCCTCACCTTCAGCGGTGTAGACGTGGTGAAGGCCGCCCCACACATCAAACCAGCCCGTCCAATACTCCATCACCATCTTCGGTTTCTGAGGCTGCGTGAAGGGGGAGAGAACAAAACGAGGACTTTAATGTGGCTGTTTTGAAAAGCAGCACACGGTCAGCAAAGCAAGAAAGAAAGAAAGGCTTGAATGACTTCTTTCTTTTCTCAAACCTTTATTGACTCCAGTAACCTTGAAACGGGAGAATAAAATGTGAGCAAGAAAGAGTTCATCCCACGATAGAAAGCAGGAGCGCTGCAGGTTTTTCACCAAATCAAGTTTTGGACTCTTTAAAGGACGTTTGTGACAGACGTTTAGGAGCTGCATCACGTTATAAAACAGCTGCAATAGAAACAAAAGGAATCAGAAGAAACTGGCTTTCCCAAAGCCCCAAACTGATTTGCTTGAAAGCCACATTTTCGCTTTTTGTATTTGAGGAAGTGTCAGAAGGATGCAGCAGTGACAGCACAGATCGCCTGCTACTCGCATGATGGCTGGTTTGTAGTCAGAAAACATTGGAACGATAATAATGACAAAAGATTCTGTGCTTCAGCATCTGGATGGTTTTATATTGAAGTCTGAAACATAAGATCGACTCCAAAACACATTGAAAACAACTTTTGGACTTTTAGAGCATTCGTATTTTTCTAATTTTGATTTTCAGCCTTTAGCACCGAGAGAAACCCTGGTAATACATGTTGGCTTTACAAGTCACTTGATCTCTAAAAACTAGTAATCATCAACTCATACGTGCACCGAAAAAAGAAACCTAGTCGTGACTCACTTGTATCCCATCCAAATAAGCGACAGTATCTGGGTCCAGTTTCCGAAAATTGAGGGTTTTCAGTGCTGGCAGTGAAAAAAAGTGAGAGGCGATATTGTGTTAAAAGTTGCACAAAATGTAACAGAAGCACCAGGTACCAACTGTAAGATCCACATAAAAAAAACAAATTAACACAATGCACAAAGACGTCCACAGAACAGGACTGTACGCTGTCACAGAGCCATTCACAGGGCTGTCATTCATCAGCTATCAGCTATTTGCAAGGCTGTCAATATAAGATGTAAATAAGGTTCTGGAGAAATGTGTGCCAGGAAAAAAAAAAGGTGAAATATTCCCTTTGATAAGATGAGAAATGTGAATGCAGTGTTTGTGGCCATCAAAGAAATTAAATAGGAGGAAGTTCTTGAGGAAGAGTTGAAAATATGTCCACAAAAAAAGTGTATTTTTAAAAAATAAGTTCTTTTTTAAAGGAAGGATCCTGTTGGAGCATTTGTGTGACTGAAAAAACACGAACTTTCTGCTGACCTGGATCCTCTGTGTCTAAACCGTGGGTTTTGAAGTGCCGTTTGCGTGACACCGGACTGCCCTTGGCTCAGACCTCTTGCCAATTGTGTTGCGCTGGGACGACACTCGCCGAACAAACAACCTTAAATAAAGCGTGTGTCCGTGTGCGCATCTGTGCATGCGGGCGCGGGCTTGTTTGTCTGTCAGCCTGACAATACCTCCTTTCACCCCTCCGAGCTCCAGCCCTTCCTTGCCGTCTGAGGTCAGCAGCAGCTCCGTGATGCCCCTCGACAATAACGCCTGGCAGAAAGAGGGAGGGAGGGGGGCGAGGGAGGTGAGGAGGGAGGGGGGGAGAGAACAAAAGCACGGCGGTTCTTTCTGAACATGTGATTGTTTGTTCTTTAAGGGGTGAAGAGGAAAGGACACAAACAAAGGAGCGACGTAAGCAGACGCTGCCCCCCCTCTCCTCATAAGCTCCCAGTCACGAATAATATTACTATTCCAACAATACACAGCCGTGGCTCTTACCTCTTTGATGAAAGGCATGTAGTTGCCGTCTTTAGCATAGGAGCCGTATTCGTTCCCCACTTGAACTGCTATAATTGGGCCACCCTTGGAGTACTGTGCATTCATTAGCCAATAAACAGAGGGCACATATCAGGGCTTTTTTTTTGGCAGCGCCGCTTGACCGTTTTCTGCAGTCGACACGGCTGAATAAGAAAATGACTGTGAAATGGAAATCAGCCGCTGTTCAATGATGCGTGAAGCTGATCAAACAAAACTCTAAAAAAAGAGAGCACCCTTCACAAACACATTCAGCAACGCAAACATTCTTTTTTTCTGCTAAATGACGTCGAGTGTTTGTGAAGTATCAGTGTTGTGTGGCTCCAAATGTCACTCACGTTTCCCTGTTGGGGTTTTTTTTTAATGACATGCATGCAGATCATCCTAATCACGTGACTTTGTCAAGCCAATATTGTGTCAATGTTCCTTTAGGAGTTCTTGTCACTGATGGATTTTCTGAGCAGGGAAACTACCTGATGAGGAACAACTTTCTTGATCAGTCGATCGAAATAGGAATTGACTGCGTTGGTGAATCCAGCGTAGGTTGTTCGCAGCTTCATGTTCCTGTCCCGGAGCAGCCAGCTGAAAAACAAACAAAACAATCAAAGCTCCGATGCGCTCCTCCCGGCACATCGCTGGCCACCTCGCTTCAGGTTTCGCGAAAAAAGACAATCGCAGCAAACAACGCGTGACTATCAGAGGAAGTCGAGCTTCACTGTGTGTCCCGAGCTCTCGCTTGGACGACCGTCACAGAGAAAACGGCCTCGACCTCTCCACTCCATTAGGACACGACTCCTCTGAAAATACTTCTTCGGACCGTTTTCCTGCCAACTAATCACCTGATTATCTGTCTCAATCTATTTTGATTAGAGAAGTGAAGGACTTCGTCCTTCCAGGGAGATGTGCTTGCCAAGTTCACTCAAGTCTGGCAAGTCCTTGACATTCTGGATATATCACGAAACAAAAGAAAATGATCCAACTATGAGGATGTAGAGCGTTGTGTGGGGTAGAAGTGCCACTCGTGTTTGATAGGCTTGGATGTATTTCACAGCAGAGCACAGCTACCTCGGACACACAGCGAAGACACAGTATATAAGAGCTCCTGTATGTGTAGCATGAAGAAGAGAACAGAGAACCCTGGTAGTTATGCTTTCTCAACAGTCTGCAGCTTGTCTGGGGTTACAGGGAGAGAAAGACAGGCTCTTTTCTAGATGTGTGGTTTGCCTTTGAGATCTCCTACAGATGCCCTTGAAAAATCTGTGTGCGACAGCACGAGGAAAGAAATAACAAGGCTGCTCAGAAGGTAAAGAGTGGCCGTCAAACGCTGAGCGTCCTCTTCACTTTACATCCTGTCGACTGGCTTAAAGCTAGAAAACACTTCAGATTTGGAAAGCATTCTTCCCTTTGGAACATTTCATACATAGCTGCTTATATTTCTGCAGAGTAGTGTATATACTGTCCTCCACTCCTCCATCTATCTATTTCCTACACCCTCTTTAATCCTCCATAGAGACACAGGAAACAGAGGCCAATTCCCGCTGGCGGCAGGTGAAGGGCAGGTTTGCTGCGTCACAGGGGCAAAGAAAACCACAGACACTGTATTTTTGGAGGCACCGATTCGCCCGAGTGTCTTTGGGGGTGTGAGAAAAAGCTGCAGCACAGGACTATAGACACAGGGGCCACATGCAGGCCGGTGTAATCTGACACATGCACGTGGCAAACATGCAAACTGCACACAGAAAGCGCCGAAGCTCAGAAGAGAGTCTGGGTGGGTCTGGCTGCAGAATGCAGGTCGCCCCCACCACTGTGCAGCCCCTCTGCTCCCCTTCGTGTCCTTAATCTATGTGAGCGACGCCGTTGGAGTGTGTGACAATCCCCTGCGAGGCGCACCATCCAAACTGATTCCTTTCCAATACAAAACACGGCAGGTGAAAGCAGCCGAAACACTGGAGGACCTGTGAAATTCTAACCCATGAATTATTCCTCAGATTAGTTTAGTTCAATAGATTTCTAACCTGCAGCCAAAAAGACAACTTCTAACTAACAGATCAATTAATGAGCAGAAGCCATTTCTAGTCCACTCCAAGCAATAACTCACAACCCCCCCCCCCTGCTGAAAAAAAGCTCCCAGAAAACGTTGCTGAAAATAACTTGACATCACACCGGCGCTCTGGGACTCTCACCTGGGGAGGCCCCCGAAGTCCCACCCGGCACAAATGTACGGCCCTGGACGCAGAATCACCCAGAGGCCCAAGCTGGCTGCCAGGCGGAGGTAAGCTCTGCGACAGAGACGCAGAAAAGGTCCTTTCAGTGCATAAATTGGATTTACAGGAGCTATTAAAGCATGTAGTCTGGGAAGGATTGTTCACAACAAATGAGGCCAATGGAATCTAACTCTCATCTGTGTGAGATCTCCTTCTAACATCACTTCTGTAGCAAGCGATGCGTTGGATTGATCGATGCATCCGTAATCAATATTCAGTCACTGATACTGCAGCACACTCGCCAAAAACCGTTCCTAAAGGGAGACATGCACCCATTCAGCACTCTCGATAACACAGGGGTGAAAGCTGAGCTCTATTGCAATGCTACAGCGCCACCTACAGGACATTGCCACATTTTCAGCAGTCCTTTCTTACTCTAAATCCAGCTGGTCCTCAAAGTTGAACACTCCTCGTTCGGGCTCGTGCAGGTTCCACGGCACGTATCTGCAAAGAAGCATCTCTTATTATGATTGCAGCATCAGTCAGCATCATGGGTTTAAGGAGCTTTATTCACTTTGTTTTGGTTTAATGTGTTACCAACCAATCACTGAATGGTTTTGTTGCTCTGACAGAAACGGGCTCATCTCCAGAATACATGAAAACAAGTGAACAAGTGATGATTGTTTGTGATTTTATATCCCCGAAAAACTGAATTTAGTCTAAATTTAGAATGGAAAACCAGAGAAAGTATCTCAATCGATTGTAAAATTTCATGGTATAAAAAACATTTTCCTGTTTTTTTACTTTATACTTTGTTCTACATGACGTTTTTTGGGGGACGCGTCTGCGTGGGAGCTCCGCTGAGCCTTACGTGGTGAGAGTATTGAGGCCACAGGCCCTCATCTTCAACAGGCGGTCCTCCCAGTAGGCCCTGGGGACTCGGAAGTAATGGATGGAGCCACCCAGGATGCGGAAAGGTTTCCTCTCCAGGGTGAAGTGGGACGCGTTGGCCCTCAGGCCCTCCGCGCGATTCATCCTCACTTCAGGGACGCTCCTGCGGGACAAACTGTGAGATTAAATAAAGACGCGGTGGAACTCGTGCAGCTGCACTCAAAGCTGCCTGTAAACTGAACGCGCAACTCAACGTGCACTCAGTGAATCATTATTCAAAGTTTAACAGCAGTAAGTCCAGTGTGGGGGCTGATTCCTCTGTTTGATAACTTCCTCATGTTACACACGCCTTCGGCATGTTTAATTTAACATGCAAAACCCAATCCCCTGATCCCCGGTCAGCAGCAGAGATCCCACGTGAGACTGTGCCAGGTGCGGCCATCACCTGAAAGCACGCAGGGGGACCTGCTACGCGGGTCTGTCACCCACTGACCGACGGTCAGCAGGTCAGAGTTCACGGGGGACTTGGCCGATCACTTCAAACAGCAATGTGACCAAGCAAATGCGTGCACGCGTGGTGCGTAAATCCTCCAGAATCCACAATGATGCGTCTCTTTTCCAGAGTTTACGACTAGTTTATACTATTATTAAATTGCGTTGGTCTTACCTCCTTAACTGGAAAGTAATGATCACCGCGGCAGCAACGCAGAACAGGAGGAAACATCGTCGCTTGGAGGACACGCCAAAAAACAGGGACGAGCATGCCATTGGCAGGATGTGCGCGACTCCACAGGCGACGGTCAGTGTGTCTCAGGTGTCCACCGGTCCTGTCCTGTCCCTGAAGCCTCCGCCTGCCTGTCCAGCCTGGTCAACGGGCCGGACGGGTCCAGCCGAAGCACCAAGTTGCAAAGTGACACCGCGGATGTCAATAAAAAGCTGCCAGTGCACGAGAGGACCGCGCCGGCGAACAACGCCGCTGTCACGCTCGGACAGCGTTCGGAGGGCGGGTGGGAGACTTCCGGAAACGAGGCATTTAGGAGCGTTTCAGCGGCGTCTGCAGCCATGTCAGATTCCAGCTGTGCGCGCTCGAGCAGACGGAGTTTGACGGAGGAAATCAGCGGTGGTCGTCAAACATTGCGCGTCAAACTGCCCACTGAGGGACCATTACACAAAACAAGGAATCATTCTCAAACTGGATATCAGGCTATATCAGATTGTTTTAAGTTAATGGGTGTGTACTTTAAAAAGGGCAAACAAGACAGTTCTACAATTTTCAAGACCCCAACAAAAGGCACATATTCCCACTGATTTTGACCTGTTGTTGCCATCAGTGACCCTTTTTGAGATTAATTAAAACAAACGAACTAAAGAAAAGTAAAGGTGAGCCAGTTTTTTTGGGGGGGGGTTGTCACTTTTTGCGATAATAAACGTAGATTTGAGCTGACTCTGTAAAGAGAAAAAGCTACATGATTACATACACAAACAAACGAGCACAACTTTATTCAAAGCACTGTCACACACCACAGACTCGACCTCAACAGCATTTCCTTGTTGCTGTGATGACATTTAAAACCCCTTGAGTGCATTAATACAGTATCAGCGGCCAACAGTCATGTGCAGGATGCAAAGCATCAACGCTAACTCTGCAGTGAAACAGTGGATGGTAAAAACACAAAGACAGAGAGAGAAAGAGGGGGAGAGAGAGAGGGGGAGAGAGAGAGAGTAAAGAAAGAACTATTCTGGTTTTGCTGTGAAACAACAATAGTTTCCCTTATCCACAGTGTTTGAGGCCTCCCAGCACCATCCACCCTTCAAAAGCTCTCTGGTAAGCTCAGCTTCAAGGCACCCGCTCTGACAATGTTTTTTGTCTAATTGGGATTTTTTTGACATTTCAAACTCTCGTGTGAAGCTTCGGTGAGGTTTCTCTATTCTTTTTTTATCATTATTATACGCAGTACCGATGATACATGTTTCATTCTTGAAATGTCGTTCTTTCTATTTCCGCTCGGCTCTGCGTTTTCAGCAAATCCAGCAAGGTATGACCTCCTTCAGAAGACGGATGTTTTAGTTACCTATCTCGTTCGCTCTCCCCACAGGAGACACCGCCTTGAAGAGAATGAGCCGTTTGGAGGGTCTGAAGGCCGACTCGTCTCAGTTCACTCTGGAGGGAGAGCCCTTCCGGATCCTTGGAGGCTCCATCCATTACTTCCGAGTCCCCAGAGCTTACTGGAAGGACCGGCTGCTGAAGATGAGGGCCTGTGGCCTCAATACTCTCACCACGTAAGGCTCCCACTGCACATTCAGAAGCCTCATATGTCAGGAATCTCGCCGCTGATGTTGTGGTGAGGAAGGTCGGGGGAAAAAAAATCGTATGAAGCCGGTGTTATATCCTTGATGAATTCATCGTGCTGCCGGTTTGACACGGGATCATTGTGCTTCTTCAGTTATGTCCCGTGGAACCTGCACGAGCCTGAGAGAGGAGCATTCAACTTTCAGGATCAGCTGGATCTCAAGTAAACTGCAGCCCTTTTGTTAAATCTAAAGGTAAGAAATGCCAAAGTCTTATTGCGTGCAGAATGAAAAGGCCACACTTCCTGTTTCCAGGGCCTATGTGAGTCTCGCAGCGGAAATGGGACTGTGGGTGATCCTGCGTCCCGGCCCTTACATCTGTGCTGAATGGGACTTGGGTGGATTGCCAAGGTAACAATATGCTGATGAGAAACTCACATTTTCTCCAACCCTGTTTTTCATCAACCATTTTTTATTTTCTCTTTCAGCTGGTTGCTCCGGGACAAAGACATGCAGCTGAGGACGACCTATCCAGGCTTCGTTGATGCCGTCAATCTGTACTTTGACAAGCTGATCCAAATCATCAGACCTCTCATGGTAGGTCGACATCACTATCATGTTGTTGGAATTTGAAATTTAAAAAAAATGGAAGTTGGATGTCTATTGTCTATTGTCTATGTCAATGTCTGTTTCTCAGTTTGAACAAGGAGGGCCAATCATCGCAGTGCAAGTGGAGAATGAGTATGGGTCATACGCGGCGGACGACAAATACATGCCATTCATAAAAGACGTGAGTTCCTCAAGCCCCTTCCTCGGCTCCCATTGCACCACAGGGCTGTTAAACCCTTGTTTACCTTTTTATCTCCTCTGCCCTCAAGTGTCTCCAGTCAAGGGGCGTTAAAGAGCTCCTGCTTACTTCAGACAACTGGGAAGGGCTGAGATACGCAGGGATGGAGGGAGGTGGTTGTTAACACTGAGCTGCGGCGTTTTATTGACCCCATGAGACGGCGTGGTGCTTGAGAGTGTGTGTGTGACCTTTGTACATTTCAGTGCTGAAAACCATCAACCTCCAGAGACTGTCGTTTGGAGCAATCCAGCACCTGGCGGACATGCAAGTAGGTGAACGCAAAGGTTGGTCATTGATGGTCATGGTCAGTGTGTGTGGGTTCACTTCTGGTACTCTGGTTCCCAAAAAACATGCATTTGAGATCAGTCGTCAGTTTAAATTTGTCGACATGCTTGTGTGTTTGTGATGGTGTGTTTGCCGTGCAACTGACTGACCTATCTGGGGTAAACTGATGGGAACACTCCCCCACAGCATATCCCACAACCCCTCAAGTGGCAAAGCCATGTGATAGATGACTGAATAGTCTTTTTGTTGAGTCAGTGTTAGTAGTTAGTGGCTTTTTACAACCGCTTCAATGCAGGTATGGATTTTGTTGTGCACAGCCCGAGAAGCCGCTGATGGTGATGGAGTACTGGTCCGGGTGGTTTGACGTCTGGGGAGAGCACCATCATGTGTTCCATCCGGAGGGTACGGAAACGCTTCATCCCCAGTTCCATCGCTCGCTTATGTTTCAGGCCGTATTCACACTTTATTTTGGACGTCAGTGTTACATGTGTTGCTGCGTCCCCTGGCAGACATGCTGGCTGTGGTGTCTGAGATCTTGGAGAGAGGCCTCTCCATCAACCTCTACATGTTTCATGGAGGGACCAGCTTTGGCTTCATGAACGGAGCGATGGACTTTGGCTCTTACAAACCTCAGGTCACCAGTTACGGTAGGGTGCCTTCAACACTGGCGCCCCGGGAGCCAAAGATTATTAGAATCATGTGATGTGACGGCACGGACAACTGCTCCCCTCTTAACTGGGTTTCTTGGCAGATTACGACGCTCCTCTGTCTGAGGCTGGGGACTGCACCACAAAATATCAACTGTTGAGGAATTTATTCAGCCAATATCACAGTAAGATGGACAGAATCATCAATACATAGTCGCATATCTGCTTTTTGAGCTATCTTGTCGATTCTTTCACCAATCTCAAGACTCCATGATCTGTATGGCTTATGGAGGAATGATCAGACATGACTGTGTTGCAGCCGAGCCTCTGCCTGAAGTGCCCCCTCCTCAGAAAAGGGAAGCTTACCACCCTGTTTTCCTGCAGCAGCACCTCTCACTGTGGGACAGCTTGCACATCACAGAGAAGGTAAGCCGCAGATACCGAGCACCTGCCGGATGTGACAGTCGATTGTATCATTCACCACACCCAAAGCGCTGAGGCCCGACCATATCATCAGATAAATATAGGGGGTCTTTCTGGAAGGAGAGCAGACGGAGCGCGGTGAGCCTGAGACAGACAAGGACGTCTCTGTTATCAGCCTCTGTGTCTATTTGTGTAGGGATCTGGCAGTGCGCTGCTTATGCTCAAGACAGATGTCTCACACCTGGCAGCCTACGTTTGGTCATGCATCAAGGTGTCAACACGCTTGCTTTTTTCGGGGTTTTTTTAAGAGAAATCTGTCAGAGGCTGTTAACTGGTAAAATCTTGTCATAGGAGGATGTTGCTGTGTCATCCTGCATCCAAACCTTGCACAGGAAATGTCGTTTTACAACCTCAACTCTGATTATGTCTGGTCTTCTCTGCATTTCTTCAAACAGCCAATATTACATCCTTTTTTCGGGAAGGACCAAGTGTGTTGAATTGTCTCATGTTTGGATTTTTAAACAGTGCAGATCAGAGAGGCCCGTGAACATGGAGAATCTGCCGGTGAACAACAGCAGTGGTCAGTCTTATGGTTACACGCTGTATGAAACCACCATCACCAGCGGAGGAGCCCTGAACTCAAGGAACAACATCAGAGACAGAGCACTGGTAAGTGTGTCCAGCCCGAACGCACGCACGCACGCACGCACGCACACACACACGCACGCACTCTGAAGATCTATGACGCATGTTTTTTGAGCACTTCTTTAGAGGCCCTTCATCCTGGTTACATCATTGCATCTTTGTGTCATTCGGACTGTTATTCCACAGGTTTTTGTGGACAGACAATATGTGGGCACTTTGGACTACAAGATCCATGAGATTTTGCTCCCTGATGGCAAGGTGATAATTGT
>JAUESF010000016.1:8892594-8905845 GCA_032274765.1 Malacoctenus tetranemus | reverse complement strand
GAACTTTCCTCGTTGGTCGTTTCTGTGTGGATAAGACACCATGCTATCCTCTTACTGATCCCTCCCATGTGACCTTAAACAAAGCTTTTATTGGCCCCCACACTAATGAGCTTGACAGGTTTACCCTGATGCTGCTGCCTTTCATTGAATTCACTTGGTGGATGTTTTATGGAAATGCAGAGAATGAACAAAAAAAATCGTTTAACCTGAAAAAGCTCTTTAGTGCGACGGGTGGAGGGAAAGTAAAAGTTCCCGTCGTCACCTCGCTGGTGTCAAATTTTATAGATGGAACAATATTTGCTTTTGCTCCGAGCCTGAACTGAAGAAGGAAGTACGTGTTTACCGGGTTCAGCAGCCTATAACGCCGAACAGATTTCCCACAAACCCTCGGTGGCTCCAGTCCTCGAACATCTGATCCAGTTCATATAAAGTTATCCTCCCGACTTGTTAATGACGACACGCAGCCGTGAGAAGTGAGCCGTTTTCTAAGAGAGCCTCCGCTTTGCCTCTCAGTTCTGGTATTTATGCCTCCATCAGGGCTAATATCCTCTCACTGCTGCTCACCGACTCCACTCCCCAGCCTGAACAGGATTTTGTGCAGTGGACTGTTAAAGATGTGTGTGTGCGCGTGTGTGTTTGTCCAGGTTTTGGAGTGGGCTCAGGAGAAGCGAAGGTTAAGCGTTCTGCACATCCACGGCGTTTACACCAACCCCAGTGGGATTGTACTGCACCCTGCTGGCTATCAAAACGTATTAAGGAACACGGAGGTTATGGTGAGCGTCAGTTTTACAGTTTTACTGTTTCGGATTGGAAAAAGTACTTTATTAAAGTGACTCAGAAAGATTATGGAAATAAGAGGCTCCGGCGTCATTTTGGTGGTTTCAACAGCGCGAGATCCAGAAGCTGTACGAGACCAAGTCGTTCGTGTTCCTGGGGTGCGGGCGCACAGTGGACGACACCACCTTCCAGGCTCTGTTCCTGGAGGCCGTCAAGCACAAGTCGGACCTGGAGCACTTCATGCTCGTGCGGCGGGAGGACGTGGGCGAGTTCAAGAAGCTGCGCGACAACATGCTGGACAAGGGCATCAAGGTCATCTCCTACGGAGACGAGTACGCCGACCTGCCCGAGTACTTCGAGAGGCTGGCCAACGAGATCTGCAACCGCGACGTGACGACCAACGGCTGGGGTGAGGACGGACGGTGGGATTGTTGACTGGGACAGGAACTGGGATTTTTCTGACACCCTTGCTTTGCTCCGTTCATGTGTGACGCGGTCTGATCTCCATCCACAGGGTCTCCCTCACAAAACGGAGAGGAGCAGCAGCAGAACGGCTTCAACACACAGAAAAGCCTCCTCCAAGGTTAGGGCTTCTCTTTGACTTGCTGGAGAAATGTTCAGGAAAATTAAAAAAAACCCAACATTTAAAACTTTGGATCTCTTACTGCATGCTGGTAGTCACTAAATCCAAGCCTGGTCTCGAGCGTCAGCGACGAGAGAGCTGCTGGCGCCCCTTCACATAGTGATTCGGCTGACTTTGCAGTATTAATATTGTCTGTGGCAGCGGTGGAGTTGATACTTTTTTCAACTGTTTACTTTAAGTCCCGCCTTTTTCTTCTTGCCCCAGACTATCAATCTTGACAGGCAGCAGGATCAGTATCACTCATTTCCTCCTCACTTCTACCAAGACCACTCTGCCCTTCAGTAGCAATCAGGTTTGATTCTGTTGATCAGGTATAGGAAAAACAAAAAAACAACTTTTATTCCACTTTCCGTGCTTTGTTTTTTTTTTTCTTTTTTTTTTTTGAAGGGAAAGAGGTTCGTGCTAACCTCACTGCCCCTCGCATCACACCTCCCACACGAATGTTACATGATCCTCAGAGGCGAGGATGCTGACCATCAGTTTCACGTATGCGGATTTAAAGGTTAAATCTCACCGAGGTGACACGGAGCCGATTCACCTCACAGAGACCGACTGCGTGGCAACGCAAGCAGCGACACCGACCTGCACGGGAAAGAGATCGTTTGGGTGCAAGCTGTCTGACACACACACACGAAAACCACTTGCTCTTTGCTGATAATTTGACTGTGACTCCGGTGACGGTCGGACCACAACACCAGGTTTAAACAAGTGAATTGAGATGGGTGCGAATCATTCTGGAAAGTCACGAGTTGAAATGAACTGTTCATGACTTCTCTGTTTAAATGTATGTTCCAATGTGTCCATAGCAGTGCTATGCCAGTAGCAATCTTTTTGCCACTCCTGTGCTGAAAGAAAGAAATGTTCTTTGTAAGCCTTTTTTTGTATTTTTAATACTTGCATGTGTTTTTCTGGTGTAGTATTTATAAGTACTATTTTCAAAATAAAGCTTTGGGTATCCTATCTGTGCTGCTGCTGTGTCTGTTGAACCTACTATGGGATGTCCATCAACCATGTTTCCCCTTTGCAACACATAACACAATGAGCTCCAGGTTCCAGGCCGGAGTAGCATATAGTAGCTTTATTTAGAAATGTTTACATTCTCATAAATTAGCTCAAATCTTAATTATAACTTGATTCTCTCATATTGCACTACCACAATTTAAATGGGGGGGGGGGGGGGGGCTAGAGATAATTAAGACTCAAGTCTCGTACAAATGAATTAATCTGGGAGCAAAATGAAAAAGGGCCGACGACCTACAATGATTACATAAAATCTGCAGACACCCTGTCAGAACTAAACGAATCTCTCTTCCGGTACAAAGTGAAGGATCAGTCTCCATTTGGCAAATGAAAGCGAGTTGCATGTCGGTAGGAGGGGAGTTCCAGACAGCGACTGGTTCGAATCAGACGGCGATAGAAGAGCTTCGCCTCTCTCTATCTTACTGTATATTTGGCTGTTCTTTCTTTGTTCTCAACCTGGTAAGTGCTTGACGGTTAACTGTGAGCGGATTCACCCGAGGACTGGATCGGGAGCGGGGAAACGCGGGGAGGCAGAGAGGCACTGTGGTCACCGAGTTTTTCCCCCTCAGGCACAGGCAGCTGCTGGAAAGGTCACATCCAGCCGGCCCTTCACGGCCTGACCTCATTTACATGAAGACGGGGAAAACTATTGACGAAATGCCAGGTGGAGAGTTTTTATTGAGTCATTACTGTGTGGACCATTATAACATGACGACACAGTTTAGGTCCAGTTCAAAAGCCTTTTGGATGTTTTTTTTTTTGAGAATGCGAAACCGATCTGAGGTACTTTCTCTAGTTTGGCCCAAAAGTTTATAAATAATACAAAGGGAGGCTCCTCAAGTCTTTTCCTTCAAAATGTCTGTGGTCTTTCTGAAGTCCTGTGCAGCTCCTCCGTTTAATGCGAATTTGAGAGGGCGGGACATGAGCATGAGAGACGCAGACGGGCGAGGCCCGGTGGACAGCTGGTGGGCAGCGCGGCAACACGTCGGTAAGCTTCCTCGCGGCGATGGGCGAAAGGGCGGAGCGCGCGGGCGCTCACGCCTTCATCAGGGCGCCGACCACGGCGCGGGCGTTGAGGCTGCGCAGGTCGTTGTAGGTCTGCCCCGTGCCCACGAACACGATGGGCTGGCCCGTGATGTACGTCATGGAGATGGCGGCACCGACCTGCGAAAGAGACGGGATGACGCGAGAGTGCTATCAGCTTTCTTAATGCAAATCACCAAACACACCCAGACAGAGAGAGACAGAGAGCATTTGTGTTGTTGGTCGACATCTTACACCAGAATACTGCTGGGGATTTTACTGTTGCGGTGTGGTGACGTCGTTTTAACTAAAAAAAACATCTCAAACTTGATCAACCTTTATTTCCTAAACTAAGTTGTTGACCTTCGTTTCTAAAGCCCACAATCCAGCGTGAGCTTTCCAGCAAGCTGCATCGAGTGCTCATTATTTGACGCCAGCCTCATTGTCACACTGGCTGTTGCTAAGTCTGGAACATGAGTGACCATGTGGGAGAAATGTGACGAGCAGGTTTGCTTGTGCAGACGTGATGTAAACTGAACAGCCAGGGCTATATAAAGCTGGAGCTGTTTTATCTTTGGGAGTCTAATGTCCATATTTGTTGTCATGGTCACGTTCAATGTGTCAGGTCAAAAAAAGAGAGAAGAAAATCAATAAAAAGCAGGACAGTTCTTCTTTAGGCTCTATTAGAAAACACACATTTCACCGGTCAAAGTAGAAAAGTTCAAATGGGTGAACGAGCAGAAACTCTGAGAACGCACCTTATCATCGATGGTGTCAAACTTAGTCAGAACGATTCCATCGATGAGGCGGGGTCTGTCCGACATGGAGTGGTCCGCCAGAGCCTGGTTAAACTTCACCTGAGGACATGATGGAGAGAAAGCACATGTAGACAGTTTGTTGCCATCTCTGCAGGAGGGTCAGTGGCAGCATGGAGTGGGAGCAAACACGTGTCCAAACACTGTGACCTCATCACAGCGGAACAACACTGACCTCTGCTGGAGGGCAAAGTAAACACGCCATGGGGGGGACTTACCAGCTGGTCCACTGCCTCATTGCCCACCAGAGCCTCGCCCACAAACAGCACCAGGTCGGGCATGTTAACTGCGATGAGTTTAGCCAGCGCTGTCATCAGGGGGGCGTTGTCCTGCATGCGCCCCGCGGTGTCCACCAGCACCACGTCGAAGGCCTGGTTGCGTGCTGGGATGATCAGACACAGATGGAGCAGACGTGAGGTTGACATGCAGAAAAGGTTTTCTTCAAGGAAGAATCATCGGAAGAGAGAGAGTTCTACCATAAGCAATGGCCTCCATAGCGATTCCAGCCGCATCTTTCCCGTAGCCCTTCTCATAGAGCTGGACCACCGGCCGCCCTCCGTGATGCTCCGGGGGGTGCAGGGAATTCAGCCGGCGCTGGTGGGTGCGAAGCTGCTCCACTGCCCCGGCACGGAAGGTGTCGCAGGCCGCGATCAGCACGGTGAAACCGTTCTCGATCAGCCAGAAGGAAATCTGGACCGAGACAGAGAGAAGATGAACTCTATTACACCTGGGACGACGTCATCGGGTGAAGGCACTGCATCAGTGCAGCTGCGCTCACAGAGATGAGTGAGTGGTCCCCGAATGCATCGCCAAACTTGGTCAAGTCATCACAGCCTCTGTCCGTGCAGGTTAATGATTAGCAAACAGCCGTGAGTGCCGAGCAGGCTCGGAGCGGATCGGAATTAATAACACCCTCGACTGACCTTGGCCAGGTTGGTGGATTTTCCGACGCCGTTCACGCCGCAGAATGTGATGACGAAAGGCCTCCGCTGGCTCTGCGCCTCCATGACGTCTCGAAGGATGTCCACCCTTCGCTTGGGCTGCAGGATCTGCACCAGCGAGTCCTGCAGGGCCTGCTTTACAGTTGAGGCCACAGCTGCACACACACGCACAAAGATCCTCAGACACATCCAACATTATGTGCTCCTCTGTTTCTCTGTCACCACCCTATCCAAATTGAAGAAGCAGCAGCTGTATCATGTTGAAATATTACTGAGCACTTACTGGTGAATGTGCCCATGACTTTGCCCTCCAGTTTTTTGGCTACGGAGTCACAGAGCTGGGAGGCAATTTCGGCTGCTACATTCTTTGCTGTTGGACCATGAAGCAGAAAAAAACATTCATGAGAAATGTCTTGTTTGTTTTTTCCCACACCCCGCAGGAAGAAGACACTGGGTGACATGAGATCGTACCGATGAGGTGGTCCCTCATCTTGTCCAGCACTGGCTCCATGTCCTCCCGAGACAGACTCTTGGAGCCCACCAGGCCTTTCAGCATCCCAAACATTCCCCCGAAAGCACCCCGCTTGTTGGAGCTGGTGGGGGACAAAAACACCAAAAACTGCGGTGTTGTAATCTGTAAAACCTGGAGGAAAAAATCTGGATAACTTCACAATAAAGGGAAGAATTTTACCTAATTTTGCTTGTTTCACTGACGACCACTCCCTCGTCCTCCTCCTGCATGTCGTCTTCGTCGCTCGACTCGTAGTCCACAGACTGCAGGTCTCCCTTCATGGAGCTCGGCTGCATCCCCTGGAACACATCCGGACACATTACACACACTGCTCTGCTCGAACGTTTGTGATATGTACAACGTCTCTGTGTGAGCAGAGACACCCCCCCCCACCCCCCACCCCCACGACTGAACGTGAGTGAGTCACTTGCGTACCGGGTCGATCTGAGCCTCCTGGTTGTGGTCACCGTTGTTGGTGGAGTCGTCGCCGTTCCGGCTGTCGCTGTAGTCTAGGTTCTTGGTGCTGTTTCCACCCATGCCCCAAACACGCATTTGTTTCTCCTTGGGCTTTTGAGGCTTTGGGGATTTACTGCTGTGGGAGGACAACATGCAAAAAAAAAAAGGATTATCATTCTGACATGTGGTCAGCAGGCTGACCAAAAACAATCTGGGTGGATTCCTCCGATGGCGAGTCGATGAAAGTGTCAGACTGTGCCTCACGTTGTTTTTTCGATCTTCTCCCCGCGGTGCTTGCGGAAGAATTCCTCCCTCTTCTTCTGCATGATCTCATCAGCAGTCAGACTCTGGCTGCCGTTCTCCACAGCCACCTTCTGGCTGGAGGACGAGGCCTTGCCTTGATCCACTTTCGCAGGCTCAGCTGCAGGAGCTGTAAAAAAAGGCCAGCGTGCTGATCAGTTTGCTGGAATTCAACTCGGAAAAAAAAAAGGGAGGGACCTGTCAGGGAGCACTCACCCTCATTTTTGGTATTTTTATTCTTCTTGCCCCCCTGTTCCTTGCTTTTGTCCTTCCCCTTGGTTTCGATCATTGACTTCACAGTTTTTTGGGATTTCTCGGACTCCTTGAAGGAGCGCATGTGAGCGGGGCTTCGAGCCCTGCTGCTCTCCTCCGCCTCTCTTTGGAGTGAACGTTTGCAGCAGGAGGAAATACACAAGAGGGAGAAAAAAAATACAAAGAATTAGACTTGTTTTTAACTTATTGATTTACCCCCCCCCACTCATACTTTACAACATTAGGGAGGAAACCTCTTCACCTAAGCAACATCTTGAAGTCATCCTCAAACTTGAAGCTGTTGTTGAGAAGCTTCAGAGCTCCCTTTTGTTCCAGCTCATTCTTATACCGGTCCCTGAAGTGAAGCTGCACATCATCTATAAACTTGTCCACATATGTCAGCGTCAGGATCTTTTGAAAACCCACCTGTGGTGGGCAAAAAAACAGACGACATTCACATGAGACACGAGGAATCCCACCAAAGGCCCCCCCAGCTGTGCTAATGACAGTCTCAAACACGTTAAATGTACAATAGACTTACCACAAAAATCAATTCAAACTCATTGTCGAGTTTGTACTTGAGACTCAGGGCCTCGTGAGTGAATGAATTGTTCCCACTTCGCTCCTGCAGAAGCAAACATGACGACATGTGAGCACACCATACACATGCTAAAGCTAGCCGCTCGTGCTGCAGTGACGTACATGTCTCACGACGTTGGCAGACACGTTGTAAACGTTGCGTCAATTCACAAAAGACTGGGCTACGAGGTTGTCTGGGTTTTTTAAAGACTCCCAGTAAAACGGCTTGTTTTGTACTCTGACGTTACGCAATAAGACTAGCATTTGCTCCCCGCTAGCGTTAGCATTAGCGGCTGGAGTCACACTGACAGCTTGGTAAACAACTCAACCGGCCCCCTGAAAATGAAGCTCACCTGAAGGATCACGGAGCGGATCAACGCGTTGACCGGCCCCGTGAAAGACTCGGTGACCCCGGCGCCCTGGAAACACCACAACACAATCCCCCCTTTGCTGAAGATGGTGAAGAAATCTAGCATCTTGCCACCTCGGATCTGGATTGTTTTTTGTTGAAATGAAAACAACACAGAGAGTTAAACACGTGTCACGTCGGATATTCTATTCATCAACAGAAAACTAGTACACGCAATTTAAAAATCATATCTTACCAATAATACTTCGACTGACAATAAATCCCCCACGAGTGAAATCCCACCACCAGAGCAAAAACTGTTTGAGACACGTCAGATGATGAATCCGGAAGTGACGCACTCCATTTTTTTCCCTCAATGGTGTACGCATGCGCAGCGTGAATAGAAACAAGGCGCCACCGTTGCCAGATAAATTGATTTGTAGAAATACTTCGAACTACTCTATCAAATCTAATTTCACTTACAGAAAGAAACTCACTGAAACCATCCTCAGCCTCTGTTGTCATTGTTTCAATATATTGAAAAATGCGTCTGTATTTGTTTGTTGAATTTAAAAATTAAAGTGCAATGTTGCATTTTTAAAAAATGGGAGGGATTATTACAAGCTTGCAATATGTACACGTGTTCACAATTTGAAATCATGCTTTAGTTTGTACTTACATACTCAAGTCGTTTTAAATTTTAAATGACCACTCACTGCCCACTTTCAGTATCTTCACCGGCCACCAGGGGGCGACGGGTCACTTAATCACTGAGCGGCTCCATGCGTCGATCTATTTGCAAGAGTTCAAACACGTCAAGTAACTGTTGTCGTCAAAGGATGACGATCTGCCAAAAACACTTGCGTTATTATGCAACGCTAGGGTTTTTTTTCTCTTTTTCTCTTTCTCTTTCTCTTTCTCTTTCTCTACTACAACTGTTTGCCTGATGAAACAAAGTGTTTGATTGGTGCCTGATTTCCAGGCTTTATCAGTTCCCATGTGTGACACAAAACAGAGCTCGTTGCACAACAGACCGTTATCAGCCTTCAAAATAGGAATGAGTTAGAATCAGGTTGTAAAAGCTTAAAAAGAACAAGTGCTTATATACAAATGTTTAAAAGAAAAAGAAAAAGGAATCATGCAGCAGCAGCAATGGTAGTAATGCGTTGCCTCTCTCTTCAGAGTAGAAGAAGTCCATCAGGAGACTCTGCGGTATTTTGGGTTTGTAAATGGTAAACTTTTTTACACTGGCCTTCCTGTTCCCGCTTCTTCTTTCTCGTAATCGCTTCAGACCAGACAACCGTCCGTATACGTCTGTGAGATTGACCAGTTTCTCAGAGTAACAATCGTCAATCCTTTGTGGGGCGGGTCCTATTATGCCTTGGTGCTCTGCACCCACACAGGGACTAACCCAGTGCCCTGTGAAGTGTAACATTTGAGAAATTTTTGCATTTGAAATCTGAGTTCACTGCTGAGCGTTAAAAAAAAAGCTTCCTCTTTTCAAATGGCTCTGGCATTAAATTAGGGTTTGCTGCGACTGCAGAAGTTATTCTGTGCTCACTGTTACTGTCATCCACAAGCCGCGTGCAGGCAACAGACTGCCTTCCTGATGGAGCACTAAACATGTATTCTCTGGTGCTGTTTTGGAGAGGAGTTACTGATGATGTTACCGGAATGTATAGTAAGTCTAAGAACTCAGTTCTTTCCCTTGTTTCATTTTATTCTTTTTAAACATCTGTATTCTTTTTGTCACATGTGCAGAGAAAAGTGAGAGGAAGCGAACGCGACCGGTGGTGCGGGTCAATGGATAGCTCTGGCAAAGTGGGAAGAAGATCGGCACGTGTCCATAGTTATGACTTAAACTTCAATGTTTAATGCTTATTGAAGCAAACTGTCACTTAGTGTTTGCAGTGTTTTCTGTGGACTGTTGTGCAGTCGCAGTTCAATGCGACGGTGTTACAGTTCTCCAAAGTGTCGCTCAGCTTTACTGTTGAATGTCCTGTTGTCCTTGGAAAGACGTCTTAGTGCAATGTTGGGAAAAAAAAGTTGACGAAACATTTTCTGACACAAAGTATGAAACCTGGTTTCACATCATCGCGCATCAGTTTTATACAAATTTGAAAAAGATTCTTTAAAAAAATAGACTTTGAGTAGTCTGCACCACTTTTGTTCAGAATTGGATTTCGACTGATGGGAATGACGTGCTCGGCTTACTTCAGTATGAAACAAATCCCTTCGAATCCTTCCTCTGTTCTCTGACTAATGTGAGACTTTGACAAACTGCTTTCACTTAAAATAGAGTCACAGTCATCAAAGAGTATCTGTGCTTTTACTCAAGTACTGGAGCGGCTGACTTTGTCCTTCTCTGCTTTGTTGTTGACATCACGATGGTTCACTGCAAACACAAACACATGTTTCAATCAGTGTCCCAGCTTCTATCTATTGTGGCCTGATGCAGAAACATCTTCTGGCATCGGATCAGAAATGTGTCCAATCTGTTGCTCTTTTCACATTCAGGCTGGTTCCTAAAATTCCGGAAATCAAGACTGACTTCATCAACGCAACATGAAAAAGACACTAAAGGAACCAACAACTCACACAATTGTGGAAGTACGGTGCAACCGTCTGGGCCACCGCCGTACTGTTCGCCACCACAGCCGCCACCTCCACACACGGCTCCTTCTAAACAACAGCCCCAGTGTCCCCTGGACTCGGAGGTGAGGTGGAAACGAAAGTATGACGTGTTTGTGTGCAACAGCGCTGCTCAAGACGACATAGAGGAGGCCACCCGGCTGGTCTCCTTCCTGGAGGCTGCGCCCTGCGGCCTGCGCTGCTTCCTGTGGCAGAGGGACACCTGTCCCGGCGGCGCCCTGTCCACCGAGTTTTGCCAGGCTGTGCAGGACAGCCACCTGCGCGCCCTCCTCATCACCCCCGACTTCGTCCGGGACGACTGGTGCCTCTACATGATGCACCAGGCTCTGACCGAGGACCCCATGTCCAACAGGATGATCCCCCTGATCCAGAACCTGCCCCACTCTCAGTACCCGCAGGAGCTGAAGTTCTACTACTACATTGACCTCAGCAGAAATCCCCAGCAGGGCTACACCCTCGTCAGCAAGGCAGTGCTCATGTGTGAGTAATGGTGAATTTCAAAACGGCTGTTAAACTTCACCAGCATGTTGTCGAGGTGCTCAGAGACAGGCAGGTCGGAGGGAACTGAATTTGATACCTCCATCAATTCAATGCAGAGCTGGTCACTGAGGGCAAAGTAATTATTAATCCAAAAGAGGAAATTTGGATTGTCAAGTGGAAGTTGAACTGAGTGCCTAGAATAAAAGGGAGATTTCATAGCTGCGGTGATTGCAAGCTTCGTTACATGAATTGTGTGGGGAATTAAAAAGCCCCCGATCGCGACAACACATTAAGACCAAACAAAAGGTTTGACATTTTCTGGGATATCTTGGGAAGTCTGACGTTCAAGTCGACACTTCCTCCCAAACAGAAGTGTTCCATCCGTTTCAGTACCCTCTAAGTTCACAAAGCTCTATTTTAGAGCCTGTTTTTTTGACCTTCCCGACCTCTCCATGTGTCACACAGTATCACCTAATCGGACAATTTGTTTCCTTTTGCGATATATTTTTGGAAATCAAAATTTGGATGTGACAAAAACATTTGGAATCTTCTTTTGCACAAATTTCTTTTCTTTCTTGCATCTAAAATAATTGCTAGTATGAGTATTGATGCACTTTTACCACTCAACATGCATTTGTTACATCTCTGTTTTTCTCTTATTTGGTTTTATTGTAACATACCATCATCTTCAGAGCACCTTGAACTGTGCAGACAAGCTCACATGAAGCCTGATTGCTTTATCCTGTTTTTTCTCCAGACCTTGACGACCTGATTAAAAAGGAGATGATGCTTAACAGCAGCACGAGCACCTCGAGCGGCGGATCGGAGACAGAGAAGACGAGCTGACGATGAAGGACGGACGCACTGGGACGTCTATTGCGCCGGAAGTGAGATGAAGGCTTGAGTGACATTTGCCGTGATCACTGTCAACAGCAATTAATGGGGGAGAGGCGGGAGGCGGGAGGTGGGGAGAGGACAGACACTGGTGCTGTTGAGCCCACTCGTGTCTTGGTTGTCCTCCTGGCGCTTCTTGCCGCGGCAGTTAAGTCGGAGTGTCGCGTTTCAGTGTTTTTATGTGCATCATTAACACTGAGTTAAGGATGTTCACACAGAACTCAGGAAACCTTTGATTCCAGGCCGACGGAAGGAAGGGGAGTGTGTGTTTGTGTGTGTGTGCATGTCGTGGGGGGGGTTCATCACTTCCTTTGTCAGACCTGCAGAAGAACAGTGTGTGCTGACCTAGTTACTGTGTACACTTGAGGAGAATTGGTGTTGATAATCTCTGCTGACAACTCGATCTTGTGGCAGAATCTGACTTGTATTACTGTAAACATGCTGATAATAAGTCGGCTCCTCACCAACAGGGAGCACGGTCTCCAGCAGACTCCAGTAAAACGTACACCAGTGAAACGATGCTGCATGTAAATGTCAGACCTCTTTGAAGGGTGGGGGGGGGGAAGGAAAGAGGGTGATGGGAGCGGAATAAACTGGAAATACCCACCCATGGCAAACTGCTGACAGCAGCAGGATGTTTTTCAGAAAAGAGAGTGGCAAAAAAAAAAAGCGTCGTGCCTCCCTCTGGTTTTATTCAAAGGTCTCAGCAAGACACCTGTCGATGGCTCCCATCACAAACCTTCAGTGTCTGCCGTCCGACTGCTTCGTTTCACCGGGATGTTTATGGCCAGATGTGTTTCCCCAGCATCTCTGAACTGCTCACAGATCAGACTGTGGCAACCGTACCCCTCCTGGCTGCTTTTCCCCGCCTCGCCGTGACCCCCGTGCAGGTCGGCCCCTTCTGGACGGGACAGCTGAAGCCACGTCCGAGCAAGTCGCAGAATTGGAAGCAGCAGCCGCTTGCCTCCTTCCAAAGAACTTTCACTTCATCATTAGTTATGATTGAACGTCCCTGGCAGCGCTCGGTGCTGTTAATCAAGCGCGCTGGCGCGTTTCAGACAGCTGGCGTCCGCTCCTTTCTGTGTACGCGCTCACTATAAGGTATTTACTGAATTAAGTGGATGCGTAATGTTCACAGACCTACAGCCATAATTCAGGACGCAACCAATGTTGTGTTTTTCACATACAGCACGCCATATGGAGTGCTTCACAATCCACTTTCTGCTTATAATTAACACCAACTCTTCGTCCAAGTTCCCTCCTCCCCCCCAAACAAAAGCAGACATTGTGCACCACAGTAAAAAGATGCTTGATAATCGCTTCTTTCGAGGCAAGCCAACGCTGTAATATAGAAATTGGGAGGAATCTCCAAGAGACACAGATGTTCTGTGAGGCGTCTGTTTGTTAACGAAGCCGTCAGTTCTCTCCCCATCGCAAACACTCCCAGGACGTGTGCCAGCAGGGTCTCGTGGGAGGGACCCTCTCTCTGGCAATGTGCCCTGCTGAGCCCAGTGACAATGAACCCCAGAGCCATGACTCTTAAGCTAATGTGTGCAAAC
>JAUESF010000016.1:8641148-8651557 GCA_032274765.1 Malacoctenus tetranemus | reverse complement strand
GTGTGTGTGTGTGTGTGTGTGTGTGTGTGTGTGTGTGTGTGTGTGTGTGTGTGTGTGTGTGTGTGTGTGTCCGCTTGTTGTGCTGCATCATCAGCCTCTGTTTTCTTCTAGCTTTGGGCCAATCAGATCAACTCCTTCACACAAACACAACCCCTACAGTTAGCCCATCCTCACAAAGCGGATCATTTGTTCATTTTCTCAGCTAACACTGTTGAATCTGGGTTTTTTTTCTCCCTTTCCCGACAGAGAACACAATGATAGAATGGAATAATGAGAGTTTGTATTGAATTAACAAGTCTTATTTTTATGCCGCATGCATCGACTGCAAGACTTGTTCCCTGCGGTTTACCCTTATTTTACTGTATGTGTGTTTTTGGAGGGAAGCATGCCCTTGAGCAAACAAACGATCGGCGAAAAACTAGCTATCAGTGCACGCAGCTGCTTGCATGCGTGGAGTAGTTTTGTTGTTGGATGTGAGCACACTGGCACACACATCAATGCAACATGCATATATGAAAGGCGAGTTTTGTGCTTTTGATGATACCTCGAGGTTATGGACAAGTTCAGATGTATGTTTTTTGAAAATCCTTTCAGTAAGAAGTGCGAGAACATCTCAAGAAAGATTGTGAAGGAAGCAGTTTGGAAAAAAAAACAGCTCGGCATTGTGAAAGCCTTCCAGAAGCAGCACGCAAAGGAAAGGACGCACCAGTCGATTAGGATGTGGTGTTCGCGCCACAAGCACACACACACACACACGTACATCGCTAGTCACTATCTGCAAAAGCAGTGAGCTCAAACAGCAGCCCTTTGATGCGGAATGTGTTTGAAATTATCAAAAGTGGGCAAATTGTGGTGCGAAAAAAAAAATCCCAAAATAAATGTCGTAGACAAAGAGAGATAAAACGGCATCATCAAAGACAAACAATGGACGCACTAAGCGTGAATTCGCTGGGCCTGCTATTTTTCAAAGTTTCAAAAGTCGTCCATCTCGTAGTTTCACTTGTTTTCATATTATTGTTGTGTTTTTTTTCTTTTTTTTTCTTGCCCTCTGTTTAAGATGGGGCCCATCCATCACGGAGGCATCTCAGACATCAGCACGGTTCTCCGAATCAATGGCTCATTGACTGGCCCAGCAGCAGACATGGACACACGTCTGTCTCCCTGACAGTTACAAAAAAGAAACAGGAATACAAATTGGGCTTCACTGTCTGGCGGAGAGGGCAAGAGAATAGATCATTGACAATCATGACACAAATCCATCTCTGATTCTTGAAAACCCCTGTTCCATTGTTGCCCGTGGTTCCCCCCCGCCCCCCTGCCCCCGCTTCCAAGTCCCCCTTGCTTAGTGCCCGTCGATATAGACATGCCTGGAATAGTCATTTTGTTTCATGCCCCTCGACAGGAGTTTGAACTTACGGGCTTTTGGAGGACATTTTGACAATGGGAGAGGGATGGAGGCGAAAGCAGCCCGTCGGTGGCTTTGCTGTTCATCGATTGCAAATGTGGCGAGAGCTTAATTGATTCACACTTTGAGATCAACACGATAATCTCTTGGCCCCGGGACTACAGTGGGGCCCGTGCAGGTAGGAGGAGAGGCGGGCGAGAAGGGCAAGGGGAATCAGCCGTGTGTAAAGTTTGGTTTGTCGTTTCCTGCGGGGGTCAGCGTGCACACGGAAATCAAAAACCATCAATGTGGCTTCAGGTGCACTCCGCCTGAAGGTAATCTCAGAGCTACTGTAAGTACAGCTCGTGTGCGCGAAGACCTTTCCGTTCATCGACTCATATTCGACTGTTACACCCACACATTATTCATTTTTATGCCTGCAACAGCAACCGTCCGTGTGGACCTAGACTGATCATCTTACATTGGCGATTAATGGATGCAACCAAACTTCCCACAGTGTTGGGTACCTCTGCCTCCAACAACATTGTGCGGTTGAACTTACAAAGAGAGGACTTTCAATGAGTCTACTGAAGCTTTTGAATGCACAGATGATTCTCTCAACGAAGTAAGGGAAACGCAACAATAAATGTTGGTTGACATTTAAATTCTGAACTGACTAGATCTCTCCGATCAAACATTCATGGCAAAAAAACATTGCCTTGGGGCACCGGACAGCCCACAGAGATTACGTTATATTAGACTGTTTCCTTTCATCCATCAAATCTAATCAGTTCATCTCTGAGTGGATGCGTATGTCAAATGTAGTGCCTTCAGCGCACTTTGAGGAACGATTGTATTCACTGAATTGGGACCAGTTTATGGACAATAGGAAGCCCTAAACCACATTTGCGACAGTCAAGACAAAGAAAAACAATGCTGTCCAATCAGCTTGGTTGATGCCGGACCAACACGAGCATCACTCACAACTTGCCACACGTGTTCTGTACAAGTTGTTGGTTTGCTCAGATTGGTTGCTTGATTACAGTGAACTGGTTGGAGGGTCTGGGGGGGGGGGGACACCACAAGGTTATAGAAGTAGGGAAATACTTCAATGGAACCACAAAAATAGCAAGTGTAAAGTACCTGTGTAGTGCTACTCAACCACGTCACTCATGATATATCATGCTACTTGTGCAACGTGTTGTTGAGCGTCTTTACTGCTCCAACCAGCTTTGGCGCTGACTTGGCTGATGCATATGAGCTCACGTGTGTCTCACCATAAACTGCTGGGGTGCTGTTCACTTCTTTCTGGCAAGAGATGTGGAATTCGCGTGTACGGGATCAACAGAGGGGAAAAAAAAAAAGTCGGACCTCGTGTGCAATATTTATAACTTCAGCGAGGTAGCGACGTATGATGCTCAACTGACCGTCACTGACAACGGACAGGCAACATTTATCAACGGCAAGAGAACAAAAACAAAAAAGCAACAGCGCTGGTTCTGCATGTCTGGCTGATGCCTTCGTGTGCTCTACACGGCCCGGGCGTCGGGGGCCTGGTGCGCATCCAGAGGATTGAATTCTCGCAGTCCTATACACCACGCTCCAGTAGAGAAAAAAACCCCACCGCTGTCCATCACAGGCTCAAGGGCCCGCCTCTCCATCTGCTATTGAGCTCAACAGTTCAGCAGAGAGAAAAAAAAGGGACACGAGAGCACAAATATCAAATCTCACCTCGCTGTGTTCTCTTTCAGCGTCTCCTTTGTTCGGTCCTTCAGGTTTGATTTTTTTACCTGACCAATCAATTTTAGCACACACAGACACAGCACACACACAGACACAGCACACACACACACACTTTTTGAAGTGTCTGCCTCGTCAATTCGCCGACTTTGCTCCTAAATTGTCTCGACAGAGGAAACAACTACAACCCCGGTGATTTGTTAACTTTAGATTGTTTTTCGATGACATGAACTTCCCCAAAGTGGCTCCTTTATGGGGATTTAGAGCAATTTTTAAAAAGTGAACTTCTTCGATCAATCCTCCAGCCCCAGCCTTTTTCTGTCTTCCCACTTGCATGTATTCCAATACACCTTCAATCGCGCAGGGGGGAAAGAAAAAACCTTTAAAAGAAACTTACTTTAGGCTTTTCCTGGTTTGTGGGAATCGGGTCCAGCTTCTTTTTTCTTTCCCTCACCATCAAAACCAAAGGGGCCAGTTGATCCCCCACCCCCCCATCAATAGGACTTCCCAGGGTGAAGCCTCGAATCCAACAAGAGACAGAAGGCACTGATGGGATTGCTGCTGGACCCGCAGGCGGCTGGTCAGGCAGGCTAACAAGTACGTAGATGGACACCTAAAAGAGTTTGTCAGGAGAAAGCGGCCTTTTTTTTTTTTCCCCTTTTTACTGGTGTTCTGGGGCTTAAAATGGAAAAAGTCAGGATGAAAACAAGGCTACATGGGACCACAGCCATTTCTCTGTGTTCTGCAGATGAAGAAAGGACGCCTGATCAAGCGCAGCAGGGGAAGAAGGCAGGCTGGGAAGCCAGAGGGATTTGTGCCTCGGTGTGTGCGCGCGCGTGCGTGCGTGTGTGTGTGTGTGTGTGTGTGTGTGTGTGTGTAGTGTGTGAATGCATGTATTACCATCCATGTGTGTATGGCTGGGCATAGAAGTCACAAGATTTTCTGACAAAAAAAAAAGAAAGAGGTTTCCAAGAGGATGCACGTCGCCCCGGGGCCAAATCTGCAGAGTCCAGGAAAAGTTTTTAACTAAAGTGAAAATACTGTAATTATGTGGCTGCTTCTGACATAAAAGGATAACAACTTGTGTGGTGTGTGTGATTGATATCTTGTGGAGGACATCTGAGGGTCAGATGTATAAATCATCGTGGAGAACGTAGCAACAGGGACTGGCTTTTGAGCCCTTGCGATCACAGTCCCACTCCCACTCTCATCTGACCACCCAAGCATGCCTCCCATCCATCTTCTGTTCCCACTTTGACCAGTCGCAGCCAGCGGGTGGGGGGGGGGCGAGCCCATCCCGGCAGGCGTCGGTCGAGCGACAGGTCACAAGCTGTCAAAAAACGCCAGAGATGAAGTAGAACTGAGATTGGGCTCCGTTCGTGGTTGACAGCTACAGAGAAGTTGCTTGTGATTTGAGCCACTTTCTGACCTTCCAAGAAGATCCCGAGATCAGATCGAGCCAAGCTTTGGGAAACACGATAATCACAGCAACATTTTTGCACACGTGACCCCCCCGCCGGTGGCAATATGCATCGATAACAACAGATCGATACACGGTCTCCGAGGCGCGAGGTGGTGAAAGTGAGCTTCAGTGAATCGCGTTGATTTTCAAAACATTGCCTCCCCGAGGCGAGGTATTGGCAAAAAAAAAAGGCCTCGGTCCTGACGGTGAGCATCAGATATATGAAACAATGAAAAACTGCTACATGAAGGCGAAGATGGAGGACGGAGTGTGCTTGCGACACACTGTGACCACCTTTTAGCTGGGTCAGCCGGGCATCTGGTCAAGAAAAAAATAGTTCCAGGAAATTGTTGCTGAGTAAATGCCGAGTTGACTGACTTCTGACAAGGTTTTGTCCGTTCCCGCCAATCGTCCGGTTATCAGCTCATCACATCATTACAAAGGTTGTTTGATGAGTTGAATTAGTTCATTCCTGTTGCTATCGAACTGCGTGTGAACCAAACAGATACATAAATTCACCCACTATTGTTATTCATGTGCTTGTAACACCTATTGTCTAGGTCAAGTACATGTGCTCAGAGAATTATTATTTGAGAAATTTGTCTACATTTTTTGAAAATCAAGCTAATTTTCATTTCATTATCTGTCTTAAAAACTTACTTAAATGTTGATATTCTCAGAGCCCAATTAGTCTCATTTTAATGTGTATCTCATGTACAGCACAAATCTCCCTATTTTAACACAAGAACACTCTCACTTCCTGCCAGACTAGCATTGGGAAAAAAAAAACCCTTTTAATGAACCATATCGTAGTTCACCCAAAGTTCATGTTTGTGCCCCCCTTCACCGCTGTCCTCATCATCACCCCCTTGGAATGAATTAAATAGATTCACCCAGCACACTGGGTGCCACAGCTCCTCTGTACTCCTGGCTGCCGGTTTCCTTATTCCGCCCATGTTTCCGTAATGAGTGTTGGATGCTTGTAATGAGTACTTGATACTTTCAGGTGTTACGGCAATTGCTACCTGCTGTTACGGGTCTCACCAGCTGTGTGGCTGCAGCCAGGGATGACCTTTTGAATATGCGCACGCCGGTTGTGTGACGCCGGCACACAGGAACAGGAAAAAAAATACTCACAAGACACTGAACACATTAATTCTGCAACTCTCCATTAATGAAGTCCAACTCAAATATGTCCCAAGGGCACAACTCCAACTACGACAACTGGGACTGAAGACACAATCTGATTGCTGTGCATTTGCAGGGACGGACGGTGATGAGGACGTTGTCTCTGCGGATGGGGGAAGCTGGCGCTTATTGGTATAATATTTAAAAACATAATGGTGCCAGATTATCTTTTGCATCGGTTCTGCGACAGGAAAAAAAAAACATTTTTAAAAATTCAACTAAAAAAAAACAATGTTTGCCAAGTTCTCTCCAAATCCGTAAACATGAATAATTTATTGACACACGACAGTTACTAATAAGAAAACGTCGTGTAGTATGATGCCAGCGACTGTTTTGAAGAAGTGGCCAAATTGAAGTTGGCTGCCATCAATGTGTAAAGAATACTACATGTTGGAAATGCAAAAAAAACAAACCTCCTCAACAACCAGACTGTAGCACCAAGTATGGATGAGCCCCTGGACGACTACGTGTCCAAGGCATTAAAGGGTTGCTGCGGACTCTGCAGAAACAAGACACTTAGGTGCCAAAAACGAGAACAAAGTTTTATGTGGCCACAGCATCTTATAGAGAAACCAATTCTGCTCAGGAGATGAACTCTGTTCAGACATCCATAAGTCTAGTTCGCTTTCTATTCAGACTTGATCCAACCCAGTCAGAACAAAACAATAGTTGGGGCTCAATGCCACCATACGAGCCACAAACAACCAAGGGATCCTAACCTCACTCTATCATGTTTCCTCCCACTTGTCCCTCTCTCATCTTTTCTGTCGCACTCGGGGTGAGGGCAGGTCACACCCTGGACAGGTCACACAATCACATGAACACGCTGGCGACAGGTCAAATTCACTCATTGACCTCCTAAACTTTTTTTTTTGTTGGGGGGGGGGGAGAAAATCGAGGAAGTTGGCAGAAGTCTTGTCTATTTTGGTCTAATACGCACAGTAGGGAAACAGAACCGTCCTCTCAGCGCAACATGAAGCCCAAAGATCAGCAGGAACGGAGCGGCTGGAAATTGCCGGAGGCATAATCGTCCCAATTTTATTTTTTTTGTCGGTGGCACAAAGAAGTATTGTAGGTGGACTGGTGAAGTGCCAGCTGTGTAATTTGTAGTAACATAAGTTTAGGGCGAAGAAGCTATCATTTCTCTCAAAAGACTGATTTTCCTAAACTTCAATCATTTTCCTTTCTGCAGCTGTCAGAAAGGGGAAAAAAAGGAATAAAAGCCAGACCTTCTTTCTTCTTCTTTTTTTTTTCCATTCAGAATACACAGTAAAATAACCCAAACCCCAGGCGGTGGTGGGGGGGGAAAAATAAATAAAAATAAGAGAAACAGGGTGACAGGTCTGAATGATGGACCGCACCTTAAATATAAACTGATTCTGGATTTAGTGCTTGGCTGTGAAAGGCACCTGAGGTGGGCCCGGGGAATGAGAAATGCATTTTCTCGTTTGGCCTGACGTGGAAAATATATTTTATCTTCAACATCAGGACCTCCTGTTTTCATCATGGCGCGGCTGCTCCATCTTTCTCTTTCACGTCTCCGCACCCCCCCCCTTCTGTCACTGCGGGTCTGAGCAGGTATGCAGTCATGTGAAAGTAGGATGTTACCCTTAGGTGAGACATCGTACCCCCCCCACCATCCCCTTCTGCATTCTCCACCTTCACCGTGCAGCGAGGTGGGGGGGGTAACACAAAAAAAAAGGCACGATGTCTGCCTTGGCTGCTACAAGGGGCTACACGAGTCAGTTGTACTCGCAGCTACTTGACTGCCAAAATGCATTAACCAGAACCAAAGTGTAAATAATTAAATATCTGGACGACTTGGCTTGACAGGAGCACCGCGTTGCTTGATTAAAACTTTATCACCAGGCACTGTGAAAAGTTCCCCCCCCCCCTCCCAACCAAAAAAACAATTAATTACGCCGGGTATGAATGGTGCCTCGTGCTATGTAACGCGCGATAGAGTGGTGGGACTTAATTAAAAAGAAAATAGTAAGGGGGAAAAAAAACGTATTATACTTCAGTTTTTCAGAAATTGCCGGTTATTCCAACGAACATGTTACTTTCTTTTACTCACTCTACTCCCAGTTTTTCTCTCTCTCTCTCCTTCTCACACACTCTATTCCCTTCAGCAGGCATGAATGTGTCACCTCTGAGGATCCAGTGTGGGTGCGTGTGAACTTTTGCATCCATTGTCACAATTATATATTTAAAATCCCGGCTCATTTCTTTTCCTTTTTTCTCGCATTCATTCAGGGTTTTTTTTTTTCCTCTTTCCTTTTTCTTCCCCAAAAAACAGAGAGCGAGAAATTAATTTCCGTTATCCTCCGCCACAGACGGGGATCCACCGGAGAAAGCATCCGGGGGTTTGTCAAGGTAGCGGGGGTGGGGGTGGGGGTGGGGGTGGGGGGGCGATGAACACCTCGGGTGGCAGGTGCTCTTTTCTGCCCCTCCAGCCCCCATTCGCCTGCCCTCACTCGAGCTTCGACCGGCTCCTCGTCTTTTATGGAGAGAAGAAAAAAATGAAAATACTGCATCAGCATCGTCTCTGAGAGAAAGCTCCTATTGTACCTGACCTCCACCTCGTTGGGTGTAAGGCTGCGCCCCGCATTTAAATATCAAGACGGAGGCGACACAATGGCCTCGAGTACTCTCGTACACTTCCTCTTCGCTCCCTGTGTTCCGTCATAGCAGGGGGGGGGAAAAAAGTCATGGCGAGGTCCTGGACCACATAAAAAGAGCCTCTCGCCTATGCTAAACATTTTGACAAATACATGAATGAAGATTGCTGGCGGGTCAGAGAGCTCCCAGTGGAAATAGGAGGAAGCGGCGCTGAAGGGACGGCTAGCTGAAAGGGGTGGATAAACAAGCTCGTCTGACTGTAACAGGAAGGTAATGGGGGGGGGGGTCAGCGGGAGGGCAGCCCGTACTCACACACAAACAAAGATATGAGCGCGGTGACGCACACGGACGGGCGAGTGCTTGGCCTGATTAATCACACAGACCTGAGGTACAAAACCCAACAAAACCCAACAAGTCACCAGTAAGATGCACGCAGACACCAAAAAAACACTCAAAACACAAGAAGATGTGAACTTTTTTTTAACGAAACGCTTCACCAGCACTTTGTTTGTGCACCAACCAGGTTTAATGTCAACGGCGCCACTTGAGAGAGTGGGAAAAACGGCACCCGACGGGTTCGACCGGCAACGAAAAGAAAGCGCTGAACAGCCCTTCTCAGGCTGTGAAGTGCAAATCCTTCTGTCTTAAAAACTCCTCGCGCGAGGTGCGCGGCTGGTCCAGGAACAGAGAGTGTCTGAGCGAGGTGGCCGAGAAAAGAAAAAAAAAAAAAAAAAGGACCTGAAAGCGGCGATCGGATGTCACGCGGCCTTCCGGTTTTAACGAGGCGCGAGCGTGATGTTCATGAGGCCGGGCGAAGAGAGCAACAGGGTCATTTCCCTGCGCCCGCTGAGACGAGCGTTCCACCGGGACAAAGGGCTGAACGGACGAGGAGCGGCTGCCGCGCACGCGCACGCCCGCGCACGCCCGCGCACGCCCGCGCACGCCCGACACCCCTATTTTCTGCTCTCGCGGCGTCGCCAAATTCCAAATCTACCCCGCCGGCTCACGGCTGCCCGCTCCCCCCACCCCCCCACCCCTCTGGAATCCCTCTCCATTTCCCTAAATTGCTTGTCAAAAGGACGAAATTAGAAAATAAAACTGTGCGCCTGACAAACAAGATTACATGCTGTTTGCACCTGGCCGCGGCAATTAAAGCTCTGATGACAAGCGAGGACGGCCTCCTAATGTGGCGTCTCGGGGCGTATCAGCGTTTTCACAATAACATCGCACCCCACGTGCCTCGGCGGCGGGCGCCAGCCAGCCAGCCAGCCACACCGCGCCGCCTGTCACTCTCTGGCCCTCGGTGCCGTCTGCCGTCGTCTGTCAGGGGCCACGATGTGCTTCATTGAGATATTCATAATTAAACCTGTGGCAACAGATGCAGCTACGCGAGTGACAGTAGATTTAAAGGTTGACTTGGCGCCGCCGGCGAAGAAGGGAACCAAATATTTTCCTCCTTCCCCAACAATTCACATTCAGCTTTACAAATTCCAGATGCGTTTGAACACAGAAAATATAATCGCAGGCATAAATCGGGGTGCAAATATGCACATCAAGTAACTTTGGAAACATCCTAATTTGACGTGTGTTCTGCAGATGCTGCAGACTGGGGGGGAGGGGGGGTTAACTCAGGGGAATTTTCGAAAAGCCTAAAAACACTAAGTTCTGCAATGTACATATTCATGGAAATCCTTTTATATTTCGATGCATTTCCTTGAATGTAAAACCTATGAGCATGTAGAACGTGTTGCTGTCTGTGGGCTGCAGGAGAAAACGGTGGACGTGAGAGAAGATGTTTGATGCAGGAAAAGGCCCCAACCAGTGAACAGCATGCTGTCAGCTGTCATCTGACACCAAACGAACCAAACTGGCAACCCAAAGAGAGCCGAATAAACACCTGTTTCACACGTTTACACTGAAAATGTCTTTGCATTTTACATGAAGGTTTAATTCCCCTCTATCAATAAATGAGCTGCTGTTCATTTTCACAAAAAAGAAGATCGTTTTGCGCAC
>JAUESF010000016.1:8628653-8641048 GCA_032274765.1 Malacoctenus tetranemus | reverse complement strand
AAGCACAATGATGACAGTTGATGACATCATCAGCTGACATCAATGCTCTGAATGACATCAGAGCTTTGATGACAGTTGATGACATCATCAGCTGACATCAGAATGACATCAGAGCCACGGTTGCTATGCAACGAAACTGTCCACAAATCACCCAACTGAAATCGTCTACCGACAGGCACCACGGTTAACCCCCAGGTGTCGCCGTTTCCCCAGATTCAACTATCAACAAAAACCTTGCACAGTTCCCGTCAAACCGCGCCCCCTAGCGCGAGCCCCCCCAACGTCATATCACCCCCTTAATAAATGAGCTGCTGTTCATTTTCATAAAAAAGAAGATCGCTTTGTGCACGCACGCACGCACACACACACACACACACACACACGCACACGCACAGACGCACACACACACGCACAGATGCACACACACACGCACAGACGCACACACACACCAAACCATTTGTGATATAAAGACCAAAGTCATCACTGGTAGACTGGTAGAAGTTGATCGAACAACTTCAGTGAATACACACGTACACTATAAAATTAATTTTCCAGTGAATTCTTTTGGGGTGTTTTTGGTGTTTGTTTGTTTAGTTGCGTTTCTTCATTTTTATATAGGTTGAAGATGAATCAACTGACTCCCCCTCCTCCTTTGTGCCGTCATTATGGAGCCCGACTCTTGTAGGCAGGCGTTTTCCTTGTCATGGTGAAACATCTTGTCCCTCCCAGAGCGCTCAGCACCGTGGTGGCTGGAGAAGCCCGACCCGTACCGATGGTGAATGCTGTTGGAAAGCTCGACGTTGGAGCTTACGTGATCCCCCCAGGGTCATATCAACCCCCCCCCCTCCCGTGCACAGTTCGCTTTTCCAGAGGACTTCATGAGGGTTAAAATGCTCCCCTCTGAGTGAAAAAGCGGACAAGCAAACAAAATTGTTTAAATGTACCACTTACATGAGCTGATTGTTTTTTTTTTCTCTCTCTCCTCTCGCATTTGTGCCAGAATAATAAAACGGACCCTTCGCGTAAACAGACGCCGCATCATTATTTCATAAGTTTGCCGAGTCGAGCGCAGTAAATTATGTACACTTTGCTTTCTTGTGGAAAGACAGCCTCCCCCCTCCCTCCCCCCCGCTGTCCGCTGCATCAGTGTGTGAGGTGCCTGGGCGAGAGGGCGGCGTGTTCGTGTGTGTGTGTATAGCGTATGCTGAGCAGTGTGTCCAAACCCCAGCAATGACTCCAGCATGAAAGTGGGCTCAATTTGAGAACCCGACCTCGCAGGATTTATAGCTATTAGTAGGTGTGTATCTGAATACAACTGTGGGTAAGGGCTTGTAAGTCCAGCCTATATGTCAGCATATCTGGACAACAGCTCCATATAAGTGCGGTCCAGGAGCTTTAATTGCTCGCTGTTCACCAGTTAAATCCCTATTAGCCTTTCTTAAGTTGTTGGTTCAAGTTTTTCTCCTGGTTTTGATGAGCACTTTAGCGTCTAAAGGAGTCCGTTCCCTTTTTTATTTTTGGCATGAAATCAAAATGATAATGTTGGCTTTTTTTTTTTTTTCGCCCCCCCCCCCCCGTCCCCTTTTGGCTCCTTGACTGCCTTTTTAAGGTCTATCATTGACTGTGACTCGCCTCTAAAGAGCTCCACTCTCCCTCATTAGCAGTCGCTCTCCTCCTGCTATGTTGGCTCTGTGTGCTACCTCTCCCTTTAGTGGTTCCCAGTGTCTCTGTCTCTGTCTGCATGTGGAAGGGTATTGGAGAGCTGGGGTGGGGGGGTGGGGGTTGGGGGGGGGGCAGCTTCGGAGTGACAGATGGAGGCTGCTTTGTGACCCGTGGAGATTGGCAAGCCCCTTCTGTCCCCTCCTGATTGAGTGTCTAACTACCGGTCGCTCTCGGCGCGTCAGACAACCCTGCTTTATGTTATCTCAAGCCGCTCCCACTTGGCCCACTTGCTGTGACGGCGTGTGTCAGATCTTGACAGCCGTTGTCATCCGCGGCGGAGGGACTGATGAATGGCACTTTTATGAGCGCAGTCAACAGGCGCGGGTCTGGATGAAGATGTGGATGCGCTCGTGAGGGAGAGACGGAAAAGGTGCGCGGCGAGTTCGCAAATAGTGCCTGGATTGTGTTAATGACGGCTCGCCCGGGGACCGACGAGACAGGAGCGTAATAAAACTAGAGCCGTATCAAAGACGGATTGCTTGGACAACTGGTGAAGTTGTCGTCCTTTGCGAACTTGTTTTCCAGTGAATTGAACCTTGGTGTGCTAAATAATTCCTTGAGTGAAGAGATATCCAGTAAATCCGTCTGAGTAAATTCAGCTGATTTTAATGAAGTTGATAATTGCAGATCTGTGAAGCGGTTGACAGTTTTTGCGGTGAGTCAAGTCCTTGTTCACATGTGTCCTTATTAGGGTGTTTTCTGCACCTCCTACTGTAACTTCTGAGTGCCATAAGAGCCAATTAACCACCACATGTAAATCCGACGATAAGCAACAGAAACTGAAGCGTCCTCCCCTGAGGAAAAGCCTTTAACTGCTCACTGTTCAAAGTCCTCCTTTCATGTGACCCTCCATGCAGCCCCCCCCCCTCCCCGCCTTCAGATCACTGCCTGTCTGACACAAGCTGCTGGAGCTCTGTTCCCTTGAAGCTCCTCCCTCCTCCCTCCTCCCTGAAAGCCCTGGTTTATCGCCGCACTTCCAGGAAGTCTCGCTCACAAATCCTGAGCCTGCCGACGCGCGCGCTCTTAAGTGCTTGTAATTTGACACCAGCATTACTGCCTCAGTGGCTGCAGCTAATTTGGGAGCACGCTGCGTTTTAAGCGGATGGATGATGATGATGAACCAAGTTCATCACTTAAGAGTCCTTGGCAAAACTTAAGATTATGAAGTTGCTTTTTCTTAAGCAAATTGATGTTTAACCTAGCATATTGTTTTTCTTTTCCCTTGTTGAGTTAAAAGAAAACCAGGAAAATATTGCCTAATTTGCCAAATTTGACTTGTAGGCAGCTTGGACCCGGCAGCTCTGACCAGCAGTCACCAGGTTCTGAATAAGGAACCTTTTCAAGGGGGGGGAAACAAGCCCGCCGGAGGAAGATGGTGGTCCGAGAAATGTCAAGTTTGCAGCCTCCGAATGAAGCCTTTGGCCCGCAGACCTGACAGCCTTTTTTTTTTTGTTGAAAGAACGCATTGATCAGTCTGCCTCAGGAGGCAGTAATTGCTGTTTGGATCTTCCTTTGAAACTGCTGGCAAATCTCAGGTTGTTGCGGTTTTTTTGGGGGGGCCAGATGGCAGCATGTGATGAAAGTAGGTGTAGGCGACTAGACCATTGTTACACATTTATTCTATTATTCTCCTCTAATTGTTGTCGAAACAACGTGCAGAAGAGCCCGCGCAGCTCACAAACAGAGTGCCACAAAAAGCACACAATTATTCACTTTAATTATGAACATAATAGCAAAATGATGTATTGTCACAGGAAGTTTGAGTGAATATGTATGCGTTTGTGTATTTTATGATTGAGCGCACATGTAAAAAAAAAAAAAATCACTTACAAAATTGTAATCAGTGTGTCGCCACAAGTGGATGTTGTTGGGGTTTGTTTTGTGTTTTTTCTGAATTCATAAAAAAACACAGTCAGGGCTGTAGCGTTTTCTCTCCACACGTACGGCTGCAAATTAATATTAGCATAATTTCTATTAGACAAGGTAGCTCCATAGGTGCGCGCTGGCCCCGTCTCTACTCGTGTGCACATTCTCCTGCTCTGATTAGGAGACGCCGCTGCGTGCATCCACACACCTGTCTCCCATCACAGGCGCATGTAGGAGGGGGGTGTTTAACATCACCGGGGCTGATTCAGACAGCAGAGAGTGTTTCTTTGTTTATCTGTGATTCAGGGATTCTTCGCCGTCTTGTGTGAATGCCTAAAAAACACAACAAAAGGCTCCCAAAGTCACGGCCAGCACATGCTGCAAAGTCGCACTTTACCCACACAGCCGCGCTTCTGTTGCTCAAGTCTGAACAACTAAAAAAACAAAGCATCTCTGCGCTAATCGTTTCCGACAGGACTGGGTCTTCAAACCCCTTTTTACCTCTGCGTTTGTGCGTCGTTCAAGCGGGACGTTTTGACGTCTGCGGTGCCGAGACGCCGGGGTGGGGCGTTTTTTTTTCCCCCCAGCTCTTGAACACTCAGCCGCTTAAAAGTGTCCGGTCAGCTGAGGACTCGAGACGGCTCCCCGCAGACAGAGTGTTCCGGCTTGGCGCTGGAGCAGCCCCGCAGACCGAAAACACGGCGAGCCGAGACCGAGTGCGAACGTGTGTTGTGTCTCACCTGCGTGTTTTTTTTCCCTCCACCCGTCTCCCCCCCCCCCCCTTGTCGCGCGCTAAATATGTAAACATTATGCACGGGGGCCTAAAACATGGTGGAGGTGGGAAAAGAGTGGCCACGATGTGAAGCGTGATTCACGCCGCCTCTGGCTCTCGCCCGGTTTGTTTACCGCTCTCCCGGTGACGGCAACTGTGCACTCTTGTGTCTTTACGGTAACATCTCCCAAAGAAGCTCTCAGCACATAAACAGGTACGGAATTGTCTGAGACATACATCAGTCTGTGTTTCTCTTGTGCCACATTCGAGCGTCTCTGAAAGGGATTCGCAGCATACCTCAGCCGAGGAGCAATTATCCGGTGCTCTGTAACTGGAAGCACAGAGAAGAAGTTGTTTCTTTTTTTTAATGGAATCAATATTCACACATATGAGTTTTCTCTCAGTGTACTTCAAAGCAGCTTTGATTGACGCAGAAATGTCCTTTCTCTGTACACGCAGATACACAAGGTTGAATCGAAACAGGATCTGTTTTCTTTCTCTCTTTTTTTTAAGCCCGCTTGTTTGATTTCAGAAACACACTTGCCTTCAGTTCTTTTTTTTTTTTTTTGCAAAATCTCTAAACAGATACCAAGGGCAGGCGAAGCAAGTAGTGGAAATGCAAAACAAAGCCTGTTCACCGCCAGCAAGTGAAATAAACGGCGGCACAAATGAATGTTTTGAAGACGGCCAAGGTTTGGCTATAGAGCCAGGTGCATATTCATTACAAGCTGAAGTAACGCTACCAAAATTAATAACACCTCTGAAACTGTGGACGATTGTAAAACACTTGACTTGCTTTTCTTTTAGTATTTCTTTGGGATAAGAAAAAAAAAAAAAAAAAACACAAAATTTACCAGCTGAGAGCGCGCACCGCGGGTGTTTGTGATGATGTGCGGCGGCGAACCTGTCCAGACAGCCGGGATGAAGCCGTTGCCCCACTAGATGGTCTGTAAACACTGTTTTATATTCGCTCGGCTGTTCTTTGACTGTATGTGGAATAACCAAGGGAATACGTAGACAACACATTCTCGCCCCCCCCCCCAAAATATAAAAAAAAACCACCCTCGTGGTCTTCACCTCTCAAAATATTCAATCGCTTTTACTGCAAGTCTGTTGAATATTTTATAATTTCCTATCAATAGATGGACATGAAGTAAAAAAAAAAAATGATGCATGCATTCCGAGCTGCCTGACTCCGTGTGCACTCAGGGGCTTGGAGCAGTGGTTGGCAACCCGGTGTTCCGGACCTCCATTGGGGGGCACCAGAGATCCCAGGGTGGGCTCCATGCTCTCGCTGGCCTTAGATCGTCCAGATTAGAATTGCATATTTACAAGAAAACTATAGGGAGACGCTGACTAGACTCTACAGTAGGCGAAGAAATGAACCAATGCTTTTTCTCTTGCTTCTGTATGTTGGTGGAGGTGTTTTTCCACCAGTGTTTGGCTTCACTGTAGTGTGTTGACGAATGAAAGAAGTCAAAGAAGGGTTTCACAGCTGTGCTTAGAGGGAACTTGAAGAGGGTTTTTGGATAAAAACAAATATGAAGGACGCTGGTTTTTGGCTGTTATCACTGTTTTTTACTGGAGAAAGAAGTCAGTCGTCCTTCAATTAGGCCCTTTTCAGGCTCTCAGTTTGTGCATGTTGTCAGGAGGCCAATGGAAGGAAGCAACGGTTTCAAAGGAGATGGAAACAAGGTGCCAAAGAAAATAATTGTCGAAATACTTTCTTCAGGTAACAGTGGGACTTTTGGAAAGTTATTGGTGACTTCCCCTGTTGCCCTTCTCACCTAGTTGTTTAATAAATAATGGCGCAGGTTTTTGCGCTTTTTTTTCACACTTTCCCTTCAAGCTGCTCCAAGGTTTTACTCGTCCACAGTTCCACGTTCAGGCTGATGTTCCAGTAATCCCAGCAGATCCATTTCACTGGCTTTACGCAGGTGTTTTTTCAGGTTGCATCACTTACCACAAAACTATCGGGCCTCCCTGAATGCAGTGTTTTTTGGACATTTTCTGATTTTCTGAGAGGAGAGTATATATGTACTTTTTTCTTATCAATGTGGTGTGGCCAGCTTGAGGTGGGGGGGGGGGCTGGAAAGCAGAGCGCCCTGATGACATCGAGAGATTGGAAAAATTGATGCCTCAGGAAATAGTTTTGTGTAACTCGCACCTGTACGGATGGTTGCACTCAGGTAAAAGAGCCCGATGGGCGAGTTCTTTATGTGAAAACTGTTTCACTGGTTACATTAGAGGGGGGGGGAGGTTGGGGGCGGGCAACTGAAGAAAAACTACCAACTCAGGTTTCATTGCACTTTCACTTGGACATTTTCCTTCTACTTGAGTTGAACAGTAAGTGTTGAGCTTCGCATTCATCCACTCACATATCTGCACTCTAAATGTTTATGCTGAAATATGTGCGGTATAGGTTTTTTGCTAATTAAAAAGGGGGGGGGGGGACTTTGGCAACCAGCCTTGGCAACGCTGCCTCACTTTGGACTCCGTAATCTTCTTCATATAAAAAAAAAGAAAAAGCATCGAGATGTTATTCAAATAGTTCTACCGCGTACAATTGGATTTCCGGGATACAATGAGTGCGAAACCAGAATTGTGGCACGATAGGAATCATGAGAGGGGGAGATACGGCCAACAATGCCGCAGATGCAGAGAAAGGGGGGGGGGGTGCACAATAAATCACGGGCAGAGTAACACAAAAATCTCAGCGCTAACAACGGAATGAAAGGCGGTTAAAAATAGACGACTGAGACTATTAAAAAAAAAAAAAAACGGGAGCGAAATTGAAAGCGCAGCAAAAACACCCAATAAAAAGGAGGGAAAGAAATAAGGATGATAAAACAAAAAAGAGGAATAAATCAGTCCCAACATCCGCCTTCAGTTGTAATCAGATCCCCTTGATTCAAACAGCCTCTTTAATAAACTTCACCACCGCGTTCGGCTCTTTAGGAACGAAAGGCCCCGCGTTTCAGTGGCGGCGGCGGCGGAACGCTCAGGCGCGCATTCGCGCTCCGTGACACACTTCGCGGATACACATGAATCATCTTTAAAGTCGTCTGAAGAGAGGAAAAAAAACACACACAGCATGGCGACAAACACAGAAACTTGCCAAGGTGACGCATGAGACGGTGGCTGCGCGAGGAGGAACAGACAGAGGATGACTGCTCGACGGATGAAGATAAATGTGAAAGTCACACCGCCTTTAGATGTTTTAGTCCTCCTCCTTAACACCGGAGAAAATAAATAATCTTCAGACTTGATATTAATAGTAAAAAAAAAAACAAGGCAACACATGCACTCAGTGAGAGCTTAGTCACATTAATCAGTGCGGCATTTGAGAAACCCTGTTTCCAGGGTTGCTCTCGTTCCTCGGGACGGATCCAGCTTTTTAGCAGGTCCATCGGAAATGGGACGTGGCATTTACATGCTGCAGCTCATAAATATTACACTCCGGGTCTGAAATATTGAGGCAATAGTCGCATGTATAAACACAGTGTCTGTCAGGTCCATATGTAGGCAAGTGAATCAATCACCACTTTTTTTTTATCATCCATGGAGCAGGAAGCGTCTGCATCTTTCCGCTGCCAACGCTCTTGCGCGATCCTTGCGAGGTTTTTTGGTTTTTTTTGGTTTTGTTGTGTTTTGCAACGATGCTCCAATATTATGTAAAACGTGTCGCCGAGGATGCAAGGCGGCGTGGAGGGTAGCGCCGCGCTCATCCTACCACTGTTCCCGCGAAAAGAAACCCAGTTACCTAACACACAAGCTGGTTTGTGGCGTGTGGTCGTGCCGCGTTCCGCGTGCATCTGCGACTTGTCCCCGACTCGCTAAGTCGCCATGCGGAAAGGTGGTTTTGTCTCGCTGACTGGCTTCATCCGAAGTACATCCGATTGCAGCATCATGTAACACCAACAAAATCTCTCTGGTATTTATCATCTGAATGTTTTTTGGGTTCGGTTTACTTTCGGCCCACTGTTTGTGTCCCTGACCATATTTCGTGATGCCACAACAATGTAACATTGTAATTAACTGAGTCTGGCCTCAACCAATTCAAAACAGCAGCTACTCTCAGTGTTTACTGAATAGCACGGGGTGTATTAGAGAGTAGGTGACATTATGTCTCCCTCCAAGGTTAGTAAAACTAACTTACCAGCAGTCAAAAACATCCAACAATTTGGTGTGAAAATCTCGGCAAAAGCAGCGCTCTCTCATCACAAGCCTGGAAGGTGAAACTCCTGCGAGTAACTCCAAAACCCACACAGCGCGCCGTTTACTTGGTGCCACAAGTGCATTTTGGTTGGATCCCTTGTTATCTAAATTCACCACGATAAAAGATTCAACTGAAAATGTGAAACGACTGTCTGAATCTTAGATGTGCGATCGCCACACGCTGCCTTTTGGACCACTATGGTGCCTCTATAAGAACCACCACCTCACATAGAACAGCACAGTCTACGGAGAGCGTGTGCAGTCAGTCCCGAGGCGGCCGTGGCTCAGCAGGCAGAGTGGGTTGGCCTTCCATAGCGAAGGATGGCATTTTAATCCCCCCATCTCGCCCTGCCCGTGTTTTGACGTGTCCTTGAGCCAGACACTAAAACCACGACGGCTCCCAATGCTGTGTGGGCACCTTGGGAGCCTGCATAGATGTATAGGCTCCAGTGTAAAGAGCTTTCGTGCCGCCGCTGAACCATGAGCACAAAATGCAAATTTAAGATTTAGTCTTTTCTGCTGTTTTTCTCAGGCAAAGCAAAACGAACAATAACACCTTTTTAACGGTACGAGACCATCCTATGGAGTCATGGGGAGCAGGATACATGATCACAGCACGATTCCTACACTTATTCGTCACACAATTAAAAAGCCCTGCTGGTTCTGCTTCACTGCAAAAAAAATGTCCTGTTTAGTCATGTGCTGACTCACTCCTTGTGTGTGCGCCGTACGTGTTGCAAATCTCATGAGCGCGTGACATACGGGAACACGCTCTGGTACAAAACACAGCTGCTTTTCATGCTCCAGGAGAGAAAAAAGATCTCTGTCCATGGTGCTGAAGTCTGCAGGGGGAGTGCCTGCACTGACAGGATTTACTGCTCCATACATAGAAGTTGTACTGCATGGTGAATTCACATAGAACTGTGGCTGATGGTATAAGAGAACTGTGGCTGATAGTGTTTCTTCTACCACACGGTCACAGTTGAGGGGGGGTGGGGGTGGGACTGCATCTGATCTGTTTTATTATTGTTAAACACATATTAGCCACATGAAATACTCAGTTATATAAATGAATGGTTAGTAATAAATTGTCAAAGTTCTCATCTGGAAACAAGTTACCCGTCCGCGTGTGCCCCTTCCTCCTCTTGAAAGAAGAAAAAAGAAAAGTAAAGAGGGAGGGTTAACAGAATAGGAAGAGATAAATGAAGAAAGAAAGACAATCCCCCCACTGCTCATCGGTTCTCAATGTCTTCTGTGGTCCGGGAGGAACTCTGTCACATTTATGCCTAAGAAGACAAGAGCTCCCGCAGCTGCCTCTCCTGGGTTTTCAACCTCATCCCTCTCTTTGAAGATTCTTCTTCTCCTCTTTTTTTCTTCTTTTCTGCAGCATCTGCTTTTTTTTCTCCTCTCTCTTTCTCTCTTCCCCCGGCCCACTGCTACATCGCCTCCCTGCCTCTTTTCACACTTTGATTGCATGTATCTCTCATCGGAGTCCTCTGGCTAATTGCATCATTCTAATGGTCTTTTTCATGATCGCACTCTGTGGTAAGTTGACGTTTCATGCAGCTTATTAATTAGAATTAGTGAGAATAGAACAGGGGGGGAAAAAAATAAAAAAAAAGTGGGGAGAAAGTGCTGATCGGTTAGTTTTCCCCACTGTGGAAATTGCGATTGTCTTGGTTCAGGGTATTGGGACCGCGAGGGGATCAGGAAATGAGCCCGGGATCCAAAAAGTTTACGTCATTTTCTGGCTAACCCCCTTTTTTATGTTTTAATCCAATAACATTCCCAACATAAACAGCCGCCCGTTCTCCGCTCATACCAGCAAACAGCCGACTGTAGTGGTGCTCTAATGTCTATTGACATGTTATCTCAGTTTGGCTGCAGCCATTATCAGCAGCATCCACACGGCAGCGGGACTTGGCCTGCGAGAGGAAGAGAGTAGGTGTCTCCATCCTCATCTCCTCCTGGCACACACGCACACACACACGGACATCAACACACTCGCTCGTACACACACACACACACACACACACACACACACGCCCACACACACACAGATGCTCAGTGAGGATGTTGGAAGACTCCTCCTTTTGCTGGAGGGCTTACCTCTCTCTCTCTCTCTCTCTCCCTCCCTCTCTCACTCTCTCTCTCCTTCCACTCTCAGTCACTCTGTGATGCTGCCACGTCAGTGCAATTTAACAGTTCTTTGATCCATGTCCTGAGAGTGAATGGCAACAAATTAAGCAAATTATCTGAACCACCCACGGGCCTGAGGCAAGGGAAGAGGTGGGGGGGGGCATGGGATGCTACAGTTGTCGGGGGGGGGGGGCAGTGTGGCTGCCAGAGCCATGATGGAGGGAAGGAAATTGAATACTACGTGCTTCGCTGTAGATAAGTGCATGGGAATGAACTGAGGATGACCTGAATCGACGCAGAGACCACCTGAAAAAGCGAGAGGCCCGCTCGAGAAGTTATCGGCCGTGATACTTACCTCGGCTTTGCGCAGCCGAATAAACGTGGGATTTTTTTTTTCTCTTACGAACAGCATCAGAAAAGAAAAAAAACCAACATCATCACGACTTCTTATATCTCTGGTAGGAAATCAATCGGGTGTGAAAAAGAGTTCCCGTCTCTCTCGTCCTCCTCTTCCCGATGCCTGAGCCAGACAGCATTTGGTATTTACTCCCCGACTTCCCTGGATGGTTTTTTTGATATGGGCCTATTGTTGCAGTGGTCTCGTCAGATTGTAGAAAGTCCATTTGAGGGGGGAACAAAGGAGGGAAACTGCAACTGCTTCAGTGTTGGATGAAGGATGATGTGCCACACTTCAAAGTCGTCAGTTCTTCCTTTCAGCCATTCCTACACCTGCTTTACTTGGTATTTACTCACTTTGTATTGTGAAAAAATGCTTTATATGTGATGAGAAGTGTGTACCATTTTATACCTAATGGTCAAAAAGTGTTTTTTTTCCCCTTCGAGAATCAATTTTCCGCTGTTCAGATCATTTTTAGTTGACAAATCTGAACATGTTGTAGCTGCAGGTGATGTACAATATGCAACAAAGATCATCGGCATAATTACAGAATTATGATTAAATGTCTTCGACAATCATTGTTAATGCCACCAGCCTGGTTCTGGTTATCTGACATTCACAACAGTTCTTGATTATTGTAATATCACAGCAATATGCAGGGCAAACAACAAGGGCACGCAGTCACTCTTTTAGTTGTCGAGAAATAAGTCGCAGAAACAAACAATCAATGCGTTTGTCAAAGCCAGGTTCCAATGCTTCTGACTGGAACTGTATGTCTTCCAAAATAGGCTCATGCTGTTGACTGTTAGCTTAGTGATGAAGTCATTTGCATAATTGCAACAACACATTGACTTTTGTGTTTTGTCTCAGTTTCCCTGTTGAAGCTACGCTTATTTTCAGTGTTTCATCAAGTCATGCGATCACTGTGAGAAACTGACAATCTGTCATGCAATTCTCAATCATGGCTGATTGTGCGTGAGATGTTAATGTCATTATTGCCAGATAGCGCGCCGCATCAACAGTGACATCCCCACAATGCAGGAGAAAACACAAGAACGAATCCTGAGCCTGTGTGTGTGTGCGCGCGCGTGCGCATGCGTGTGTGTGTGTGCGTGCGTGCATGCGTGCGTGTGTTTGTGTTTCATTTAAAGACAGGGCCACAGCTTTAAAAAGTGTGGAAGTGTGACCAGAGTCTAAGCTGCTATTTTAACACTATGTTCACAAATTTCAAGAAGGGGGAAAACTTTTGCCCAATGGTATTTCTGAAGCCAAAGCAGTAAA